>CM054126.1:35233875-35726375 GCA_028751855.1 Ambrosia trifida
TGCCTAGAGACTAGCTCCATGTTTTGTGCCCCAAGATTAGTCATTTTCCTATTTTATGTACTTTCACTTTATGTATTTATATGAGATAGTTTTCTCATTTAGTTTGTATCAAACTTCTCTATCAATAATAAACACATATTCCATCTCCATTCTCTTGTACCAAATCCACCTTGTTGTTTTGAGAGTCGTTGGCTAGAAATCAAAGCGGCCCTCGGGCCAAAACAAACAAACAAACCAACCCAAACATCAAATCGCTTCCGCTAGAATTTTACATGGTATCAGAGCAGTGTTCTTGATCCTGGAACAATCTGCTCAAAAAAAAAAAAAAAAAAGTCGAGTTCAAAAAAAAAATAAATAAATAATAAATAAAGGAGGCAATGAAGGGGGTGGAAGCAAGATGGAGGAAATCGAAGACCAACAAGAAAAGTCGAGTTCAAATCTTTGAGCTCGCAAGAAAAGTCGGGTTCAAATCTACGAGCCCGCAAAAAAAAAAGTCGAGTTCTTTAAACTCGCGAGAAAGAAAAGTCGGGTTCTTTTGAACACGCGAGCAGAAAAGTCGAGTTCTTTGAACTCGCAAGAGGAAAAGTCGAGCTCAAAATTTTGAACTCGCAATAGAAGAAAAGTCGGACTCTTTTGAGATCGCAATAAGAAAAGTCGGGTTCCTTTGAGCCCGCGAGAAGAAAAGTCGGGTTCCTTGAGCCCACGCGAAGAAAAGTCGGGTCTTTTGAACCCGCAAAAAAAAAAAGAAAAAAAGTCGGGTTCCTTTAAGCTCGCAAGAAAAAAGTCGGGTTCAAATATTTGAGCTTGCAAGAAAAGTCGAGTTTTTTTTACACTCGCGAGAAGAAAAGACGGGTTTTTAACCCGCAAGAAGAAAAGTCGGGTTTTTAAACTCGCAAGAAAAAAGTCGGGTTTTAATCCGCAAGAAGAAAAGTCGGGTCCAAGTCTATGAGCCCGCAAGAAAAGCAAACACTCCAACTTGAAAGGGAGCGTTCGAAAAGAAGAAATATTAATTGGCAAGTTGGGCGTTCGTAACCTTCACGCTCCAACTTGAGGGGGAGTATTGGAAATTATGACCATTGACCAACATTATTGATCATTGACCAAGACCATGCTCCTCCATATCTTCCTTCTTGCATTATGCCCCTTGATTTGTGCCTAGAGACTAGCTCCATGTTTTGTGCCTCAAGATTAGTCATTTTCCTATTTTATGTACTTTCACTTTATGTATTTATATGAGATAGTTTTCTCCTTTAGTTTGTACCAAACTTCTCTATCAATAATAAACACATATTCCATCTCCATTCTCTTGTACCAAATCCACCTTGTTGTTTTGAGAGTCGTTGGCTAGAAATCAAAGCGGCCCTCGGGCCAAAACAAACAAACAAACCAACCCAAACATCAAATCGCTTCCGCTAGAATTTTACATAATACATACTTTATATCCATCTCAAGATGTAACTCACCCTCATAAAACACAATAAATCTTAATTGAATGCTTAATACTAAGACCTTTGAGTGTCCATGAAGTGTATATGTATCCTTACCTTCTCATGTCTCAAAAATTACATGCTTCCCATATGTGCAAACCTTTTTAACAATTGGATTTGGCACATAGGCTCATTTTTTTTGTTTTGCTTTTAATCAGAACTATATGTTCAGGACATGGAGTTAGGGGTGTGAATTAACACGCCATCAATCCAACACAACATTTTTAGGCAGGATTTAGTCTAAATGGACTCGGGTCAGTTTAATATTGGTGGTCCCAATTCTTATCAATTTAATTCAACTTCTTAACATAATTAATTTCAGTTTGCGGAAACAACCAACCGGTTGAACATAACAAACACAATACTTGTTAAATAAACTACATACAATGAAAAAAACTATAGAACTTACTAGGAGTTCAATTTTTTGACTACATCATTTTTAACTCTGTATTACATTTTAAAAATCTATGTTATAAAGCTTTGTTTATATACAACATAGTTTTATAAATGTCGAAATATCACACAGTTATATAAAGTATCCAACGGTAGTTTTACGAACTTATTCAAGGTACTTAAGAACTCATGGATACTAAATAATTTATAACTAAATATTAGGTTGTTGCTTCCTACATACTTAGTATCACCATAATGAATCGACCATAAATGCCATACACGCACCACAAACACCAACAACAACTTTGAGGCAACAAAACAAACGCACTCGCAACAACGTGCAGTCATTCCTACTAGTTCAATATAGTTTATTTTGTTTTCTACTTTAGATTATGATGGTTCAATTATGTTCTTGATGGGCACATGGAAATGAAGGGGAATTTGATGGTTCCGATTAAGGTGAATATTTTGGGTTGGAGGATTTTATTGAATCGGTGGTCAAACAGGCCAAATCTAGTGGAAAGAGGGATTGATATTCCAAGTGTTTTGTGCTTAATTTGTGATTCTGTGGAAGAATCAGAGGACCAGTTATTTGGTTTTTGTTAGTAGCCATTAGTGTGTGGGATCTGATTTTCATGTGGATTCAAATGGCGTCCCAATGGTTACTCTGTTTCAGCTTAACGTGTGGTTGTAATCGTGTGCTTTAAACAAACAAAAAAAGGTTTTGGTTCATGGCATGATCTTAATGAGTTGGGGGATCCTATGGAGGGTTCGTAATAACATTGTGTTTGATGGTAAGGAGAAAAACAAAGCTAGCATTTTTTTATAATATTTTCTACTTGTGGATAGCGAATAGTAGGAAATTGGATGGGTGGGTACAAAATTCGCCCCTTTTATGTAAGTTTCATTGTTGGGGCTAGCGTTTTACTAGCGTGTTTAATAATATATGGTCGGTCAAAAAACAAAATAATGTTGTTAAAAGCCTTCATAATTCTTTTTTTGAGTCAAACTTTATTGATAATGAGATCCTTATTCATAGAAAACAGTTGGGAAACAAGAAAGGACCCGTACATGGGTATACAACACAATGTTAAAATGCAATTCTTTAAACATATGCATCCGGATTTTTGAGAAGGTAGGCTTCCACAACCTTGTATAGCCCTAAAACTTTTTCTTTACCTGCCTTTAGTTCTTCTTCCTTGATCTTAAAATCACCATGTGTGTAAATAGTTGTCGTCATCTTGGAGATGCTCCCACCATCAGGTGAACCCTCAAACTTAATATCATAAGATACCTTTTCAACGTTGTCTGATATGTCGTTTCCTTCAATCAATGTGTACTTGTAAATGAATGCCTTCTCATCGACTTCATTTATTTGGTGCTTGGCAAAACCTGCATGCAAGAACTAGGCCACGTTTAATTGTTTATCTCAAATGGGTCAAATCAACAAAGTTAGGAATAGGATACATGTTAAATAGGCTTAAAGGTGCACAAATATATATTTATTATTTTCAACCTCCTAATATGTTTATTTAAATTGACCCATAAAACGTGTTATGCGTCAACCCCAATGAAAGGATGTAACTCGAACTCCTTTTGACATGTTTCACCATTTAGCCCGAATCCATTTTTACATGTTATTTGACACATCAACACATCAACATGCTATCTTGGGATAAGTAATACTTTACCTCCAGCAAAGTTAATCCGTTTAATGCTTCCAGCCCCACCGTCACCTTTGATAAATTCAATGCTTTTAATAGCATCTGGCAAGAGCTTTGGCACTAAAATGTGAGAGTCAAGAACTGAGGCCTTGAAAATTCTAGCTGGAGGGACAGGAGAAGTGTGCTCATCGATATATGTCAAGACACCCATGATATTAAAATTTCAAGGCTTGAAGATGTTAATTCGAGAATGATTTAGGTGATGGAGATGGATGGGTGATGATGGTTCATTTATAGGCTCATATTGGAGCAAAAGTTTGGTTAAATTTTGAAAGGGTAGAGCTTTGTATTGTTACACTTGATGCAATGGTAAAAAGTATTCTATTGTATTTAACCCAATATTTACTTATAATTTGTAGTTCTCACTTATAAGTAAATATTGGGTTAAATACAATAGAATACTTTTTACATTTGTTTCAACTACTTTAGCATCGGCCCTGTAACTTGTCTGCACAAACCATGTTTTGCATTAGTTTGGGGTGTGAATCCGACCCATGTTAAGTGAAATTACCTTTTTTTTTTTTTTTACCTAAACCTATTTTAGATCAAGACATAAATACTTAAAGACAATCTTAACAATAAATATAAACAGAAATGAAAAAAAAAACTAACTTTTCCCGCAACAATATAACACCCTTTCATTCCTTCCATCAAAAAGATATTTAGCAGATGTGAATCTTTTCTTGATCAATCGAGCCATTTGATCGCTTTCGACTCATTTGGTAATGTATTTAAATTAATGATTTAATAAATTATCACATGATCCGTTGTAGTCTAGTTGGTTAGGATACTCGGCTCTCACCCGAGAGACCCGGGTTCAAGTCCCGGCAACGGAATTTTTTTATTTTTTGACAGCACAAAAGAAACATAACATATTAAAAAAGAATGGGGTGAGAGAGGCTCGAACTCTCGACCTCAGGATCACTCGCTTTGCTATGAGACCTACGCGCTAGCCAACTGCGCCACCACCCCTGGTGATGTCATATCTTTTCCAATAACTTATAGAGGTTTTTAATGACCAAACGTATATAGTGTGTAGTATCAACCTTAGTAGCAACCTTGTTAATATACATTAGGAGTACAAGGAACAAAGATGTCATGCTGACATTATGTTATTAGCATTCTAGTTCAGTTGATATTTATATGTTTTCTAGTCCCTTGACATTCAGTAGTATTAATTGATCGTGACGGTACAAGAACTTTTTTAACTTGAGGGTCATAGTAGAACTGTTTACTTGGCGACAATTTTAGAAGAAAACAACGTTAGATACCCCTGTTTGTAGAAAACTTGTTGATAAGTCTAATTTCATTGGCTCATTAAATGTGAACTACCTTTATCTTTATTTAAAAGTTGTGTTATACATATACATAACAATTTTTTTTTTTTCAATCGTAATTTTATTAATTAACACATAACCGTGAAAAATTACATCAAGATAGCGGGCAGACGGGCAACAAGTTGCGCCGCCAACCCCTTCTGAATGGCAAACCCTAACCTACTAAAAACAAACCCATGCCCTCGTGGCGACGAGACATTGCTATGAATAACACGTTGAACTCTAGTCAGGAAACGGATGGCTTCCGGTGCCAGGGAGCCAAAGGTATCAAATGCCAGGGGTACGAAAACGTGTTGGTTCTCCTCACAAGCTTTAGCATGTTTCTCAACTTTCTTCACCTCTGCTTTCCGCACCGCTTGCCCTACTACAAAACCATTATCCCTCAAACCAACCAGGGGAGATACAATTTTAAAAGTTATTTGAGTGAAATGATGAAATGAATCACTAACATTACATATTTACATGAAGAGCTCATATAAAGACCATAACGGACTCATTTTTGGTGTGTCGATTTACTACGGTGATACGTATACAATTTTCTTATTGGTGAATGGATCTTTCTTTTGTTAGATTTGTTCAGCTTGTGATGGTTCAAGAATGTTGTTAAGAGCCTTGAAAGTTCGGTTTTTAGTCAAAACTTATTGATGATGTAATCTTCAATCCTTATTCAAAAAAAAAAAAAAAAAAAAAAAAAAAAAACAAAGTTAAAATAACTTAATATCATAAAAGAGCGAGACACATGGATAAAACACAAAGTTAAAATGAGAACCTTTAAACATATGCATCAGGTTTTTGAGGAGAAGATAGGATTCCAAAAACTTGTAAAGCCCTAAGAAATTTTCTTGCCGGCCTTCGGTTCTTCTTCCTTAATCTAAAAATAACCACGTGTGTAAATAGTTGTGAGCATCTTTGAGATGCTCCCAACGTTGGGCGAATCATCAAACTTAATATCGTAAGATACCTTTTCAATCTTATCTGAAATATTGTTTCCTTCATTCAAAGTGAACTTGTAAGTGAATGCCTTCTCATCCACTTTGTCGATTTGGTGCTTTGCAAAACCTGCATGCAAATATTGGGCCTTGTAAATGGGTCAAATCAACAAAGCTAGTTATAAAGGATATATGCTAAACGGGCTGAAAAGAAAAAGTTATCTTTTTTAACATAATAATTTGAATTAAGAAATAACAATCCGTTGTAGTCTAGTTGGTTAGGATACTCGGCTCTCACCCGAGAGACCCGGGTTCAAGTCCCGGCAACGGAATTAATATTTTTTTGATCCGATGTAGATAGAAAAATAATAATAAAAAAATATGGGGTGAGAGAGGCTCGAACTCTCGACCTCAGGATTACTCTTAGCTATGAGACCTACGCGCTAGCCAACTGCGCCACCACCCCATTTGATACAAAGTTATAGCCTGAGATTAATATTTGGTCTAACATGACAATCGAACACAACCCATAAATATACTATTTTGGTGTTGAAAGCGGACTACACGGGTCATAATTAGTTTGGTTAACCATTTGTAAAAAAGTAGAGAACTTGTTGATAAGTCTAATTTTATTGGCTCATTGAACCCGGGGTGGCGGCGCAGCTTGTTGCCCGCCTGCCCGTTATCTTGATGTAATTTTCTGTGTCCGGTAATGAAAAAATATTGTTAAATAAAAAAAAAAAATTGCAAGTGAACTGCCTTCATCTATGTTCAAAAACAATGTCTTAGATTTACAAATGATGAAGGATCACAACAGAACACTCGTTTATTGAGTTTCGATTTAGTACACTGATATGTATACCATTTCCTTATTGGTCCAACAAATCTTTATTTTGTTAGTTTTGTTCAGTTGGGATAGTTCAAGAATGTTGTTAAAATCCTTCAATATTCAATTTTTGAGTAAAACTTTATTGATGATGGGATCTTTATTCATAGAAAACAGTTGGAAAACATAAAAACGGCCCATATATGGGTACAACACAATGTTAAAACGAGTATGTTTAAACATAAGCATCCGGGTTCTTGAGGAGGTAGGCTTCCACAACCTTGTAAAGTCCTAAAACTTTTTCTTTACCGGCCTTTAGTTCTTCTTCCTTGATCTCAAAATCATCATGTGTATAAATAGTTGTCGTCATCTTGGAGATGCTCCCACCATTGGGCGAACCCTCAAACTTAATATCATAAGATACCTTTTCAATCTTGTCTGATATACCATTTCCTTCTATCAAGGTGTACTTGTAAGTGAAGGTCTTCTGGTCGATTTCATCAATTTGGTGCTTTGCGAAACCTGCATACAATAATTGGGTCGTGTTTAATTGTTTATCTTTAAAGGGAACAAATAACAAAGTTAGTTAAAAGGGTACATGTCAAACTAGGTTGAAAGTTGTGCACGCAACACACATATATAACTGACCCATTAGAAAAGTGTTTGTGCGTCAACCCTGCCCGACCCATATATATTAAAAAAAAAGTGAAATTATGCAACATGAACTCATTTTTTTGACATGATTAACCATTAAGCCCAAATCTATTTTTACATGTTATCTGACACATCAACATGACTATCTTGGGATAAATGATACTTTACCTCCAGCGTAGTTAATCTGCTTAATGCTTCCAACCCCACCGTCACCCTTGATAAATTTGATGCTTTTAATAGCATCCGGCAAGAGCTTTGGCATCAAGTTGTGTGAGTCAAGAATTGAGGCTTTGAAAATTCGGGCCGGAAGGACAGGTGAGGTGTGCTCATCGGTATATGTCAAGACACCCATGATTTTAAATTTTCAAGGCTAAAAGATGTTAATGTGAGAATGCTTCAAGGGATGGAGATTGATATTTGATGAGAGTAGAATTTATAGGTTGGAGCAACTGTTGGGCCCATGTGGATATACATTTAACAGTTATACACATTCTATCTCTTGTCCATATTTGACATGGGCTTGGGCACAATGAACCATTTAAGTCAAAACAAAATTAAGCATAAGTGTCACCAATTGTGGTTTTAATTTACATATTTATTGGCTTTTAACGTGTATTTGTATGTGAACGCCATTATTCTTATCTAATAAGAATGTAGTTCATGATTTATCATTCTTCTTTTGGTAACTTGGACGCACCTCAATGTTTTGAATTTGTGATTTGCTTTTTTTTTTTTCTAATTAATTTTAATTTATTTTTTTGTACATATTTATTGAACCATTTCTTTTATTTCATAAAATTATTTACAAATATTTGGCTCCAATTTTTGGGTCAAAATTTTGTTAATATGACACGGTTAACCATTATTATGTTTGACCTGGTTATTCAATTCACAAAAAAACGTTTTGTAAATTCCTAATTCTTTTCCTTTGAAATTGATCCTTTAAACCTAGCTTTCTTCCCATTTGGATCCATAGATATGTCAATCAAGAACCTAATTCTTTTTTTTTTCTTCTTATTTTGCTGCAAGTAATCAGAATCAAATATTTACATTTTGTTCTTTTGTATTATGTAACTTTCAATATATAAAACAACATTTATACTACAATCTTGATAGAACTTTTTCATTTTACTTGTGGATGCGCCGTGTGTACACACGTGACTCAAACCTAGTACTGAATACAATAGAACAGTGAAACATTAAAAGTTGGAAAAGATACTATTCATTTAGAATTCCTATATATTTTATGACTAAAACAAGAATGAACAACAACCCGAAATAATTAAAGGTTGGATTTACTTAATCATAACTTAAACTAAGATCAACTAATACATAGCCAAAGGTGAGCTCGACCGTTCGAACCCACCACCAATAGCTTTAACTCGTGTAGTTTTCTTTTTCATCAAACCCGAATCCTTATCGGATCTCCGACCCGTTTTATTCGCAAATGCTGGTGGTGAGTGTTTACCAACATTCTTAATTTCATCCTTATTTGCACCTCCATTTACTAGTATTCTAGTAACACCCAAATAATTTAAAGACTCCGCTATTTGCATTGCGGTCACACCTTTGTTGGTTCTTGCTTTTAAATCCGCACCTTTTTTCACTAGCAACTCGATAACATCTACATTGCCAGATTCTACCGCGCAATGTAGCGCGGTGTACCCCTCTCCATCTCGTGCTTCGAGATTGACACCCTTCTCGATTAAGAGACGAACGACATCCGTGTAGCCCTTGAATGAGGCTCGGTGCAAGGCGGTCCATCCGTGTTGGTCTTGCCCGTTAATAGCGGCTCCAGAGTCGAGAACCCTATTGACGGTTCGGACTTCGCCTTTTCTTGCGGCTAGACATAACCGGTCACCTAGCCCGAGCGCGTCAAAGAGCCTTGTGTGTCCGTGCCCGTTTGCTAAGTCGTAAGCGGTTTTTCCTGATCGGTTTCGGATGTTTTTGTTGGCTCCTTTAAGTAATAGAAGTTTGACCATGTTTTCGTCCCCGTGGGCCGAAGCTATATGCAATGGGGTCTCATTATCGGATAAGTTTGTGACGTTGGGATTTGCTCCTGCGGTCAACAGTAATCGAGCGCAATCCCGTCTCCGCTCCTTCACCGCTAAGTGTAAAGCGGTGAACCCGTCTTTTGTAACTGCATCCACGTTAGCTCCTTTTAGTAAAAGGAGTTTTAGAACATCCACATGGCCTCCGCCAGTGGCATGGTGGAGTGGGCCCCATGTTGATGACTTTGACCTCTCAGTGTTAGCTTGATGAGCTAGCAATAGCTCAACAATCAAGCTATCACCTAAGGCGGCCGCATCCTCGAGTGGACTTGTTCCAAACCGGCTCCTGGCCTCAACGTTTGGTTCAAACTCGAGTAGCACCTGGACTAGGTCGGCTCGGCCTTGTGAGATCGCCAAATGGAGTAATGTTTGACCTTCTTCATCGACCGAGTCAACGGTTTTCCAAGCCGGGTCACTCTTTTCTAACACATCTCTTATTTCATCCATAGGCCCATTTTTCACAAGTCTAGTTATCACCATTGAGCCCACAAACATGACCCTAATACCACTATCAACAAACACTTGCTTCTTTCTTGTGGTAAACCATTCAATAGGGACCGAATCATGGGTCGATGACGCATTTTTAACCGCAGCTCCAGGAACCACCACACTATGTAACAAAAACGAATCGTCACAGTACGGAAACAACCCCGAGAGACTCGAATTTGGAGGGAAGTCGTAGGTGATCTCTACGATAACCGTTGTTAGTGGAGATATGATCCCCGATTGTGGTCGGATGGTGTAACGCGCTTTGTTCATAGGTTGCAACCGAAAAGCCACCGGCATTGTGTACATAACATTTCTCAAAGTGAGTCGACCGTAACACTTTTGACCTTGTTCGAGTCGTATTGCAACCACATTAGATGGTTCTAAACTTATCAACCGGTCCATGATCTTCTCTTAAGATGTAAGTACCGGTTGCCTTCTTTGCGGTTTTCTTTACTCGAATCGAAAACCGAAAAAAGAAGCAAGATTTTTATGAACAAGATTTGATCAGTACGTATATAAATAAGAAGGTTAAAAGAGTGCCGGCCTCACTAGGGCCTTCCAAATGGTGATGGTGTCAATAACAATGTTGAATTGTTGTATTATGTGTACCTTTTCCCTCTATGTCACTTTCATCATTGTGTTTTATCTCCTGTGTACAATTGTACTATGCAAACAATTATTATTCATGACAAACTACACATCTCAATCTATATATTCCTTCGGTCTGAAAATGAAACTCTTCTATATGTAACTTAAGATAATTAAAAATCTTTTTGTCTAAATGAGTAAACCTTTTTGATCTTACTATTTACCAATGGTTGGGGGTCGAATGGATGTAGTTTTATGGCTCTCGAACTGAAAAGTTTATTTTTAGCCACTAAGTTGTTCATAACGAATAACTTAGCTTAAAAGATATATAAATTAAAATGTTATATGAAACTTATTAGGAAAATGTTAAAACATCTTAGGTGTTAGATTATTTTCAGAAGAGGGTTTTAGTACGAGAAGTGCGAGAAGAAACCTAAATCTTAATTTTTATTAGTAATGGTTCATATATTCTTGAAGTTTTTACTTTTTATATATCATTGTTTATGTTATATATAAAAAAACCTATAAAATTAATGCAATCAAATGTTTTTTTAAGGTTTAAACTTCTTCCTACACATGCGTTATATTATGCGTAGGTAATGTTCCTGCACAAAATTTGTACATGTGTAGGTTATATAAATTAATGAAATTACTTTATATACTTATTTTATTTTCGAGATAGATGAATAAACAACACATTTCAACAATTTTCTAATATTTTTATTTTTTTAAATGATAAAAATGAATTATTTATCTTCTTCTCGCACTAAAACCTCTTATGAAATGAACCATCCCCAACATCTTAGTTTATAGATTTCTTTACTTTGTTTTTATTAGAAAATGTTTAAAACAATTTATTGATAAGCAAGGGCGGATAAGGGGATTCCTTGGTTCCCTGAAAACTCACTCAGCTTGGAAAGAGATTGAAAAATTTGGTGGAATTTTTTTATAAATGAGTGAAAATCAATGAGAATCTACTAGAGAAAACCCAGAAAACCCAATGCAAATAATTTCTGAATTCGCCACCGTTGATAAGTTATATGAAACTATTAAAACACATTGTATTCTTTATTTATTTATGGAGTTAATTATACGGATAGTCCGTGTGGTATGTACTTATTGCAACTTTGGTCCTCAAAACTTTGAAATTACATAGATGCTCCTAGTGATATCCAATTTATAACACTGTTGGTCCTTAGCCCTAAGGACGGTCTATTCTCTAAGTTAAGTTAGTGTAAAATGACAAAACTACCATTCATATATAAAAAAACAAAAAATAATAAAGTTAAAACTAAAAATAAGTCAACATCATCATCGTTTACAACCCCCAAAACCCTTGTTTTCCGAAGCCTACCAGCACCACCACCTGCAAACGCGCCACCGTCACTATCATGGTGCCACCATCGAGCGCCTACCGAAAAACATAAGACCGTTATGTAGCAGTATTAGTTTGAGTTCATTGTAAATGTGCTTAGCGTTTGAATCGAGACCATCCCACTTCAGGACCATCCATTAAATTAACTCTTCGTTAAATAAGCTTGCCCTCACCTCACCCCACTTCAGCAGTTCTGCAAAGTTCTAGAGCAGTCGAAGACTGAGCCAGAGAGGGGCAATACCGATAACTAGTGGATAAGCTAGAGAAGAAGAAGCGAATGGAGAGTGAGTCGGCGACTGATGAGCGGAATCCGACGGTTGTAGCAAGAAAAACAATTTGGTGGTGGGGGTTGCCGAAAAATTGATTCTTTGAAGGTGTGGGTTCATGGTGTGAGGAGGTTTGCAGGTGACAAACAATAGTTTGCTGGTTTGATGAAGAACGCGTCAGGAGGTGGAGGGGTACGGTTTGGAGGCATGGAAGAACGAGAAAGATGGTTGTCGGAGTGGATGGTGGTGTTAGAGGGTGATGACCCGATGGTTGTTTGGAGAAGATCCAGGGGTGGGGGTAGTAACGATCGTTTATGGTAAGCATCATCATAGTAACAAATTGTATACACCGGGGACCATCTGTATTAATTGAGGGCATTTATTCAATCTGTGCATATCATAGTAACAAATTGTATACACCGGGGACCATAGTAACAAATTCTCTTTATTTATGGTAAAAATGATATATAGGTGATTGTTGAACATTTGTGAAATTGAAAGTCAAACAAAGTGACAAAGGTGGGATCAAGAAATAGGTTAAAACGTTGTTTATGTTGCTAATATTCTTTGTTGTTGACAATTGTCTTTATGCATGGTGGTGTTTCAAATTTCAATTGTAGTCCAAAATGTGCATTTGATATTCCCAACGAGAGGACTAGATTTGTAAACTATTACAAACTAGTGGGATGCTTAGTTGCGCATTGCGCAACTTTCGGCTATGTTTGTGAACGATTAGAGACATGTTTACTATGCAACAGGCGCGCATTGTTATTCGGTTGTTACCAAAACGCTAAGAAGCTATTATCAACCAAAGCAACCAATATATAATATGCTGATCATAACGCAACGCCATTTATCAAAACACATTATTTCCGATAGGAAAAGTCCACTGATAAGTTCTTTAAACAGGAAGGGTTTGTTCATTAATCAATAATGGTATTCTCTTATTACAAAATGGTTACATCAAAGCAGCCTGTTTTAGGCATGTTCACTATGATCCCAATTTTAACATTGGGTTTTCTACCAACAAACTATTTATACAAAAACCTGTAGTTTTGGGCTCATAATGATATTGAATTCCTTCTCTTCTAAATTCCTCTTTTTCCCGTGTTAAGACCGCCCTTTAAGACATGTTACGGGTTACTCAGTTTGTATTATTTTAGCTTTCCTTGATTCACCCGTTTAGCCAGCTGCATGTAGTATAAATGGGGCTTTCATTAGTAAGTTTCTTAATACCATCAGAACATAATGAATAATATTCACATTAGAATAAAGATGAAATAAAATACTAAAGGGATTTTGATAATTGGCACCTTCTGGTTCAACACTATCAACAATTACTTCTCTACGAAAAGTTTAGTAACATACATTCAAAAATGTTTGTTTTCTGATGTGATAACTTGTACCCTAAGCAGGAAGATATGTACCTTGAAATCTGCTTTGTCGTTGAACAATTTACATTCAAATATAAGAACCTATGAAAGAAAAACATCAGATACATTTGTTGATTTTACACACCCATATTGCATACATGATATAAGAACACACATATACGCTACAACAAACAACACTGACCTGGTAAAAGGTGCAGATAGTTAGTGGAGCAGAATGTGGCCAAAGCTTTTGCAGAAGATGACACACTAAACTCTGCAGCCTGCATAATAAACCTAGATGTCAAAAATAAATTCCCTTCATACACATGGACACAGCGAAGTTCTCCCTTTCTCTATCTTTTTTTCCCTAACAGAGCTAAGCAAGTCGACATGGATACACCGGGTGATAAGTTGAATACCTGTCGTTCAAAGCACCTAACAACCCCTGTAAGCTTGATGGTTGTCGGTTTGAATAGCAATTGTTTAATTTCAACTCATATACATATTGTATTCGAAGTAATATCTATGACTGAAAGGAAACAAATAAAGTGTATAGGCATTTAAAGTCTATATCTCCAACTCCAAGCCATGAAATTTGTTTGTAGGTAAGCAGCTTAGTGAAATCTGTTTAAAAGAAGAGTTCAAACATGCAGTCAATTTGAAGAAACTATGGTTCTTAATAAAGTTTAGAGATGCGACATATAATGCGATCGTTCGAATAGTTCACCTTCATACATGAGTGGGGAGCAAATCCTAGTATATTCGACTATCTTGTTCTTCAATCTTACAACAAAATTCATGCAATAATTTTGTATTGAGTTTCAATCAACATCCTAACCAAAATCAAATGAATACGAAACAATGTAATCGGACCTTATTTCCTACTTCAATTATCGAACGCCTTACTATTGCTTCCCAGTCACTAAATCAATAAGCCTTGATCATGGGAAACTTGCCGTTTTCACCAAGAATAGGGTGTCCCCATCGGTGACGAACATCAACATGGGATCCCGACCCACACCCCACAACCTAATAATAATTTGAGGTTCATTAATATAAGCCTTTATAAAATCTAAAATTGTTAGTTAAAAAATCTAATATGAAGTATCTTAAATGACAACCGACAGAATCATCATTAAATTGATAATAACTTGGGTATTTGTATGAACGATTTTGTGAAAAAAATTCTTTATCATAAATATGTTTTATAGTTCATACTTATATCAACCTTTTACACCTTTTATCATCATCACCATCACCGTCGAGACCCGTTTAATTAAATAACTCAACACACCAACCTGTTTAACCCATTTATTACATTCAGCCAACCCGTTATGACCTGTTTGACACATTTACAACTCGATTACAATCTGTCAACCCGTTTGACTCATTTAGGTGTATGGTGTTAATCGAGATATGTTCAAGTTACACATTATACACAAATTTTTTTAAATGTGGACAGTAGGTTTGATGTCTTAACACTTCAACTATTTAACTTGCCAACCCGACATAATTGACGCACCTAGTTTAAAGTCAAGTGTTACCAAAAGGAAGATGTGCAGATTCTGTTGTATAGGTACCTGTTTCGGTTTTCTTCATCCTCTTCGGTGACTCGTTTGATCATAGGAATTGCAAAAGCTAGTGTCTTCCCTGTTCCCGTTTTTGCACGCCCATTCTAATGCAGGAACCAACACAGCTCTCTACATTGTCAAAGGATAACAAACAGAGATTAATATCAAACAGAGAATATATTTAAAAACATAATAAAAATAAGCAATTAAGCTGAATTAAATTTGAGCCCAACATGTTTAAACAAAAGATCATAAACCTTGTGTATGTAACATTCCACATCAAGATTCAACTAACCAATCAAGTGGCATATGCTGCTTAAAGTTGTAACTATAACTTAATAACTTATCATGGTGTTAATGTTAGCAAAAGCTTGTTATTTTATAAAATAATTTTATTTAGGGGCTGTTTGGTTCACCTCTGAATGGCTTCATTCAGAGGTAACCTCTGATTCGGTCAGAGGCGGAGCTGTTTGGTTGTGAAATCGCAACCTCTTAATGGTTCAGTTCAGAGCTGAGCCATTCAGCATTGAGAAGATGCTGAATGAAAAAATAAAAAAAAGTTGCCTTGTTTGCCCATCTCTTCTCATCTTCCTCCTTCACCTTCTCCATCTCCCCCTCCGCTCCACACCCGTCGGCTTCCCTTCTTTGTTCTATGACGACTGTCGTCGTGGCTCTGCTGCGAGCTCCGTCGTGGCTCCTCCCGTCCTGGTCACTGTTTCTCCCTCTACTTTCTGTCTTTCTCTCTCTGCAGTATGTGTGTTGTATGAATGGAGATGAGAAAGATAAACAAGAGGTAGGTGGGTGTGTTATGGAATATTGAAGGTAGGTAGGTAGGTGGGTTTTTGACTTATTGATGTTTTGATCGAGAATGTAAAGGAACAGAGGAGAGGAAGTGGTGATGTAATGTAATGTAGAAATAATAATAATAATAGTAGGAATGGGGAAGGGGTAAAATAGTCATTTTACACACTCATTCAGACATACACCAAACAACCATTACTGTTTCAGCACTTACTGGTTCAGAACCTCTTACCCATTCAGACCTCTTACTGGTTCAGCACTTACTGGTTCAGCACTTGCCAAACAGCCCCTTAAATTCAATATATTGCATAATATTCATTTAATTTAAATCTTTAAAAAAGAATTTTCAATTATTTTTTCCATCAACAAACTGTATATTTAAGCATTTTTCAAACTACACCTAATAAGAGTGGAATACTCTCAAAACAATCACTATAAATAACGTTACAATATTGCGCGAAAGATCTGAATGGGGGTTGAGCAGAGCCAAACCGTTAGCGGCAACCCAGTTCGTCGCCGGGGAAGGTGGCCATCGGCAACCCAGATCTGTACAAAAAGTGATGCTTGTTTCTACTGATTACCTAACCAAATCAGAGGTGAGAAACTTACCGGCTACGACGTTTCTGTTTCACCGGCGTCGTTTCTGTTCGTCACACGTGCTGCAGAGGTTTGAAGGATGCGGCGGCAATGGCGTTTCTGGTCGACCCTTCTGTTCCACCGGCGGCGCTGCTGTTCGTCAAACGTGGTGTAGAGGTTTGAAGGATGCGGCAGATAGCAAAGCTTTTAGAGAGAGAAAGATGACACCTAGCAGAGAGAGAGAGGGGGAGAGAGAGAGAGAGAGAGGAGGGTTTGGTAAAGCTTTAAAGGAAGGAGAGTGGGAGGAAAAAAGGTGTAAAGCAGACGGGAGGAGCATCAGATTGTTTTGTGGTGAGATGGGTTTTGAGAGAGAGATGAAGATGGGTTGGTTCTGTGGCTGTGACACGTCTTATGTAAGCCAACACCTGTCACCCCCACTAAACAATAGCTTCAAAATCGAAAATTAAACCGACGTAGGATACAAGAATCGAACCTAGCCCCCTTCATTAACACAACAACCAGCCTACCACCACACCACACACATCACATCTTAACTACATTCCTAACTAATTATATTTATCAAATCGTTATAATTTACTGTTCATTTCGAGGTACTGTTCAAATCAGTTTATACATTAATATAGTTTAATTAGTAGATATCATTTCTGAAATTTGTTAATTTGTTACAATTTTTAGTTATAACTTTAATACTTTAAGAGTCTGTTTGGTATAGAGTAATGGAATGAACAAGGTAATGGAATGGATCATTACCATTCCATGTCTTGTTTGGTTGCCATGTGGGAATGAAACAAAACATTATTTTTTGTTGTTGGATAGGCATGAAAAGACGAAGGAATAAAATCGGTGATTAGTGACGGTGACGATAGTGGAAGGTGGAGGTGGATGGCCGTGATGGTGGGTGGGCGACGATGGTGAGTAGTGGCCGTGGTGGGTAGTGGTGGTGATGGTAGGTGGTGGTGTGTGGCGGTAGCTTGGTGGTGGGTGGCGGCAATGGTGGCGATGGGTGGAGGTGGATTGCGGTGATGGTGGGTGGGTGACGATGGTGAGTAGTGGCGGTGGTGGGTGGCGGCTGCAGTGGGGGGTAAAGGAAATTGTGGTGAGTGACGGTGGCCGGTGGTGGAGGCGGCGGTGGGTAATGGTGGTGGGCGGTGGTG
This sequence comes from Ambrosia trifida, assembly GCA_028751855.1. NCBI lineage: Eukaryota > Viridiplantae > Streptophyta > Magnoliopsida > Asterales > Asteraceae > Ambrosia > Ambrosia trifida. Next base: position 35,251,491 of record CM054126.1, read on the forward strand.
GGTGGTGTTGGATGGCGGCGGTGGGTAGGTGACGGTGGTGGGTGGCAACGACGGTGGTGGGTGGTGGCGACAGCGGTGGTGGGCGACGGTGGTAGGTGGTGGCGACAGCGGTGGTGGGTGGTGACGATGGTGGTGAGTGGTGGTGGTGGGTTATGGTGTTGTTAGTAAAGGGTGAATGAGGGATGAAATGAAAAAAAAACATGGGGGGTGGATGGAATGGTTTTGAAGGAATGGAATGGGTGATTCCATTCCTTTAACCAACCAAACACAATATTTTTCATTACCTCGTAATGATCCATTCCATTCTTCCTTTCATTCCACCATACCAAACGCTACCTAATGCTTTCTACATTACAACCGAGGACATAAATAAATTATTAACGTAGTATAAATTAAAAATGATTGTGAAGAACGTCATAATGTTAATATTTTTAATAATAATTAATAATTATTATTGTTTAGTTAAAAGTTTGATGAAAATAATGTGATCGATAATATTTTTTATTAAGGCATGAAAACGAAAGAAAAATAAAAAAATAGTGGTATCTAATGAGTAATGTTAAAAAAGAATCTTTTATAATATCATCATTCATCACATCACATATTCACATATACCAGACTTCGTGACGAGCTGGGAATATTATTCGTCACATGATATTATAAAATGAAAGAAAACACCCTAGTTCTTTCATCCTAGTCCTTCCATCGGATCGTTGCTGTTTTTAACATGTCCATAAAAGGGACTCTCTTTAAAACTTTAAAGGCAGCTTAGTCATAAGCATGTTACAAATGAAATAATTGTAATATATGAGTTGTTCTATATGACTAGCTTATATATTATTTATTATTTAATGTATAAAAAATAATAAAACGATGTGTGGCGATGTTACATGCCCCGCCTGCAGACGTGGCTTCTTCATGCCCCACAACACACAACCAGTGGCGAAGCTTGGTTTCGGAATCGGCGGGGGCCAAACTCAAATTTTTTCGGTCGGTAGTGGAAAATTGGCGGGGCCGGACTCAATTTACCTATGAACATCGCAAATTTTCACTACTGCGCCAAAAAACAGGGGGGGCCAGGGCCACCTCTGGCCCCATATATATACTTCGCCCCTGCACACAACCTCACATATGTATGAGGTCGTCTCAAGCGCATTGTCCTAGCTTGTCCGCATCCAGCATGGCCGAGTGCCATTCTCGAAGGCAACATTTGAGGGGAGTGATTTTGGAATTCTTCGTAAAGCGCTTGACGAAGAACAGATAAAGTGGGGGGCACGGTTAGTTTTTTTATATGTGTTTTCTTAGTTTTGTTTTAGTTATAAGTGTAGATTTATAACTTGTATGACTGTATCATATGCGTTAATGACTTACTTGTACACTACTTGGAGCCAGCACACACATACAAAACCGCACAATTGTGCACCATCTTTTAATCACCTTAACGTTAACATAGGGTAACAAGAAGTTCAAAAAGCATGTTTTGAAATGAAAATCACTCGATTCGTGATGAAACTAAATAGAGTAAAATAAGAAAAGTTGACCACCGATCTTATTGTGTCTTAAATCAACTTTGCACCCTCAAAATTCGAACCTTCCATATACTACAAGATTAAAAACAAAATTAAGTTACAATAATAAATAAATAAACTAGTTGTACATAAGTGTCACTACTAAAGAGCATTTTTTCATTTGACTAATCGTCTCTGTTTAAGATACCGATTATCTCAAAACTTATAAGGAATGTGTATGACTGACTACAAGATACCAATGTTACTTACCACCTTGAAGATTTGCACCTTTCAAAATTGCATTATGCATTTTAGCACCCTTAAGATTTGCACCCTTCAAATTTGTACCCTTAAGATATGCACCCTAAAAAATGTACAACGAATACAGAGAACCAATAATTGATCAGAATTTTCCCCAAACACTACACCCTAAACCTTAAATATTTAACAAACCATTAAATTGGCTTCTTCCAGATTGGCTCCCTCCAAATTCGCATTTGTGAGCTGAGCATTCTAAAAACATAGAAAATCTACAAGATTTAGAACTAAGAATAACTAATATTGTATTTACGCAAAGTTAAACATACCTCGAGACATGCAGATCTTAAGTCTGCATCACATAAATGGCAACCTATCAAACAAGCATCTCATAACTCATTAGTATACGAACCAAACATTCAAGTGACTCACAAAGCCCTAAGAACCGAGGGTTTATGTTTAGCAGGATAGACTTTGTGATTCAAAAGGGGATAGCGACGTAGCTTGTTGCCCGCTTACCCACTATCTAAATGTAACTTGTTTTGTTCATGGAATGATAGTTGAATAAATATATATAAAAAAAAAAAAACAAATGAGCAATTTGAAATACACCCCTTAAAACTTGCATAAATAATATATTTACCCAACCTGATAAAAATTCAAAATGATTATTATTTACAAATTCCCTTAAAGACATGTTATAATATATGACCATTACATCTTTCTCTTTCAACGTACTTTCACTCTAAACTCTCATATCCTGATCTATGGCATAAAATAGAAAATGGGTAAAATAAATATTAGAATATATTTTTTTTGTTGGGTAAATATGATATTTTACATGTTTTGAGAGGGTTAGATAAAACTATTCTTAAAGAATAAAAAATTTATGAAACTGAAAAGAAGAGATATGTACAATCTAAATTTGCTTTCTGAAGATTAGCCCCCGCCATCAAAGCTCCATGAAGATTAGCTTTTGTGAAATCACATCTAACATAGGCAAGACTAAATCAATTGAATTGACTAACATGGAAGATATTAATTTGACTCTAGGGTTCACAAAAGATAGCCAGATAACTAAAAAGCGTGTTCCCCCTTACAAATTTAAGGTTGTGAGTTCAAATCCTTGCAAATGCAAGGTGAGGTGGAATAAAGGTGTAATAAAAATTTGCCATTAAAAAAAAGATAACTAAAAAGCGTGTGAATCTACAAAAATGACCGCAAACATCGTGCTTAAACAAGAACAAATGACAGGTTTGCAAAATCTTACTCGTTCAATGTTGCATTGTGAAAATTGATATTTTCAGCATCAACCTCCTAGAATAAAGACAAAAAAACATAACTAAGATCATATTATGTATTTTAAGACAACAATGAACTACTATATTACAAATGTGTATAAGATGCACCCAAGTCACATAACTTACCCGAAATTTAGCACGACTAAGAATAGCATGTGAGAAGATAACATTTTTCAGGCTTGCAAAGCTGAAGTTCACATCCCATAAGTGCTGCATTAGTGCATTGGTTATAATCCGAAAAACAAGTTTATACTTAGTGGGGGCTCTGAGTTTCCTATGCATGCAAATTATTTGTGTTTTATTTTGCTTTAAAGCGTTTTACTTCAAATATATTGATGTTACATGGAAGTTAGGGATTGTAAAATGTAAACGTATAATATATGCAATAATTTATAACTTTATGTCCTATAATACTACTCATGCATACAACTCAGCATTGTAAAAATCGGCCTTGGCAGCCGATTAATAGACACCTAGGAGTGTTGGAATAAATATACGTAACGTTTGTATATTTATCGATAGCCATTATAATCATTTATATTATGATGATCAATTATTAATATTATCCTAAGCCCAATAACAGATATGTCTTTGATGGGCGGACTATCATTAGATGGGCCTTATTAGGGTGTCCCCTGGGTATGTATAAATATGGAGAGATATTATGAGATTAGGGTTGAGACACATTCATAACACCATTAGCCATCCCCTATCTCTCTCTCTCTCTCTCAATGTGTTCATAACTTAAGAACACATAAACCATCAGAACTGCATACCCTAAAGGGAACCCGATCAAGATGATGGTGTCTTCCATTACTGAGGTTCCTGAACGGTTAATCATATCAGGTACACATGATTAATTCTTATGTTTATCCATTATGTTCTAATTAATATAATCAACATGTGGTATCAGAGCGATGTTGATTATATTAATTCAATCTGGATAAATCAGGTACACATGATTAATTCTTATGTTTATCCATTATGTTCTAATTAATATAATCAACATGTGGTATCAGAGCGATGTTGATTATGTTGACTGAGGTTATCCGCCTTGATTTTGACTTAATCGATTAATTAGTTAATCAAAGGTTAAAAAAGGTCAATATAAGTCGAAATTGGTGAGTATCAGACAAAATCAACCGAATTTTGTCAAAATTGATCAAAAACATTAAATTTAGAATCTTGTAAGTTTATTTATACTAAAGATTAAATACAAATTGACTTAACCTACAAAACATGGAAGAAGGAATTTTTTTTCTTTATTTTTTTATATTTTTCCCCATTTGTTCAAACATGTTTATGAAAGAATAACTTTTTTTTTTTGTATAATTACTCAAGTAAGGAACTTACACTAATTACACAAGTTTTTAATTTAGATTTCAGCACAAAAAAAAAAAAAAAAAAAACATAATTAGCAAGATGAAAATAAAAAATTCTTCAAAAAGAAAAATTTCCTTCTTCACTTTTCACCTTAAGACTCATTTGTACAATAACCTTACCCTAATTATATACACACACATGGAATATATATAAAATTTCATTCCAATTAATTGCTAAATGGTATCCCCACTGCCCCGAGTAGCGCCGATTTTTACAACCATTTACGACATACATCACGTTTCTTCAAAACCAAGATGTAATTGATGATACCAGTTTCGAAAGATCAAGCCCAGAAAGATCCAATCCTGTTAATCTGAGGTATCCGTGCTTTGCAGATTGTACACATTTGATTATATCAGCACGTGTTAAGTCAGTATCCATTTGTTCACCCTTCTTCTTACTCAAGACCTCATTTATCTTGTCCACCAATCCCTGAAATAATCAAAAGAATTGAAGTACCATTTTAGATGTACTAAACACAGAAGCTGACAGTAAAAAATAACTTACAAGAAGCTGATAGTATTCTGCTTCCCTCAAAAGCTCTACACGCTCTAAATCAGATAGATTAGGAATAGGAACTACACCATCTCTCAACCAATTCAAAATATGCCGAAAGTGCTTCCCATCCCTGTCAATGAACACATATCCCTGCAAAAACACAAAATGATCAAAGCTTTTTTTTTTTTTTTTTTGAGACAAGAAAATCTGCATCCTCATATTAAGTTATAGGCCCTAAGAAATTAAGTATGCTCCATGTATTACTCAAAAAAAAAAAAAAAAAAAAAAAAAAAAAAATTAAGAACTGAAAAAAATAACAATGTAAATATGCTTGTCAAGAATAGACATATAAAATGCACCTGATCTTGCAACCGAAGATGTTGTGTCTTAGTTTTGTCAACGTAATTGTTAACCGAGTTGTATTAATAATTATGATTATTTTTTATTTGTTTTATCATTTATGTTTAAGTTTGCTTGCTTGTTAAAATCATATCAACAATTTGAATATTAGAATAGTTACTAGTGTTATTACTAGTTGGTTGGGTTATCAGTTTGTTAAAAGCCAATGATCTCCAGCCCAGCTAGTTTAAAGTAGGGTAGGTTTTTTTTTAAGGGTTCTTATCCTGGGGGTAGGTTACAGGTAATTTGATCCATGCATACAACAAAAAATTCTCCGTGACGGTTTGAGCTTAATTAGGCAAGGAGGACACCGGTGTGTGGGTAGAGATTCGAACTTGGGACCGCTAGGTTAGGGTTGTATAAGGATTTCCACTGAACTAATCATTTTAAAAATCAGTTTGTTAAAATTATCATTATCATTATTGTTTTAATCTCTCTATCAATACACAAAGTCTTAATTATTTAACAATATAGTTTTTCAGTTCTTTTAAAACTTATAGTACTTGCCTTTTCAGACTCCTTGCAAACAATGTGACGACCACTGAACATGGCAGCAAGCATCGAGTTAGGCTCCCTAAGTGTTAGCGTATCAACACTGGTGAGAAACTTCTTTCCACCTGTTTCAGCAATAACAATAAACGAGTGAGGCTAAACGTACTGTACACCTTACCAGTGGCGAAGCTTGAAAAAAATAGTGGTAAGGGCCAAAAATCACAAGAGACCTAATTTTTTTTCCTATCGGTTGAGGCCGAAATATCAAATCGGTAGAGGTCGGACTCAATTCATATAAAAATTACATATGAAAATCGTAAACTACCACCACTAAGATAAAAACGGTGGAGGCCGGGGCAACCCGGCCTGATACCCATAAGCCTTCGCCACTGACCTTAGCTAAATGTTGAACGCACCCATGATAAGTAAAAAAGAAAGAGATAACATGACTAAATTAGAAGAAAATAGTACGATCAGTAAAAACAACAATAGGTTAATTAGTTAAGTACAACAACTAACAATTAAAATCAACCACATCTCATAAAACCCATTCACTTAATTATATACAAGTTTCATACTTCTGTAGATTACCTCTAAACCTAAATTTCAAATAATCTTACGAGGGATCTACCGGTAGGCAATATGAACATGCAATATCGAAAGTCAGGTGACAAGAACGGTAATATTAAAAATAAATAAATAAATCTAATCATAAATATATGACGGAAAATTACGAGTGAAATATTAGATTGATAAGAGAAAAATATGATATATTTATTATGACCTATATTGAGGCGAACAGTCGAAGAAAAGGCATCGGAAGACGTAGTCATCACTTCTGGTCAGATGCTTGCAGTGCAAACAATGAAGATGCTACAAACGGTTTTGTGGTAGTGAAGAAGATGAAATGAAAAGCGTAGAAGAAATATTATTGGAGGTAGAAGATGAAAAGTTGGCAAACGTGAATACTGAAGAGTCTTTCTGTAGGTAGTGTTGGAGTTGGAACTACAATATTTAATAGGAAACTAGGTATATTAATACACGCGTTGCACGTTTTTCACATGACGCGTTAATGCGGATTTTCCAAACTCAATATTTAAACAAACTTACTCAATGTCCAACATGTTATCATTCAATTCCGTAACAAATATGTTAATTCAAAATTCAACCAATATGATGAAAACCCACAATCATTCGACTTAACCTCACCCAGAAGCCATGTATTTAGTCATCATTAATGGGTACACAACAACCCACACAGAAGCAAACCGGAGGTAACCTCACCCAGAAGCCATGTATTTAGTCATCATCAATGGGTACACAACAACCCACACAGAAGCGAACCGGGGGTCAAATGGTGAATAAAATAATATAAATAAAATAATAATATAGTTAAACAAATGTTTTTGAATAAAATAATATGAATAAATAATAATAAAATAATAATATAGTTACTATTCATTAAGTGTTTTTATTAATATTATATAATGTATACATTTATATTTCACTTCAATGTTTTAGTTGGTTTACATTTAATTCCGGTTAAATTTCAAAACCATATATAAGGGGTTTTTTTTTTTCCAGGCGGTGTATGCAGTGGTATGTTTGGCGATTTGGGAGTTGTGGATAAAAAGGAACGAGAAGATGTTTAGGGATGTTAATACGGCTAATCCGGCGGCGCTTGAAGAAATTAAACTTGAATTATATTGGTGGATGACCAAAGGGGGTAAAATCGTACGGTTGACAAGGCGTTCTGGTGGGATTTCTCGTTAATCGACAATGGTTGGGGGTATACATGTATGGGATTTCTCGTTAATCGACAATGGTTGAGGGGTATACATGTATGGGATTTCTCGTTAATCAACAATGGTTGAGGGGTATACATGGTTGGTGGGATTTCTCGTTAATCGACAATGGTTGAAATTATCTACACAAATATGATATTTAGTATAGCAATTTAAAGCTTTTGTTAAATGTTAAATTGGGTAATGTTGTTAATTTCTTCTTATGTGATATTTAGATTGTATAATATTTTGTAAGAATGTAGTGTTAGAAGTTCATAATAATTTGCACTAAGCTGATGTGTTTACCAGTATGATGGCAACTATGATGAATTTTATCATACTCTGTGAAGTTACTTTAGTTAACGTTTTATTTCGGATTAAGCAACAATAGACATGAGTTAGTTTTTGTTATTTTGAGTTTGTTTGATTACATACTTTTGATAAGAAAAGAAGTTTTTTTAAACACATTTTTAAGTAGATTATTTAAAAAGTTCATATTAGATTTTTCAACCTCGGGACGCTCCTGATGTATAATTAAGCTAGTGTATTATAAATTACACCCAATAATAATCCTTATCATTTTTTTAATATTTAACACAAACCAATGGCTTTAAACATAACACCCGGTCTATTTTGCTTTCGCATAATCCCTACCATGTATGTGGACATCATTTAAGTATTCAAACTATTTCACGTGCTTGGTAGAAACATATGTCTCGTAAAAGGAAGATCCAAGGTTTAATCCTTAGCAAAAGTGTTATTTAAAATTATTGATGTAAAACTAAGGGATATTGGATTATGATAACCCAGACCTTGTAATTTTGTTAAACTTGTAGACTGGAAGCATGCTATCTAAGTTAGGTGTATTAAGGTTAAGGTTATGGTTATGGTTATGTGTATGACTATGATAGACCTTGTAATTTTGTTAAACTTAATGGTATGACAAGGGTCTTTAATGCTATGTCCTTCATGTGTGCTTTAATGGTTTGTCCATGATGGGTCTCTGTAGGTGATTAATGGTTTGTGCAGGTTTCAGCATGATATATGGGTCATAGTTGTATCAGCAGGTTTCAAATGGGTCAAAACATCATTGTTACAAATGGTTCATACTTGTATCAGCAGGTTTCAGCATTTGGAAATGGGTTATAATGGGTCAAAACATCATGGTTACAAATGGGTCATAATGGTCATATTGTTCCAGTAGGTTTCAAATGGGTCAAAACATCATTGTTACAAATGGGTCAAAACACTTTCATTACATTCAACACTTTCATTACATTCCTTACAAAATACATAAACAACACACCTACAATCCAACTTTTTTATCCCATCATAATCCACCAAACTATAATGCCTACTACTAAACATATTACAAATTGAACCTTCTGGTTGGACTTGTTCATAATGCAACCTTTCAATCTCTTGTTCTCTTCTTCTAACATCGTTTTCTATAGCTCCAAATTCTGAATTTTCAGTTCTTCATATGTAGGCCTCCCTTTTGCATATGATTTTAACATATTTTCAAAATCTTCTTCCCACATAAAGAATTTGCAGTCGGTTCTCTATACAAGATCATATTAAAGACATTTCATCAATCTGTCAAAGGAAAAACAGAGGAAGAATAAAAGGATTGACTTACTGGCCAATTAGGGCAACCATAAAATCGTTCCCCATGCCGAAGACTGTTAGGTCCAGCTACTCTAAGGACGGCGAGGGAATCATGGTGGCAGTACACGTTTGCATCCAAATCCACTATGAATTTTTTATGGTTTCTGTTCCCACTTGAGGCAGAGGTAGACGACGAGCTCATATCATTAAGTTTTTGTGTTGTTTGATCTAAGGGTTGGTCGAATTTGGAAATTAGGGTTAGTGGGTGTTCATCGATGTTCAGAGAAGGAGATGAGCTTGTTAGGGTTAGATTTTGCCCAAATATTTATATAAATATTAGAAATGCCCACGTGGATTTTTTGTTTTGTTTTTTTTTTATTCAATGAGTATTACACATCAGAAGCTGACTGGATTAAATGAGGGACAAATCAGCACGCCACGTCAGCCGGATGTGCCACGTCAGCAACCCAACTAACGGCGTCAGTTAGTTGGGTGCTAGATTCCAACATGTTAATAGTTTAGGTTGTATACGGCCAATTTTTTAGTTCAGGGTGCCAGTGGCCAATTTCCAATAGTTTGGGTTATTATTTATCCAATATCCCTAAAACTAAACAACATGTAACATTTACCATTAAAAAAAAAAATTATACTCAACTTTATTAAATTCACAAGAAATATCCATATATCAATAAACTGCACATCTAGTTTGTTTAATCCACACATGATAGTGTAAAATGAAAGAAAACACCCTAATGCTTCTATAAGTGCTTGAAGTTTCTTTATGAGTGGCAAAACTTGAACATTTAAATTGTGTGGCCAAAATATTACACATAAAAACAATTTTTTTTTTTCACCAAATAAAAACGCTAACATGTCAAGCGTATCTAAAAAATTAAAGAAAAACTATGCTCGTTAGTAAAAACACTAAACTACATAAACAAATACAGATGTTAAAGGCTGAAGTCTCAACGATCCATACATATCCTAAAAAGTATTAAGCAATAATGCGTGGATCCATTTTCTTATTCTAAACCCTATATGAATTTGCTATCTATGAATTACAACCACTTTAAAAATTGTCAACCAAAGCCCCAAACAAAGATCGAACATTTAATTCAAATTCAAGCTTTTACATGCACTGATATTGATTAACCTTTTTAGTTGTATGGTGTCCCTCTTACAAATGTGAGGTTGTGGGTTTAAATCCTTGCAAGTACAAGGTCAGATGGAAATAAGGTGGTATAAAATTTGCTGTTAACCTTTATATTTTAACTTGAAATCAGAATTCTGAACGTGCAACTGTGTCTTTTTTTTTTCTTTTCGAACTGGAATTCCAATGGTTAATATGGTATGGGCTGTTGAATATAAAGAGCCAGAAGAGGCCCATTGAACTAAATACACTTATGATAATACCAATAATTAAACTAAATGGGCCACAATAAAATTGGCTTCTAAGTTCTAAGAGGAAAAATAGTAGGGACCCATTACCCCAGCCCACCCCAGTTATCTTTCGCCATTGCTCAAATGTTAATGACACTTCAGTCGTGAGCATGAATGCATGATCTTTTTGTTTTGCCAAATTCGGTAAAAACGAAATCAGATTATCTATAGTTAAGTGGTGGTCTTAATTGTGGCTGTAGCCGTGTCACTCGTGCACTCAATTTGCGCTTGGCTCGCACACATCATCTAACTTGAGTACAAGATCCGACTCATGAAGTATTTTACGTTATATGATTGTTTCCAACTTTCCATCTCAAAATTCGACACGCAGTAATCAGCAAGCATGTACGTACAAGAAGTTCAAGAAGCTTGTTTTAAGCCACAAAGAGTTTGAAGCAAGCTTAGGGTAAAACGGCGGGTCATCGAGGCCCTGATGGGCCGTCGTTCTGTCTGATGGGGGCTCGACGGGCCATGGAGGCCCTGATGGGCCATATAGGGGTTGTGTAGATAAAACCCTAGTTGTGTAGATAACCAACCCCATAATCAATTAGAATTTCCCCCAAATTCGTACCCCGGAATAAGGCATTCTGAAAATATAGACAAAGCCCAAGATTTAGAACGAAGAAAAATTTGGTAATTTTATTAATCGTTAAACATACCTCGAGACGTGCATAGCTCAAGTCTGCATCACATAAAAGACAACCTATCACGCATATGCAAATAATTAAGAAAAATTATATTGAAAAAATGATGATACAAGCATAATCTCCACCACATATATGCCCAATTGCTAGTATGATAACTTGGCTTAATTTCCTAATAAATACAACGTAACATTTCATCGCATAGTATATAAGCCAGACTTTCAACACGAAAGCAATTTCAAATATTCCCTTGGGAGCATACATAATATAAAATTTAACCAGCAAAAAAGAACTAATAACAAATATACCTATTCAAAATACCTCAAATCTTATTTACATATCCTCTAATCTAGTCTAGCACTAAGAAGATTAGCACCTGAAAAATTGACGTTTTTCAGGCAAGTCCACACGTGACAAGTCCTGCGTCGGTAATAATGAAACAACAAGCTTATTAGTAGCCTGGGGGCTATGAGAATTCTAGTGACAGGTTTTAAAGTTAAAAACAATTATCCTTATTTTTAGCTCTAAATATATCGACAGTTAGTAGAAGCCTGCCCTAATTCATTATACATCAAGTATCTTTAAAAACAAGATGTATTTGATCATACCAAATTTGAAAGATCAACCCCAGAGAGATTTACTCCTTTTAATCTGACGCGTCCGCCAATTGCATTTGTATATTGTACACATTTAATAATATCAGTGCGTGTTAAGTCGGTATCCTTTTGTTCACCATCCTTCTCATTCAATATTACCTCTTTTACCCTGGCTACCAATCCCTGAAATAGTCAAAAGGACTATTTAAAAAAAAAAAACTATACAATAATCTACAATATTACTTAAGAGCAAGGTTGTAGAACTCGCTAGGCGCTAGTCGGCCGGTGGGGTGGGGACTAGGGATTAATCGGGATTAATCAGGATTAATCGGGATTAATCGGATCAGAATTTTTATGTATAATTTTATAAATTTGTATATATATAACATTAATCTTATGTTTTTTTATGTATAAAAGTATAAATTAGGGGACCAAATATAGACTAGTAAAGATGTAGGGGGTTAATTTGTATATATAACATTAATTTTATGCTTATTATGTATACATGTATAAGTTAAAGGACCAAATATAGACTAGTAAATATTTAGGGGGTTAAATGTAAAAAGGTCTAAACTTAATATTAACCCTATTTCCCACCCACTTTCACTGTACGCCTCCTTCCTTCTCTTTCACACAAAGACAAAACAAACACAACTCCTGTTGCTCCAGATGCGTCGCCGGAACAGAATATTCGCCGGAGTATGAACCATCGATTGATCCAGCCATCCAGGTAAGGTTTTTTAACTTGGTTTTCGGGGTAATGGATAAGTTTTTAGGATGAAATCATGTTTTTGAGCCAACTTCAAACGGAATTCTTTGGCCGACTTTGGCCGACTTTTGCCGACTTCGGCCGGCTTGGACCGGCTTGGACCGATTCCGACTAACTGAGTGATTAATGGAAAATTAATCAGTATACCCCCGATCACCGATTAACCGGGGACTAGTCGGCGACTAGTCCCGATTTTACAACCTTGCTTAAGAGTGATGAAAACGAGTTACAAGAAGCTGATAGTAATCTGCTTCCCGCAAAAGCTCTACACGCTCTAAATCAGATAAGCTGGGAATGGGAGCAACACCATCTCTCAACCAATTCAAAATATGACGAAAGTGCTTCCCGTCCCTGTCAATAAACACGTATCCCTGCAAAACACATAAAATGTTCAAAGCATGTTCCTTTTGACACAAAATAATATGCACAATCACTGTTCATAAGGTGGCTCAAGAAGTTTGATGCCTTAGAAAGTACAGTGTGTTCAAGTATTACTCAAAAATCAAAACCAAGTATAAAAAAAAGAACTAAATATTCTTATGAAGAATATGTTGTTATTTTTTGAGTTGGGGGTCTCACTAAAAGCAGTCTCTCTATCCTTCTAGATAATAGGGGAAATGTGTGCCTACATCCTGCCCTCCCTAGACCCTAACAGTAACTTGTAGTTACTGTAGGATTTACTAGGTACGGTTGTATTCTTATCAAGAATAGACATATGTAATGAACCTAGCTAATCTTGAAACCAAACATGTGGTGTCCTAGTTTTGTCTACATATATACTTGTTAACTTACTATATAAATTATTTTCATTTTTATTTGATATATATGTTTAACTTTGTTTGTTATATATTTTGATGTGTAGTTTCAACCTGTTGGTTCAGGCCCCAAAACACACAACACACTCACTTGATACTCACGTACAAATGATATATTATAAAAGTTTGCTGTTGTGTATTTGAAACTAAAAATTGATTACAAGAGCAAAACCTACTGTTACTTAAATAGAGAATAAAACAAACTTTACTAAAAATATGGCCAAACTCCTTATTCTTTGTAGCTTATTCTAACGTCCATATTTGCATAATCTCCTCCAAAAGACTCGGTCATCTCGTCGGCTAATTCAATACCATGATCTGTTTTCCTATTCGGTGACCCGTATAAACAAAACGGGTAATCGCCTTGACCGGTACACGACCCGAACAATCAAGATTATTCCAACATTCACCCCCATAATCTTGATGTCCGTTCTCGATACTTGCTCGTTTCTTGCTCGCAATTGTTCTTTCTTTTCAGATTTCATGTCAAGAACTTTCTTTCACATACAAGCCTGCTTCACCATTTCAATTAATATCAAGGTGTCTACTTGTGTTCTTCACCTTCTTACCAACGACTGCACTTAATTTACCAACATGGTTGCACTTTCTTTGTTTAAACCACAATGATAACCACCACATGAAACTCTTTTCCTTCTCCTAGGTTGAGAACAAAAATACCAACGCCCCCTTTCTTCTTAACAAGTGGCCTCCCTTTTTTTTATTTACGAGTCTACAACACACCCAATAAACTCCCTTCTTTAGTACAACCTACAGGCTTGATCTCAACCAATCACAATCACACAGATTGTTCCACCACACAATCACATGTAATTTTCTTTACATCAGTATTTTACGGTTTTACCTTAATTCGATGTCACACATCTTTGTCTCACATTCACACAGATCGGATGCAATTTGTCGTGCCGTTTTCTGGTTCAATAGCCTACTGTCACCGTCAATGAGGTTGCCCCGATTGATCACCGGTCACCGTTGCTCATCAAACACCTAAGAACAGCCCTGCACAACTGGCTTCTGTTCCAGACAATCGCTATCGTCAGCCGCTGCTCTTTCTTGTAGATTCACAAAGGATCTCGCTTCTAGCTACATCATCACCATGAATCACACAGATGCGTTTTCTTTATTTTTCACATAAATTTTTCACGTAGAACACACGGAACTCTTCTACTCTTGGCTTCTTGTTAATCTAACACACGTCATACGGTTCACCACAGAATCCTGCTATGATCGCACCATCTCGTCTTCTTCACATGATCTCGCCTCACACATTCAATCCTCCTTAATCGAATAACACATCACCACTTAGGTGTTCGATCGGCTTCACACATATGCGCACACAACTGCTCTTTCTTGATTTTCTTTAAACCACCCAGGTATTTCGCTGAACCACACAGGTTTGTAATCTACTCCACCGGCTCACACAAGGCCGTGTGTTCGGTTCACTCCGAACCATTCCCCAATCACTAAGATCTTTTTCCTCGATCACATAGATCATTCTCAACTCTCCGGATTCACTTAGAACCTTTTCAACTCTTGATATCGCCTCCACACGGCTAACCCAGAACCGTTCCACGACCACGCAGATCGTCCTTTTCTTGTCACTTCTGGGTCACTAATAAGACCCGTATTCGGCTCACTAAGAACCGTGTTCGGTTCACACAAAACCTCCGCTACTCTCTCTATTTTTCGGTTACCTCTCTTTTCTCATACTTGCAGCTTAGAGGGCTGCTCCCCCTTCTCTAATACTCGACTCTCAAAACGACGATCACCGGCTTCACCCGCTCTGATACCAAATGTTGGTTTAGGCCCCAAAACACACAAAAGACACACAACACACTCACTTGATACTCACGTACAAATAATATATTATAAAAGCTTGCTGCTGTGTATTTGAAACTAAAAATTGATTACAAGAGCAAAACCTATTGTTACTTAAATAGAGAATAAAACAAACTTTACTAAAAATATGGCCAAACTCCTTATTCTTTGTAGCTTATTCTAACGTCCATATTTGCATAATCTCCTCCAAAAGACTCGGTCATCTCGTCGGCTAATTCAATACCATGATCCGTTTCCTATTCGGTGACCCGTATAAACAAAACGGTTAATCGCCTTGACCCATACACGACCCGACTTGACCCGAACAATCAAGATTATTCCAACACAACCGTAGTATGATTATTAAAACTATATATCAGTTTGTTAGGTTCATCAGTTTGTTAAAACTATCATTTTCATTTTCTTCTAATCTCTCTAAATAAAGTGATCTAGTTTTCAAATATCAATACACATAAGATATTATCCAAATCTTTTGATACTTACCTTCTCGGACTCCTTGCAAACAGTGTGGCGACCGCTGAACATGGCAGCAAGCATCGAATGAGGCTCCCTATGGGTTAACGTATCAACAGTTGTGCAGAATTTCTTTCCACCTGTAATTTCCGCAACAATATTATATTAGATTAATTAACAATTGAAATCAACAACATCCCCATAAAAAACCTACATGCAGTCACTTATATACAGACTACACTATCCATGAGTTAAAATCTAACTAGCTTGGCTTCTAAAGCTATATATATTTCAAATTTCATGTATAATAATCGATCAACTAAGAACTAAATGAGAGATCGAGAATTAAGAGTAAATAGTAAACTGAAAAGCAAGAAATGTGATAAAGTTATTATTATGATGACCTATATTGAGACGAACAGTCGAAGAACATTCATCGGAAGATGTCGTCATCGCTTCTGGTCAGATGTTTGTTTGCAGTGCAACCAATGAAGATATAAAGACGCTAAAAGGGTTTTATATATGGTAGTAACTGGAAATAGAAGATGAAAAGTTGGCAAACGTAAAAACTCAAGAGTCGTTCGATAGGTGGTAGGACTTAATTTGCTGGGTTTTTTTTTATTGAGCCAAAATGTTAAATGCAAGGTTCGGGCTTGGCTCGTAGAAAACATGAGCCAGCTCATGGGTCGTTAAGCCCACTTGAGTATTTGAGTAGTGACTCTTTGGTCTCCGGTTAGATCTGTAGCACACCCATGTTTTTTATTACAGTGCATGTACTTCAGATAGTTTTTGACTCTTGTGGAGAGTGCAACTACACGCTCCCTAACGAGTGGGCAATAGCCTGGAAATGTTCTTGGGGAGCACTAAGCAAAACTCTGATGCTAAGTGTGAGCCCGGTTAAGACAACATAGTCTTGGACCAGAGTGGAGTGGGTGTGATGCCTAACGCTTGTTGTAGAAATTCGCCATTCAAAAATAATAATTAGTATTTAATTAATTATTTGAATGTTAAGAATTATCTAGTTTAGTTAATTAGTATATAGATAATAATGTTTGGTTAGTATTAGATTATTATTGCTAGAAGTATTTTAGTAGGATTAGTATGGTTATTTTAGTATAAATATGGGTCAAAGTTATTGTCTTATTTGTCCTTTGTTTGTAAGTTCGTTTGGTTGAATAGAAAGAGTCGTGAGTCCGTCCCCTCAAAATATCGCGTGTTTGATCTGATTGTCTCGGCCAACATAATATAGCACTAAGAAGATTAGCACCTGAAAAGTTGACATTTTTCAGGCATGCACGGCTGAAATCCACACCCGACAAGTCCTGCATCGGCAATAATGAGAAAACAAGCTTATTAGTGGCCAGTGACGGATTCATGATTTTTTTCTACGGGTTTCTGTTTTTGGTGGTTGTATTTCGAACGACCAAACGTTAGAATTTCGGGTCGGGTCGGAAAATAAAGTAATCATTCCATTGGACCTAGAATTTTCAGGTCGGGTTTGATCACAAAACTTATAATTATGAAATAATGCCTAAAGTTGTGATCTTTAAATACAGAAATCAGTGAATCACCTATGCAGCATATGTCCAAATTCTTCATACTCCTCTTGTCTGCCCTGTGTTTTGTATAACTGCAACACCAAAGGTCTTCTTGTAACAATCCCTGGAAGAGTCATGCATTAAGTATCTATCAAAAATATGTGAAGTAAAAGGAAAAACAGTTGCAGGTCGATTCAAAGCAACTAACCAGATCCACAAGAAATAAAGTATCTCCCAACAATGCTCACCGAAGACTTCCCACAACTCTATTATTAGCTCAATTTACTTTGCAAAAAAAAATGATTAGATATAGTCACAACTTCCATAAATGAAAATTATAAAGAGATATAATTAATTTGAACATAGAACAACTAGGATAAAGCATGAGCTCTATCTTTCACAAGCCAAAATTAAAGCATGAAGCATAAGCACTAGAATCCTTCATTCATTTAACCTTATCAAACAAATGATCGAATACAAACAATTAAATTAACGGAGTTTCTTGTTTGTGTCCGTTATGTCACCATGAATGGTTCACGAACACAACAACCCATTGAAGAACGAACGTAGCTGAACGACCACAAAAAAGTAAATGTGAGCATCAATCTATTGCGCCTAAAATGCTTTCCGAAATTACCTCAACTACTATAACAATATAAGCATTTACAAATTATAAAATGACATAAAAAGAAGGAGAAGATTAAAGAAATAAATAAAAACCTGACCACCAACGACGACAACGGAGGAAAGAGTATCCCAGAAAGAAGAAAAGGCGGTGTGTCCACCACCATAGTCTCCGAGAGTAGACAGTAGACTAATTAAAAGAAGTAATAGTCAGTAGACTACATGGAGAGACAAAGAGTGGATGAGCCGTGAAATGGAGCTGGTCGGAGTGGTCGCGTGGAGGAGGAGGAGGCAGGGAGAGGGACGTGAGAAGAGTTAGCCGGTTGGGTTTAGAGGAGGCATGGAAAGGGTTTGGGTTTACAGTGTCTATTTGCTTGGTTAGAGGATAAGAGTTGGGCTTAGGTTTGTCTAAAAAATCCTTAGGTTTGTCTAAAAAAACCTTAGGTTTTGAATAAAAAACAATGTGCGCCTCATGGTTCGAACCGAGAACCTGTTGGATATTATAAAGGGTTTCAACCACTGAAGCACTTTGCATATTTAAAAGTGGGTTCCTTAAATATGTTCTTATGGGTTCCTTTTTCAGTTTTTTATATACACTAACACTATAATTTCGAACCGAGTGGGTTCCCAAAAACCCACCGGAGAAGCCTAAATTTGCCACTGTTAGTGGGACGGGGGTTGTGAGAATTCTAGTGACAGGTTTTTAAGCTAAAAACAATTGTCCCTATTTTTAGCTATATATATGTCAACAATTAGTAGAAGACTGCCCCTAATTCATCAGGGCTTCATAAACCTATGCAATATTTTATAACTTTATGCTCTTAATACACCAAGTATCTTAAAAAAACAAGATGCATTTGATCATACCAATTTTGAAATATCAACCCCACAGAGATATACTCGTTTTAATCTGATAGATACGCCAGTTGCACTTGTATATTGTACACACTTAATAATATCGGTGCGTCTAAGTCGACATTCTTTTGTTCAGCATCCTTCTCATTCAATACCTCTTTTACTCTTGCGTATCAATTCGTGAAATAGTCAAAAGGACTATATTAAGAAGTACTATACAATAGATCCACAAGAATCCTTGAAGTTTTAATTAGAACATTTTTGTTATTTCTAAATATATATTTTATTTCATTATAAAAATAAATTTTATAAATTTGTTTAAACTATATATATTTATACTAAACAGGTTTGGCTTTATAAAACAACACTTAAACCAAACCCCCACCCTTGTGGTGGAGTGGTACTGGGAAGTGAGGGAGAGACACTTGATCCTTGTGGTCATGGGTTCGACTCCTGATCCCTTCAGGTTTTACCGGTTCGATGTCGTCGTGCCTTCGGGCAGGTATGCAGGCCGGGTTTTCCCTGGAATAGGAGACGGGTGGGCTAGAGGGCTCCGTGCGTGCGGATTGTGCCGCTACAAGATACGTCTTGTGGGCTACCTTTAGCCAATGGAGGCCGAGTACGGAATATCCGGCAATACTTTAGTTGGTCGTTAAAAAAACCAAACCCCAAACCATCCAATCCAACTAGGGCTGTTCAAATCGCTCGCCGCTCATTCGGAAAATGCTCAAAAAATGCTCGCTCGATCGCCCGCTCGGTTGTAAATGAGCCGATCGGCTCGGTTCGGTTTGTAAACGAGCCAAGCACGAACAAAGGTCCGCTCGGCTCGGTTCGGCTTGAATAAATTATTACTTATTTATTATATATATAATTATATATATACCCACAAATCATAGTAATATTTACAGATTTATACATAACATTTGGTCCAATATATGCAAATAAAATATGACTAGCCCGCTTTATCAAATAAAAATTTAATACTAAGTTTAATAGTAAAACCCTAAGTCGTAGCATGACAACCTTGACTTCTTTATGTTATTAGTCGTCCATCACTAGTCGTCGCTTGATATCACCTTATGTTACAAAGCGACAATTGTTCTCTGTAGTATGCTCATTGCCTCAACCTAAGCCTCATTCTTAGACACTCGGACCTCAATATTAGTGTCCTCATCGGACAGTTTCACCTTACTTGTCACTCGACAACGAAAACATTGAACATAACATCCCAATTTTATGGTTGTCCAAATTACACTTCGCTCGTTTCTCGCTCGACGCTCGCTCAAAAAAATTTGCGCTCGAACAATGCTCGCTCGCTTTTCAGCTCGGTTGTAAACGAGCCGCTCAGCTCGGTTCGGTTTGTAAATGAGCCAAGCATGAGCAAAGGTCCGTTCGGATCGGCTCGGCTCGTGAACAGCCCTAAATCCAACCCATTCTCTTGCTCCCCAAGATGACCCGAACGCGGTTTCAACCCGTTTTCTAAACCCACGCTCAAATCAAACAAATCCTTTCCAAATATTTGTTTTCTTGTTAATCAAACACCAAATCTTTATTCGTTTCTAAATTTCGTAAGGGATACCCTTCAATCGCGATATTATATAGGATCAAATCATTACCCAATTTACACAATGTTAAACCTGTTTAAAAACCCAATCAGACCAAACCAATATCAATTATCTTTTAAACAATTGATTAAGTGTATTCCATCATCCGCCATGCAGCTTGAGCACATCCAAAACCTCATCAGCAGCAGCATGAACAATACTCAAAGGCTGCCCACCTAATTGCTGTTGGATCACACAAAGCATTGCCTCATATGCAGCTTCAGTTTCTTTAGATTTCGGCTTCTAAACCCCTTAATAATGTAACAACACTCTCTCCTTCAACACGACGTCGTTTGCTGTTCTTACAATTGTAAACCTTCTGATCCGTGTTACCAAACCTTTTACGATCTAGCTTTTCGATATTTCGTATGTGATACACTTAATCAATTGTTTTAAATCGATCATGGAAGGCGAGGATTCAACCTCACAGCCGTCGGCTTTGTACCATACCTTTAACCAATCGATTCTCAATTGCATCAAGTAATCATACTATTTGTTCCTGTCGATTTTAGTTGTTAATTAAAACCCCTAATAATAATTGGGCTATTGTTTTCATTCTCATGTTGAATTAGATCGATTTAGAAACTAGGGTTTGGTTCAAATTGGGGGAAATCTGGATTACGTGTTTTTTCAAATTTTTATTAGATTTTAAACATAAGTTGTGTTTGTTCGTGAGTTCGATCTGAGTGCACAACAATTGGTTTTGTTTTTAATTGATTAATCTGTTTTAATTTTTTAAAAACCTGAATATCTCTTTGAAGTCTGGAAAATTTATATAAACTTTAAACCTTGGTTTAAAAAAGCGCGAGACGCTCCGAGGCGTTTTGGTTCCAAAATCCGAAGCGCGGGACTTAAAGCGCGAGGCGAGAGCTTCACGTATAGTATTAAAAAATTATAAAAAAATATTTATATATGTCAATATGACATTTTCTGCATGTTAATCAATCATAAGCACAAAAGCATGATTATAAAACACCCTTGAACACTAAAAAAGCATATATTCAAAACATAAAAACGATGAGGCACTACTGTAGCGGGCCAAATAAAGCAGTCAAGGGTTTTTAGGGCAGAGGCGCTATTGTAGCGCGCGCCTCAAGCGCTCAAGGCGGCGCTTCATGTAGTCCATCGCTTTTTGGCAAAAAAAAGCGTTTTCCTAAACGCCTCGCGCCTCAAACGCTTAAAGCCCGCCCCAGGCGTGCTTTTTTAAACCAAGCTTTAAACTGATACAACAGAATATAGCTAACAACTAGATTTATACCCCGGGAGCGTTGAGCGTCCCGAGGTTGATAAATCTAATATGACGTGATAATTTTCATAAAACATGATAAATTCCTAAACAAAATTCTAAATTATTAAAAGTAGGTGATCCTTTGGACGATGTATCTAAAGGGCTGCGAGAGAAGTCAACTCCGGATAACAAGTGGTCTGAGGTAAACTAGCCTGTTTTTGTTTTACTTAAAGATATTCTAGCATTCTTTAATAATTTCAGTTGCTGATGAGAGTCATGTTTCATTGTATTTATTTGACTATCCTACTAATCAAATTCGATCTCTACTGTTTTAGCAACACAAGAAGTTAGAATGATGAAGAAACTCTTATGTTTCAAGCCATCAAAATCTAGCAAATGAGCAAACAATCTACCACCACTTGCATTAATACAAGAGCAACAATTTGACTACGAGAATTCATCAAAGTTTGGACTTCAAGGGATCCGTAAATCAATATCCAAGTAGGCTGCATATAAAGATCATGAACAAAATAATTTTTTTTGTGAGTTCCCATATTTTAATCTCTGTTTACTGAGTTCCCATATCAAAAAAATATGATCCTTGACAGAGTTCTCAGTAAATAGAGATTAAAAGATGAGAACTCACAAAAAAATTTAGTTTGATCATTATCTTCATATGCAGCCTTTTTGGATATGGATTTACGGGTCTCTTGAAGTTCATAACTTGATGAGTTCTCATATTCGAATTGTTGTTTTTGTTTTAATGCAGGTGGTGGTAGATTTTTTGCTCCTTTGCTAGATTTTGATGGCTTGAAGCATAAGAGTTTCTTCATCATTCTAACACCTTGTGTTGTTGAAACGGTAGAGATCGATTTTGACAAGTAGGATAATCCATCCAATACAATGAAACATGACTTTCATTAGCAATTGAAACTATGAAAGAATGCTAGAATATCTTTAAGTAACACAAAAACAAGCTAGTTTACCTCAGAGCACTTGTTATCTGGAGTTGACTTCTCTCGCAACCCTTTAGATACATCGTCCAAATGATCACCTACTTTTAATAATATAGAATTTTGTTTAGGAATTTTTCATGTTTTATGAAAATGATCATGGCATATTAGAATTTTGTTTAGGATTTATCAACATGACTTTCATTATCAATTGAAATTATTAAAGAATGCTAGGATTTATTAACATGACTTTCATTAGTAATTGAAATTATTAAAGAATTTTGTTTAGGATCATGTTATTCAAAAATTATGTTTTATTGCTTTCATCAATGTCGAAATTTTGATCCTTTTCAATGTTTTTTCTTAAAATAAAATAAACGAGCTTAACTCATTTCCAAAAAAATAAATTATTGCTGAAACAAAACTGTTTTGGTATCATATCTGGCACACTAGCTCTTCACAAAGAAACTCGACAGAAAGTGTTTTTGGGTCAACCTGGCCCGTTACCAAACACACTCATCACACATTTAGTAAGTAATAATATCCTCTTTCTTTAAGTTTTTTCTAGTTATATCATAAAAGAAAATGTATCTATATACAGGGTGATGAAAAACCTAACGAGATTTGAATTGATGGTATGGAGACTGAACAAAAGGTTTGCAGACCAGTCAATTGCCTCAAATTGAAGTTATCTGTAAGTGTGTATATATAATGATTTAAGTAATTTGATGACAATGAATTACATTGTATTACTTTTGTCTATTGAAGGAAATCTAGGTATATTATTATAAATAGTCAAAATAGGTTATCTAAACCGTGTGTCTAGTCAAACTTTGCTCTTATTGTGAGAAGCGTTTTTTGAAATATCGTCAATGCATACATAGACTAAACGTTTGATTTCTTGTACGGCTGCAGAAGAAATATCAGCAGCTGCTTGTGATGATAAACCAGATCATTTAGCAAAGCCCCGCCTTTATAACGAGGTTACTAATAAAATCATTAGTCGTATGGTGAAATGGATTTAACCGTAATCACATGTGAGATTTTGATATTTCTTCACATTTTTAGTTGTTTTAATAATATTATGTACTCGTATTTAATATGCTAACTATGAAATTAAACGTGTGATTTGCGCAGATGTGCACGATAGTAGGGGAAAATGCTGCCTATTCAGTAGAGACATATTTGGCCAAAAAACCTACAGATTTCAAACTTATAAAGAGCCTTCAACCACTAGTAACAATACACGAATCGTCTCCCCGGTGACTGAAAACGAGAAGAGTAATGGTGCCGTGGCATGTGCAAGTTCACATCAGCAGGAATCGGGTCCAGTCAATGGAGCTACAAATGCTGACGTGGCAATGGAAGATGCTGATGGTCATCAAGTTAAGTCTAATGAAGAAAGACAGGAGCCTGGTGTCATTATTTTGGAGTAGAAACATCAAACATTTTGCTTGTTGACTTTTCGGAGTTGTGAAGATATATAGTTGACTTAAGTATACAAAAGTGGGGGGTAAATCTTTATCCCATGACTATGGTGGAGTTGATTTTGTAAAATACAAGTCTAGTTATGTTTGTGTTTTTTTTTTTTTTTTTTTTTTTTTTTTTTTTTTTTGTGTGTGTTGTAGATTTTGTTTCTCATGAGCTTTCTTTGTTTAGATTATCTTGGAGCAAGATTTTGAGCTGGTGCAGAATGACTCAACCGATTTTCATGACTTTCGAAGAAGTGCTGCAATGGCAGAACTCGTCGCAGCTGTCTTCTCGGGGTAAGTTGATTGTTCGAGGTATTGTTATGGTATCTTGCTGGGCGCTTTGGAAAGAACGAAACAAGGTGGTGTTCCAAAACTCAGCTCCGAAAGTGATGGAGGTGGTCGCTATGGTTAAATCTTTATCCTTTCTTTAGTTAAACTATCGGTCGAATTGTAATAGGCTTGATTGAAACGATTGGCTAAAATATCCTATGTATATGTTGTAATGGTTTTTGGTGAGTGGTCCTTTTGTTGAGGGCTCTCGCTGTGTGTGAATGAATTTAACTTTCAAAAAAAAAAAAAAGATTATCTTGTTCAAGTCGTTTAATTAAATAGACTAACCTGTCAATCTTTTTACTACAGTCGATTATTTTTATAAGTCGTTTAACATGTTTATAACTTGATGACCTATTCACTGTTTAGATAAACCGGTTAAATGTGTCATGTTTATGTTACATTATTCAGGGGCATTAGCTTAGGCTTCATGTATGGGTTCAATAATTCAACTGTAGTTGTTAACTCTATACTCATCAACTCAACGACCTCAACAAAATTCATCCTCCCATAATAATGTCTTGTGGTTATATTTTGGAAAATTACGAATGCTTAAAAGTCCGCATTCTAAAAAAGTAAAAGAACTAGTTATACGGTTAGCACAAGTGGTTTACCCATTTTGTCATGTCCCATACCTATTACTGGAAATTACAATATTGGTACTGACTTTTACAAATGCTTTTACATGTGCCAAACTTGTAACTAGTTCTACAAATAGTTTCACCACTAATATACCACATGTACTAATAGTGAAACCATTTATAAAAAGTAGGTATCAACGGTGCAACTTCCAATAAATAGGTGTGAAAATGATAAAAGGGATAAACAACAATACTAACTGTAAAATTAATCTAAAGTAGCGCTAAAACGAATCGAAAGAACGCGAACAGACCCTTGTTCATGTACGTTCATTACGGAAATAGTGTGTTAACGAACCATGCTAGCTACCATGTGGCCACGAATGCGAGGTTTCGCCACAACGGTGAGATGTTAGTCTAAACGTATGAACCTCAAGTAGAGATATACATAGTGGGAAGCTGTCCAAATGTAGCGCATAAATGATCTTAGGCAAGAGAACCATAGGTGTGAAATGTTGTGCCCATAGGTGTTACCTAGTAACAATCAATGGGATTCAACTATAGACTTTTTTCTTTGAATTAACAGAAGTGTTGTGTCTAATATTGCAAACATCGTTTTGATTTATCTTTAACGGGTCATTAGAATGGTGACCCGGTTTGGGAAATGATTGCCTTGGTTAGGCCTTTGTATTCGGATAGATTAGTATGTTATACACCATGAAACGAGGCTCTAACTAAGAGTTTTTAAAGTCCCAAAGTCGATCCCGAGGCTGCACATTTGAACTCCCTTGTTGCAGTGCAAATAGGGTCTGGAAATATGGCTAAGGGTGCAAGTTTTGGATGGTTACAGCCACTAATCACCAAAGCATGCTAACTATATTTTTGATGTTTATGATGGATAAAACACATAGGTACACGAGTGGATTGTCGGGAGGTGATCATGATAGACTCAAGGACCGAATGTGCTTAATGTTGAAGTCTTCCGCAAAACTTTTTTGTTAATGACAATCGTATCTTTTGTCCGTTTGCTTGAGATTAGGCTTTCATGTTGATGGGAAAACAATTCAACTCTTGTTTTGTACAAAATCTTGATACTTAAAACTACTATCATCAACTTTTGGTTTACATGTACTTAATGAAAAGTTTGTTCTAAACTCGTTTAAAAGCTGTAATTACTCGTTTTAGACACGTCTTAGTAAACGGGGTCTTGCAGTGTATGTGTCTAAAGAGATGTAGATGGAGTCTTTGGCTTAGACACTCAGACCTTTAGATATTGCTTCAAGTTAGAGATTAGGAAATGCGTCTAAAATTTAGAAATTTTAGAGGTTAGGTTGAAGGCATTTAAGGCATCTCCACGTGTCATTATTTAATTGCCTCAAATTAAAGAGTCTCTGATATTTCCTTGTCCGTATTGTTTAGACTTAAAAAATGTTTATTTTAGCTTTTTAGAGTGGTCGAATGTTTATATTTACGTAATTTTCCCTTAATTTTATTCAGCCAAGCCAATAAATGTTAGGGCTCATGCTTGAGTTGTCGAAAGGTCAAGCTAGCTCGTGGCTCGTTGAGCCCCCTCATTTGGTTTTTCCAAACTAAAAAAATGGTAGATTCAAGGAAAATTTAAATAGGTTATCGCAATTGTTTTCCTTGGTCGTTAAACACATGGGTTTTTGGTTTTTTTTTTTTTTTTTTTCAATAAAACTGAATCATATAAATTAATGGAATTATTGTTTTACCAAAAATGATTATATTACTATTTAAGAACTATGGCTTAAAACATGTCATACTTTTGGGTGATAATTTGTATACATATAAAAATTCAGGTTTAAGTATAGTCGAGCTAATAACAGTGGCGAATCTTGACCCGAAATTTTGGGAGGTCGAAAACCAGTTTTGAGAAGTCGAAACCTTATATACCAAAAAAATTCTATACGAATACTATATAATCAGAGCTTCTGAGCGAAAATTCGGGGGAGTTAGCCGCCCCTCCCCGCACCTTATTTTGGCTTAGGCTCGACTAGTTTACAACCCAAGTCGAGCGGAGTTGACTCATTTAAAAGCTACAAAAGTGATTAGGTAACGTTAAATGTCTACAAAAATTGATAACGTGGATAGTTGGGGCTATTAACAAGTTGAATTGAGTTGAGCTAGGGGTATGTTTGAAGTCGGCTCGTTTACAAATACAACTATTTAGAACACTCACATTTGATTCCCTATAATTTTGTGAAAAAAAACCCCGTATTTTTTTATTGGGCTATGAGTATATAAAATAGAAAACCTACTGTTTATTGATATATTTAGGACATTTAGGAATATTTTGGGGAAAATAATTTTCCTGTATTAATTTTTTAATGTTTGTTCAAAGTAGTTGTAAGGAAAGGAAAGATAAACAGTAATGATTTTTAGTGTAATACGTAAATGTCAGTGGTTGTATGTAGATGGGGATGGGAACCTATTGTGAATGCTCTTAGAACAAGTTATTTCCGAGTTTTTTTCAAAGAGGTTTTTTTCGAACGACTTTCAAGCTATTTGGACATTAACTCAACATACATATTATTATTACGTGGTCTCAATTCTACCAACTTATTCAAGCTTTTTCTGCTTTTTTGCAAAACATATTTATTCAATCAAACCTTTTTAGGCATCGTGTAGATATTATTAGGGTGGATTGGTTTGGGTATATATGTATGTGAAGAAGATCTTTTTAGCATTTCATTTTTAATTAAATTCACAGATACTAAGGGGCTGTTTGGTTGATTAAGTGCTGAATCATTAAGATGGTCTGAATCATTAAGATGGTCTGAATTGTTAAAAGCTGAATCATTCAGCATCTCTTATTAGCTTAATGGTTCAGCACTTAATCATTCCATTCAGATGCTGAAACAAACAGTTTGAATGCTGAATGATTCAGACCTGAATGGTTAAGAGGCTGATTAAGAGGCTACCAAACAGCCACTAAATCTATTATATAGGACGATGCCGATAATGAAAAGTTTATCAAGCTTGTTTTATACCATAAGTTACCCGAATCAAATGATCCACAAAACCATAGAGTAGCTATGAGACTTGAATTAGGTAAAGCACAAAATGAAAAATAAAAGAAGAGAATGCCATTGATCTTCTTGACTTAAACTAGTTTATATATAGTCATACTAGTTTACACCCGAAAGCGTTCCGGAGTTGAAATATCTAATATAATGTAATAAAATATTCAATATATGATTCGCACAAAAAAAAAAAAAAACTCAACCAAATACGGATGCAAAGAAAAACTACAATTTCGACTGTTACCGTATCCCCTAACCGCCTAATACGCTATCATCTCAATTATATTGGTCCCCTATGGATTTGATTCCTATATTAATAATTACAACAGAATACCACTACATCTAAGTATACCTACTCCATATCTCTAAGGTCAAAACTTGAATCAAAAATTGTCCTCGCAACTATAACATCAATTATCTACAATCAAAACAAAAAAAATGCAAACTATTTCTCCTATTACCATATCCCCTAACAGCCTAATACGCTACCAATCAACCTTTTGTATCTCTTCTTCTTTATTAAAAAGACAAAGCTAAACTTATGAACCACCACTTCTCTCTCCTTCTTCTATCATTTTCTACTCGTCGTGACTCAAACAAAGCAAACCTAAATCACAAATCAATACTATACATTAAATATTATTATTATTATTATTATTATTATTATTATTATTATTATTATTATTATTATTATTATTATTATACTAACTTCCTACGAGAGTTTAGTGATAACACACATAACATATACATTGCACCTATACTTCACACACCTTCCACTTTTATTGCACAAAACACCTAAACACGTGTCTCTTCTAGATACCTTTACTCTAATCACCAACATCCCCAAATACATACATACTATAGCCAAGTAGATCACATAGATATAAAAAAAACGTATTTCCCAATTTCCAAATCATAGACCAATTACACATAATCTAAAAACCATACAAACAAACTAATTACACATAGACTGAAAATATAAAATAAACCAATTGCACACAAAAGAAATAAACCAAGAAACAGAAAACGTACCCGTCCTTTGATCAGAACTCTTAGATGCGGTGCAACTACCTCCTCAATGGCTGCCACTTGCAAGGATAGACGCGATGGGCAGTTCAAGCGTTCCTTCTTCCTTGAAAAACTTGAGTTGCGAGACAGCCGAAAGTCTTCACATTTTTCCTTGTGCCCAGATTTCCAATGAGATCTTTGACATGATTTTGAGCTGAAACAAAGAATAGAAGAAATTAAAACTAAAATAAAGAAACAGCACAACATAACTAAAGAGTAGCAATATAGCCAGTGTTGAACCAGCCTACACAAGACTTTAGGGGCAAAATCTTGTATCTCGAATGAGACACCAAAAGTTATCCATATCCATAAAAAAATGTTGTTCATACTTCATATAGATGATGATCAATTTCATAGATTCAAATTCTCTACCCTAAAAAGCTACTGTTTTTTTAATCTGTATCTTAAATTATCGGATATCTTAAACAGCTCAAGAGAAAATACAACATCATCAAACCTACTACACTATAACATCATCGTAATCCACCTAATATCCTACAACCACATCTCCGCATTACAACCTCTAAAAACATCAACAAACTATCTCATACACACACGCAGATTGAGAATAAAAATATATATTTCTAAAGTCTGTAATAATAACTTTAACATATAAGATGTTATCATTGAAAAAGCTTTGGCATTTTAAATTTGCAAATTTGTGAAAAAACACATATATGATCATCAGCTGAAAAACATTATAATACTGCAACCATGCAATTGTATTGCCATAAATCACATCATACAAACTCAATTAAATAAAAAGATGAAACTTTAAACCAAACTCATCAATAAAAAAAGAACCCAGTACCAGTATCGAACGGCTTTACATCCGGAACAACGTTTACTGGGCAAGCTCCCACAAACAGCACAACCCTAAATACCCAAATCAAAACAAAAAACAATTCAAGATCCCTAGTTTCAATAGAAAGATTGTCGGAAACAAAATAAAGATTAATACCCAGATCGAAAGTTTGAAACTTTATCAAAATTAATGAATGAAAATGGATTTTGAATGTGAATGGGTCAAGACATACACATCAAGCATTTCCAAGTTTATAAGATACATGAACTGATAATTAATTTTGATTCACATAACAAGATGTATTTGACAATACTAGTTTTGAAAGATCAAGCCCAGAGAGATTTACTCCTCTTAATTTGACATTTTTAACTTTTATACATTTGATAATATTAGTGAAAATGGTAAAAAAAGAAGACTATTAATGAAAATACCTTATTTCTTTCTACATCTTCCTTCCTATTCAAGACCTCATTTATTTTGTCCACCAAGCCCTGAAAAATGGTAAAAAAGAATACTATTAATGGAAATACATATTGAGGAAACTCATAATAATAGAAAATAACTTACAAGAAGCTGGTAGTATTCTGCTTCCTGTAAAAGCTCTAAGCGCTCTAAATCAGACATGTTGGGAATGAGAGCTACACCGTCTCTCAACCAATTCAAAATACGCTGAAAGTGCTTCCCATACCTATCAATAAATACGTATCCCTGCAATAACACGAAATGCTCCTTTAGAGCAGAACATAATCTGCATGCTTAAAGTTTTTAAAGCTTGATGCCATATGATCTTCAATATAAAAAAAAAGAAGGTAAATCATTATCATCATCATCATATTCAGTTAATCCTACCAATAGCAAAAGCTAAGGTAGGGTCTTAGGAGGGTAAGATGTAGACAGCTTTACCTCTACCATGTGGGAATAGAGAGGCTGCTTCCAATGAGACCCTCGGCTCGATAGTGGTTTTGTATCAAGCCTTGGACATAAGGCACATACACTTAGCAACCTGGACAAACCCGATTGGTGCATGTACCCCCTTGTCTTTTGGCTATCAACGTCACCACCTGATGCATGATTAACCATCCGTCATTTTTAACGTTATTTTCACGAAATTAATAAAATAACGTTAAAATTAGTGCAACTTTACTTTTGCCCCCCGAAGGCCACACATATATACATTATATGTACACAGCTGTAAGCGGGGCTTAAAGAAAAAGAAGGTAAATATGCTTATAAAAATTAGACATATCAACTGCATCTGTTATTGCAAACCAAACATTTTGTGTATATATGTTGGTTTAGCACTTCAAATCAAAGTTGTTTTAAGTTATTGAAAATAAAAAACTAAACTTTTACTGCTAAAATCGTTTACTTCATTCATATGCAAATACTAAGCCCACGATCTCACTTGACTCGACTCAACAAACAAGACGGACACATGACCTCTTAACAATAAAAAACATGTGACTGAATAAGATTAAATTGCTGACTTGACCCATCAAGATTAACACATAGTGTATACAGACTCACCGTCTTAGGGTCCTTGCGAATAGCGTGGCGACCACTGAACATGGCAGCAAGCATCGAATGAGGCTCCCTTTGAGTTAGTGTATCAACAGTTGTGCGGAATTTCTTTCCACCTGTTTCGGCAACAATAATAAATAAGTCAGCCTAAATGTATACAATATGACTGATGATTTAGTAACTAAAAACAACAAAAGACGTACATTATTTAGCACAACCATATTGAACTAACAATTAAATCACTTATATACAGACTACCCATGAGCCAAATTTCATGCATAAATAGACTACTTAAACGTATGAAAAATTAATAATCTAACCAAACAATATAAACATACATAAATAAATAATAAATAATATGATATGATATATTATGACCTATATCGAGAGAAACAATGGAAGAACCGGCGTCGGAGCACATGGTCATCCCCTCCATAGATTATTAATTGCAGTGCAACAAATGAAGATATATGAACACACTAAACGGTATTCTAATAGTACGTAAAAGCGTAGAAGATAGAAGGTGAAAAGTTGGGTGCATGATGTTATTTATACATCCCAAAAAAACCCTAGACACCTCTAGGACGGGTCGTTGAGGCCTTAATGGGCCATTGAGACCAAATTTGGGAAAAACGACGGGTCATTGGAGCCTCAACGGCCCATCCTTTTACAAAAAAGTGAAAACGACGGCCCATTGAGGCCTCAACGACCCGTCCTAGTACGAGGTACGAGGTGTCACTCTGAACTCCCTGCAAAAGCAGAGGGTTCAGACTGAAAAGGTATGAAAAGGTGATTCCCCATGGCCCATTGAGTCCTCAATGGCCCGTTAAAGTGTGTTAGGTTTGGGCATTTAAACCCTCGACGACCCATCGAGGCCTCAACGGCCCGTCGTTTTTCAGCATTTAACCAATACGTGAGCAA
The DNA here is from genome assembly GCA_028751855.1 of Ambrosia trifida. NCBI lineage: Eukaryota > Viridiplantae > Streptophyta > Magnoliopsida > Asterales > Asteraceae > Ambrosia > Ambrosia trifida. The sequence continues at coordinate 35,283,837 of CM054126.1, forward strand.
GCTTCTTCCTCATTTCAAAAAAAATTCAAACATCACCACCACTATTCTCTCGACCCATCTCGACTTCCCGGTCTCACGATGTCATATTTACATAGTTTTTCAACCGATTTCCTGTCTATGAACGAGTCCTACGTCTATGAAAGCGTTTTTAGACCCGGGGTTCAAGTTGGTGACAAGGAAGGTAAATCCGGGGTTCGTGGTAATGACGGGAATATGCTGCCTGATCTGAACCATATTGCCAGCGCGCTTGGGGTGTAGCTGGCGATCGTGGCGGGCATTTTGTACCACAGCAGCTGGTACATATTGATTGGCCGCTTGCCAAGGAGGTTCAGATGGCACACGTTGGCGACGGCGATCCACCAGTGGATGTAGAGATGCCAGATGCTCCTCCTGATGCCCGACGGCATGCTGCCCGCGTTTATTATGCTGTTAGGTTGCCTGATACCAGTCCCAGTTACTTCAGCATGTTCTGGATCAGATGGAGTTGATGCGGACTGATATTCGGCAGGAGATGCAGGTGATGCGGGATGGTATTCGCCAGGAGATGCAGAAGATGCGGGCTAATATGCGGTGGCTATTAGAGAGCGAGAATGACAGACGAGTACAGGCTGGTTTGGCGCCGCGTACCCTTCAGGGTGGGGTGTCCAGCAATTAGCAGGGTGGGGCGTCCACCAGTCAGCAGTTCGATCCGTCCGGTGTATATCAGGGGTCGGATCATTAGTTGGTTGTTTGTTTGGATTTTATTATTGTATGAACAGTATGATTTATTATGTTTAGTTGTATGTAAATGGTTGAATATTATGCTTTATTTTGTTTTATTGTTCGTATCTTGTGTTTTGTTTAGTTCGGCAACATAAACGTTAATGTTTACGCAATGTCTATTATATCATTTTATAATGATAATTTTATTTATTTAAAAATAACATCCATATAAAAAACATTTATAAAAAACCAAACATTCATATTTACTTCTCTATCCTATCTTAAACACCCACACTACACTTCTTTTTTACAATTACCAATCATTGCCAATGTAATGATTGGTCAATGATTACCAATAATTGGCCCTCAACGGGTTGTTGAGGCCTCAACGGGCCGTCTTTTTTCCAATTTTTGGCCCTTAACGGGTCGTTGAGGCCTCAACGGGCCGTTGAGGCCTCAATGGGCCGTTGAGGGGGTATCTAGATAAAAAAACCCTAGTGTCTGAATATCCCAAGCTAAAAAGTTGGCAAAAACTGAGGAGTCTTTCTGTAGGTGGTCATGAAACTACAAATAAAAATTAAAAAAAATATATTAAAAAATGAACTTTTTATGAATAAGTTATCCAAAAATTGGAATCTTATATTATAATTATTCTAATTCTAATTACCAACTTGATTAGGCTTTAGGGTGTTGTACCACTTGCTTAATTGATGTTATGTGCAGTGTTTTATTGTACCATTTGCATTGAGACTCATAGTACACACACATGCTGCTACCTACAGCTTTACAAAAAAAACATGCCGCTACCTACACGTGTCCCTTACGTGTAATTTTTTCCTTTCTTTTGTTTCAACCTAAAACCAAGGTTTTCAGAACCGGACCGGACGTCGAACCGGACCCCCGGGCGGTTCACCGGTCCGACCGGCCCGACCGGTCCAACGAACCGGGTCAAACATGTATCGAAACCCAAAAAATAATAAAAATAATAAAAAAAGAACGGTTCGACCCCTTATTTTCCGGTCCGACTGGCCAGTTTTCCGGTCCGACCGGCCGGTTCAGCGGTTCACAAGCGGTTCAGTTGCACGGCGGTCCAAACACCCGAACCGGACCGGTCCAGGCCCCGGACACCGGTCCGACCGGTCCGGTCCGGTTTTCAAAACAGTGCCTAAAACACCTTTCTTCTTCACCATATGCTCCCCCCCCTCTCTCTCTCTCTCTCTCTCTCTCTCTCTCTCTGTTTCTCTTTCTCCTGCTCACCTCTCATAGTTTCAACATCTTTCTCTTTCTTCGGTGTAGCGGCGGTTGAGAGGCATGTGAGAGAAAGAGAGAGAAGGTGACTGGTGCTTCAAACCCAACCACTAACACATCCACCGTTGCGGAGCTACAACAACAACTAATATATCCCAAAAGAAAGAAGCATGGTATCCAACAGCTTCCTTATTCGATTTACAAAACAGTTCACATCGTCCAGGCCGGTATCCAGGTCGGCAAAGGTATTATTCATTCTTTTTTACCAGATCCATTGTTTTTATATTTTATTTTAATAGCTTGTGACTATACGTTGTCAAATTTGTTGTGTTATTAGTTGTTTTCATTGTTTTGAATTGAATGTATATGGACCTGATCTGTGATGTGTTTCAGATCTGTGTTGAGAGACAGAGAGAGGTTGTCACTCTACCGAATTCATCCACTCCATTGATCCTGATGTCATCGCCATACAGGTCACATTTTGTCCCCCACTTCCATTTTTTTTTCTTATTTGAGGAATGATGTCAAGATATTAGGGCTTTGCATGTTTGGATTTCATAAATTGAGATGTGTTGTTAGGGCCAGTGTTTTGAAAACCGGACCGGACGGTCCGACCGGTTTAACCGGAGACCGGCGGTGTTAGCGGTCCGGGGATAGCCTTTGAACCGTTTATGAAAGAACTGGCCGGTTGAATTGGTGTCCGGTGGTTAAACCGTTGTAAACAGCGGTCGGGCCGGTGGTTGTCGTTGATGGTGGTGACTTCATCTGATATGAGAATCACTAGGAAGATGTATAACAAACTTGAAAGTTGATGGGTATCTGTGAAGAGGGTAGAAAAAGAGTATTCGTTTATTTCGTTATTTTCGTGTGAGTTTGTAGTTTGAGATAGGGAGTTTCATTCTGTTCGCCATTATAACCATCTACGTTCTATATACCGAAATGAGTCCAGATCTGATCTAAACTGGCAAAATTTTTAGATTACTCTTTATACAAATAAGTTTATTTCTTTATGTTTTAATAAAGCTTATAAATCATTTGAGCTTTAAATTTTGACCCATTCCAATTGTTGTATTTAAGTGTGACAACATGTTGAGGAATGAGATTGCAAAGAACTCACATTGTTCCACTGATTGAATAATCAGTGGATAATTTTTTTACAATGGGGTTAGCAATTAGTCAATTCACATGATGAAGCTTGCACATAACATGGTTGCTCAGTTGTCCCGATGAAGCTTGATGTTTTATTCATGATAGTTTGTTGCTGTCTTTCATTATCAGTATAAGTTAAACACCGAGTGAAAATGTTTGTGATCAGTCCATGGATGTCAGGCTAATTCGTAATTGCATATCTTTTTTTGTTTGCCAGGCAGATTCTTTATGCAGGCGAACTTCCTTTCTATTCCCTCTCGACTCAAACGACACAGAACGAATTCAAATCAGGGTCTTAAAGAAATGGATCCCATTCAACGAAAATACAGAATTGTGCTACCTATTTGTGGACCAAGAGGTAACTTCAAGGCTAAACATCCACCTTCGATAGTTTATACTTGCTCTATCATTTCCTTCTTTGTCGTACTCATAATAACTAGCCATTTATATGATATACGAAACTACATTTCCTCGATAACAAAGATATCGAGATTTGGATCAGCTACATAGACATCAAATGAGATAGTCGATCTTTGTAACATCGCGTGATTTTTACCCTTACATCTATTTAAATTCTATATTTGACGAATTCCAAGCTTGCCGTTACTCGCTTCTTTTATGTTACTCATACCAATTCATGACGAGTCGCCATTATATTTTACCCTATTCAATTTAGGCGTTATAACAAGAAACTTATTTAGTTAAGATCTTAATATATATTTATTTGATTTTTATATAAAACATATATACTATTAATAATAATAATTTAAGAAAAAAAAATAAATGAATTAAACTTTCAAAAGTGTCGTGCACTTTTTTTCATTGATTTAATTAGTTATTTTTTTATTTTCTTTCTTTTAAGGATATAATTACTACTAATTAACTTCTAACCACCCTAATTAATTCATTAAATACCCAACCCCTTAACCCCAACTATAAATACACCACTCCTACCCATTCTAACACTTGTTCATTTCTAAATCCTCTCTAAACCTCCCAATTCTCCAAAGAAATCCCAAGAGTGGAAGTCCACTTCTAAGTGAGTTCTCTCATAAACTCCAACTTTATTCTTCTTTCTTCACTTCTTTTCTTTTTTTCTAACCCCTTGGAAAAACCTTTAGGATCTTCCCCATATTCATCCACAAAAGTGTGATAAGGGTAGAGCACCTAAAAGAGGTTCCAAAGGTGGTTGTTTTCTGAATTATACTATATAATAATATAAACATATACTTTCAAGTTTCTATCTTACTAGTTTATTATTAATCTTTGGAAGTTTTGTGGTTACACCCTACCTTACCAACTCTCTTGACCCTTCTTGTGCTACGGATTTATCCACACTAAAAAGGGGAAATCTCGTGTCCAAAACCCACGTTTATTCCATAAGCGAAGTGGTTATGACATGAACCTATCAAATGGATTCACATTTCTAACTTTATACCATCCGAATCATCTATGATGGTTTTGTGCTTGGTCTAACTCAATCTCATGACCATCCGAATTGCCCAAAAGGCAATTTGTGTTTTGGTTCGCCTAAAAGGCTTGCTTGACTCTCTTGAATCTATAACCTAAACTCGAATCTAAGACCCTTTATTTTTTTTTATTTTTTTTATTCTAGTTAACCAAGGCTAAGGAACTAATCCCCCAATACTCATTCTTTGGAGCCTTACTAAACGCACCCAAAGGTGAGTTCATACTTGTCCCCTTTTTACTCTTTATCACTTTTGGGGTGTAAACATGTATCATATGCAAAACACACTAATGCTTTCATAAACACACATGCTCAATCTATTAAACATACTTATATGCTACTTGCCATGCTTATGATTCTTAGATACTTAGACATAAATCATTAACTATTATTAGCCCACTTAACATGTATAGCGCTATAGGACTAGCACACCGCCCCCTTTATGGGTCATTGTTAAGATTTAAACGGCCTAACATGAATATGTTAGGTATACGCTGTGGTACTCGCGGGTTTGAGTTATGTCTTTTGTATGATAGGTATGTGCAATGCTATAGTATGAGATTTGAGTAAACCATTCTAAAATTCTATGTATGTAAACTAAAACTAGTATGCTCACCAATGCTTTATGTGTTGACGGATATTTTATACATGTTGCAGGAAATATTTATTGCAGGACATTCAAGAAAACTACTTAGGATTGGACATAGAAACTCACTCTAGTTCAAGTTATCATATTCTTGTTGTATTTTTCGTTATATGAACTACTTGTATTTCTATTTTTAGACAATAAATGAAATTCTATCTTTAAACTATATTGTCACAAAATCTAGTGTCATGAAGTCTTTGAACAATCTACCACTAAGTCTCACCTCGATGATTCCGCCATCGGTTGGGGTGTGACATCGGTTGGGGTGTGACAATCTTGGATTGTTAAATGTTTTTAATTGTGCTAATAATGTTGTTTTTTTGTTTTTTTTTTTTTGCTTGAATTTAATGCATGCAGAAAACACTTGGTCATCGCACACATTGCATCCAATGCAACCTGGTACAAGGCCAATTTTGTGGACATTGTTTGTATATGAGGTATACCATTTGCAGCGAATTGATCATTTGGTGTTCTTATTGAGTTGATTAATATGCATCCAATGCATATGTATATGTTCAACAGACGTCTATACGTCTAGGTGACTAAAGTTAAACGCTTGGTGTAGCCACTCATGCCGCTGTTGGTCGCAGGTTGATGTTACAGTAGCTTGCGCAGCTGCTGTTGTCGTTTTAAAACGCAATATCAAGTGAGCACCTACTCGCTTAGACGCCTAGGCGTTTAGGCGCTAAGGTGTATGATTCGCTTAGGCGCTTGATTCGCTTAGGCGACTAAGCGTTTAGGCGCTTGATTTACTCTACTTTGCTAATGAATTCATTTAGGTAATTGTAGGCAACTTATTGGTTCATATGACCCATCTCATTTTTAACTTAACGAGGCTTAGTTTTGATCATTTTTATGTAAAGTGGTCAACATTTTATCTTAATGTGCATGTATGTTTTTACCTGCATTACTCAGGCCATTTTTATTTATGTTAAGAAATATTCTGCAGCAGCTTATGTAATATTGGAAGGCTCCCACTATTTGCACAAGGTTAGATTTTATTCACACAACCCTCTACGGCCCGTAGAGGCCTCTACGGGTCGTAGAGCCCATTTTTTACTCCTTCTACGAGCCGTAGAGGCCTCTACGGCTCGTAGAAGGAGTCTTATTAATTTTGAGAATGAAGAAGGAAGAGATGGATGTTTTATGATGTTTACGGCCCGTAGAGGCCTCTACGGGTCGTAGACAAAAAAAAACAAAAAACGTTTGGGACGAGGTTCGATCTTAGGCACATTATCACACAAACACACACACAAAGTCTTATTTCGTATATGGGGACCATCTGGGCTACCAGTTCGCTGGTTTCTTAGTTGGAAAATTTTAATATAACATAAACCAGTCTTATGCACCCTCTACGGCCCGTAGAGGCCTCTACGACCCGTAGAGGGGGGTTTTTTTTTTAAATCATTTTAATTATGTAATAATTAATCCCGAGCGTGTAATACATTAACACAAGCATGTAAAACGTGAACACAATTGTTTATAACATAAACCAATATAAACCAACGTCGTCTCGATAAGCGTGTAAAATAAAGATTGTTTAAATAAAACTAAACGTTAACATAAGCGTTCAAAATAAAACTAATCGTTTATATACGCAAAAAGATAAAACTAAACGTTAACAGAACCGTTCAAAATAAAGATTGTTTAAATACATAAGATGATCAGAAATAAAACATCGTAGAGTCAGTCGGCGGCGACGTCCCGGGCTGCTGCGAAGACGTCTCGGGCTGCTGCAAGGACGTCACGGGCTCGTGCATGCTGGTCCCTATATTCGGTGGGACACGAGTCTGCATGCCCAGGTGGCGATAGATATCCTGCTGGCCAGCAATCAACCAGCGCATCGCGTCGTCCTGCCGATCACGCCACTGACGCATATCGGTGTCATGCTGCTGACGCCAGGTGTCCTGCTGCTGACGCCAGGTGTCCATCTGCTGACGCCACGCACGCATCTCGACAGCCTCCTCGGCAGCCGCACGAACGTCCGCCCTAACATCAGCAGGCAACCTGAGAGAGTGATAAACGCGTGCCGGTATCTGCACATCCTCAGGCTGCTGCTGAGGCATCTCGACGTCCCTCAGACCGCCCCCCTCCTGCTCAGCAACAAACTGCAACCCGACCTCCACAGCATCACCTGCAATGGATAACAAATAATAATTATAAAAAAAAATTGGGCAGAGTTTCCCCTATTTTCGTGCAAACCAGACAACACAAGTTGTCTACAAGTTTCCCAAATAATAATTATAATAATAATAATAATAATAATAATAATAATAATAATAATAATAATAATAATAATACCTCCAAGGCCCTGATGTACCAACGGCTCATGCACAAACTCCCCGCCATCGTGAGCAATCAGATAGTGGAAGGCTGGCTGATCCGGCGTCTTCGCCTTCTTCGCCACACAAGTCATAGCTTTCATAGTGGGTATCCCTATTAGGCTGAAACAAATAAACAATAACATAAACATTAATAATAATAATAATAATAATAATAATAATAATAATAATAATAATAATAATAATAATAATAATAATGACCGAAATACCTAGGCGGTAGTGGCGGAAACTGATTCCGATTAACATAATTGAAATACAGCTGGGCATTGCAGCGCTCGACAATCTTGCTGATGACCCCCCCGCATGCGATGCCTCCCTTCAACGGCTTATGGGGGAAGGCGGCAAAGTACTCGGCCATGCACCGATGCAAGGCAATCGGCTTGCCGGTGAGTATGCAATAGAGGTACATCAGGTCCGTCCTCGTCACCCGCTCGTTACTATTTCCCCGTGCCGTTAGGGAATAAGTAATGCAACGATGAATGTAACGAACTATGGGGTGACGAATGTTAGATGCCCTGTCACACCTCTCCCTGCACAGCATAATAATAGTAATAATAATTAGAACAAAGATATTGATAAATAATAATAATAATAATAATAATAATAATAATGATGATAATAATAATAATAATACCTCTGTGTCGGGTTCCCGAACTCTGGACCGCCAATGGTGGGCCACCACGCATACATCACGTCATCAGCAACAGTAGTCACACCTCTAGTGTAGACATCCTGAACATTATCATTAACATTAACATTTCGAATAAGAACAAAAACAAAAATAAAAAGAATAAAAATAAATAATATTAATACCTCTACAAGCTCGTCGGGAGTGTACCACTGGGTGTGCGTAGCCCACTCATCTAGGGAATAGCCATACTCAACGCCGAGTATGGAAAACTCGACATCCCGCGGTGGGCGGCCCGACGATCCGGCGCCCGACGATCCTTCGGTGGGGGCCGAAAGCGAAAGGTGGATAGGAACTCTATCACCAACGGCCGATGGGACGGCGCGCAAAAGTCCCCGAGAAACCTGTCCAATGGGCTCCCTTTCGGGATCCACTCTCGGGCAATCGCCTCTGCACCCCCCTAGTGTCCCGAAGCGCGTCCCAAGAAATCCCCCTCGCCTTTTCTATCTTCTTTTTCCTCAACCTCTGAAATCTTGGATTCGGGTAATCGAAGCGTAGAAACTTGCAATGCTCACAGCCCTGTAAGTCACCCCCTGCCATGACAGGCGCCCCCTGGACCACGGGCTCATCCTCCTGCCCCTGCTCCTCCTCCTCATTCACGTAGTCCTCGTCTTCATAATCTGCCATAACTGCAAAATCAAAGAATTTATAGTTAGTTAGGCGTTTCTATAATTAAGGCGTTTCAAAAGAAACGCCAAAACTAATATAGTTTTGGCGATAGTTTTGGCGTTTCATAAGAATCGCCAAAACTAATATAGTTTTGGCGTTTCATAAGAATCGCCAAAACTATATTAGTTTTGGCGTTTCAAAAGAATCGCCAAAACTACCACAACAGCCCACCACCACCCCACCACCACAGCCCACCCACCCCACCACCACCACCCCACCACCACCACAGCCCTCCCCACCATCACCACCACCACCACAGCCCACCCACCCCACCACCACCACCACCACCACAGGCCTCCCCACCCCACCACCACCACCACAGCCCTCCCCACCCCACCACCACCACCACCATAGCCCTCCCCACCCCACCACCACCACCATTGCCCTCCCCACCCCACCACCACCACCACAGCCCTCCCCACCACCACCACCACCACAGCCCTCCCCACCCCACCACCACAACAATCAAGTAATAAACAATCTAATTAGAAAAAAAAACAAAAAGAAAAAAAAAACAATGTAAATAAAATTTACCTTTAGGGTTTGCAGTGGTGGAGAAGGCAATGGTGGTGGTGGATTAGGGTGGTGGTGGTTGCAGTGGTGGAGAAGGCAATGGTGGTGGTGGATTAGGGTGGTGGTGGTTTTAGGGTTTCCGAGTAGGTTTTGAAGGGGAAAGGGGAAAAGGGTGGTCGAAGATGGTGGTGGTGGAGGAGGAGGCAGAGGGGGGTGGTTGTGGTGGTCGAAGGTCGAAGGGGCGATTAGGTTTTTGAAGGGAAAGGGAAAGGGGTTTTGGGGGATTTGGGGAAGAAACTGAACAGAGGCACGACTTTTGATCTGCTTCAGTATATTTCGTTGAATGTGCCACCTGAATGCATAATAATAATAAAAATAATAAAATAATAATAATAATAATAATAATAATAATAAAAATAAAAAAATAATAATAATATGTATACCTGCATAACAACTTCGAAGCTGCTGGAAATACAATGTCGCATGCATTCATCAAGGCTTTCTCACAATCAGTTACTATAGCACGGGGCTCCGTACTATCTTCTAGCAACTCTTTAAGCCTTTGTAGAACCCACAGGTAGTTATCCTTTTTTTCACGGGAGATGAATGAATGGGCGACACAAAACGACTTGGATGTTGATGTCATACCTACAACTTGAACAAACGGAAGTTTATACTCGTTCGTTTTGTAGGTCGCATCAATCATCAGCACATGCGGGAACGCACGCCATAACCTGTGCGAGGTGGGATGGACAAACAAAATATCCTCGATCGCATTTGTCGAGGCATTCCTGTCAATCTTGTTCAACAGCACATGCGGGAACGCACGCCATAACCTTTCTTTTTTTAGATTATCTTGTTCAACTCGTTTAATTAAATAGACTAACCTGTCAATCTTTTTACCTAAGTCGATTATTTTTACAAGTCGTTTAACATATTTATAACTTGATGACCTATTAACTGTTTAGATAAACCAGTTAAATGTGTCATGTTTATGTTACATTATTCAGGGGCATTAGCTTAGGCTTCATGTATGGGTTCAATAATTCAGCATGTAGTTGTTAATTCGATACTCATCAACTCAACGACCTCAACACAATTCATCCTCCCATAATAAATCTTGTGGTTATATTTTGGAAAATTGTGAATACTTAAAAGTCCGTATTAAAATTAATCCAAAGTAGCGCTAAAACAAATCGAAAGAACACGAACAGCCTCTTATTCATATACGTTCATTACGGAAATAGTGTGTTAATGAACCATGCTAGCTACCATGTGGCCACGAATGCGAGGTTTCGCCACAACGGTGAGATGTTAGTCTAAACGTATGAACCTCAAGTAGAGATATACATAGTGGGAAGCTGTCCAATACAAAGAGTGGGATTCATGGTAGGCTCAACGGGTCCAAATGTAGCGCATAAATGATCTTAGGCAAGGGAACCATAGGTGTGAAATGTTGTGCCCATAGGTGTTACCTAGTAACAATCAATGGGATTTAACTATAGACTTTTTTCTTTGAATTAACAGAAGTGTTGTGTCTAATATTGCAAACATCGTTTTGATTTATCTTTAACGGGTCATTAGAATGGTGACCCGGTTTGGGAAATGATTGCCTTGGTTAGGCCTTTGTATTCGGATAGATTAGTATGTTATACACCATGAAACGAGGCTCTAACTAAGAGTTTTTAAAGTCCCAAAGTCGATCCCGAGGCTGCACATTTGAACTCCCTTGTTGCAGTGCAAATAGGGTCTGGAAATATGGCTAAGGGTGCAAGTTTTGGATGGTTACAGCCACTAATCACCAAAGCATGCTAACTATATTTTTGATGTTTATGATGGATAAAACACATAGGTACACGAGTGGATTGTCGGGAGGTGATCATGATAGACTCAAGGACCGAATGTGCTTAATGTTGAAGTCTTCCGCAAAACTTTTTTGTTAATGACAATCGTATCTTTTGTCCGTTTGCTTGAGATTAGGCTTTCATGTTGATGGGAAAACAATTCAACTCTTGTTTTGTACGAAATCTTGATACTTAAAACTACTATCATCAACTTTTGGTTTACATGTACTTAATGAAAAGTTTGTTCTAAACTCGTTTAAAAGCTGTAATTACTTGTTTTAGACACGTCTTAGTAAACGGGGTCTTGCAGTGTATGTGTCTAAAGAGATGTAGATGGAGTCTTTGGCTTAGACACTCAGACCTTTAGATATTGCTTCAAGTTAGAGATTAGGAAATGCGTCTAAAATTTAGAAATTTTAGAGGTTAGGTTGAAGGCATTTAAGGCATCTCCACGTGTCATTATTTAATTGCCTCAAATTAAAGAGTCTGTGATATTTCCTTGTCCGTATTGTTTAGACTTAAAAAATGTTTATTTTAGCTTTTTAGAGTGGTCAAATGTTTATATTTACGTAATTTTCCCTTAATTTTATTCAGCCAAGCCAATAAATGTTAGGGCTCATGCTTGAGTTGTCGAAAGGTCAAGCTAGCTCGTGGCTCGTTGAACCCCCTCATTTGGTTTTTCCAAACTAAAAAAATGGTAGATTCAAGGAAAATTTAAATAGGTTATCGCAATTGTTTTCCTTGGTCGTTCAACACATGGGTTTTTGGTTTTTTTTTTTTTCAATAAAACTGAATCATATAAATTAATGGAATTATTGTTTTACCAAAAATGATTATATTACTATTTAAGAACTATGGCTTAAAACATGTCATACTTTTGGGTGATAATTTGTATACATATAAAAATTCAGGCTTAAGTATAGTCGAGCTAAATAACAGTGGCGAATCTTGACCCGAAATTTTGGGGGGTCGAAAACCAGTTTTGAGAGGTCGAAACCTTATATACCAAAAAAATTCTATACGAATACTATATAATCAGAGCTTCTGAGCGAAAATTCGGGGGAGTTAGCCGCCCCTCCCCGCATCTTATTTTGGCTTAGGCTCGACTAGTTTACAACCCAAGTCGAGCGGAGTTGACTCATTTAAAAGCTACAAAAGTGATTAGGTAACGTTAAATGTCTACAAAATTTGATAACGTGGATAGTTGGGGCTATTAACAAGTTGAATTGAGTTGAGCTAGGGGTATGTTTGAAGTCGGCTCGTTTACAAATACAACTATTTAGAGCACTCACATTTGATTCCCTATAATTTTGTGAAAAAAAAAACCCCGTATTTTTTTATTGGGCTATGAGTATATAAAATAGAAAACCTACTGTTTATTGATATATTTGGGATATTTAGGAATATTTTGGGGAAAATAATTTTCCTGTATTAATTTTTTAATGTTTGTTCAAAGTAGTTGTAAGGAAAGGAAAGATAAACTGTAATGATTTTTAGTGTAATACGTAAATGTCAGTGGTTGTATGTAGATGGGGATGGGAACCTATTGTGAATGCTCTTAGAACAAGTTATTTCCGATTTTTTTCAAGGAGGTTTTTTTCGAACGACTTTCAAGCTATTTGGACATTAACTCAACATACATATTATTATTACGTGGTCTCAATTCTACCAACTTATTCAAGCTTTTTCTGCTTTTTTGCAAAACATATTTATTCAATCAAACCTTTTAGGCATCGTGTAGATATTATTAGGGTGGATTGGTTTGGGTATATATGTATGTGAAGATCTTTTTAGCATTTCATTTTTAATTAAATTCACAGATACTAAGGGGCTGTTTGGTTGATTAAGTGCTGAATCATTAAGGGTCTGAATCATTAAGATGGTCTGAATTGTTAAGAGCTGAATCATTCAGCATCTCTTATTAGCTTAATGGTTCAGCACTTAATCATTCCATTCAGATGCTGAAACAAACAGTCTGAATGCTGAATGATTCAGACCTGAATGGTTAAGAGGCTGATTAAGAGACTACCAAACAGCCATTAAATCTATTATATAGGACGATGCCGATAATGAAAAGTTTATCAAGCTTGTTTTATACCATAAGTTACCCGAATCAAATGATCCACAAAACCATAGAGTAGCTACGAGACTTGAATTAGGTAAAGCACAAAATGAAAAATAAAAGAAGAGAATGCCATTGATCTTCTTGACTTAAACTAGTTTATATATAGTCATACTAGTTTACACCCGAAAGCGTTCCGGAGTTGAAATATCTAATATAATGTAATAAAATATTCAATATATGATTCGCACAAAAAAAAAAACTCAACCAAATACGGATGCAAAGAAAAACTACAATTTCGACTGTTACCGTATCCCCTAACCGCCTAATACGCTATCATCTCAATTATATTGGTCCCCTATGGATTTGATTCCTATATTAATAATTACAACAGAATACCACTACATCTAAGTATACCTACTCCATATCTCTAAGGTCAAAACTTGAATCAAAAATTGTCCTCGCAACTATAACATCAATTATCTACAATCAAAACAAAAAAATGCAAACTATTTCGCCTATTACCATATCCCCTAACAGCCTAATACGCTACCAATCAACCTTTTGTATCTCTTCTTCTTTATTAAAAAGACAAAGCTAAACTTATGAACCACCACTTCTCTTTCTCCTTCTTCTATCATTTTCTGCTCGTCGTGACTCAAACAAAGCAGACCTAAATCACAAATCAATACTATACATTAAATATTATTATTATTATTATACTAACTTCCTACGGGAGTTTAGTGATAACACACATAACATATACATTGCACCTATACTTCACACACCTTCCACTTTTATTGCACAAAACACCTAAACACATGTCTCTTCTAGATACCTTTACTCTAATCACCAACATCCCCAAATACATACATACTATAGCCAAGTAGATCACATAGATATAAAAAAAACGTATTTCCCAATTTCCAAATCATAGACCAATTACACATAATCTAAAAACCATACAAACAAACTAATTACACATAGACTGAAAATATAAAATAAACCAATTACACACAAAAGAAATAAACCAAGAAACAGAAAACGTACTCGTCCTTTGATCAGAACTCTTAGATGCGGTGCAACTACCTCCTCAATGGCTGCCACTTGCAAGGACAGACGCGATGGGCAGTTCAAGCGTTCCTTCTTCCTTGAAAAACTTGAGTTGCGAGACAGCCGAAAGTCTTCACATTTTTCCTTGTGCCCAGATTTCCAATGAGATCTTTGACATGATTTTGAGCTGAAACAAAGAATAGAAGAAATTAAAACTAAAATAAAGATACAACACAACATAACTAAAGAGTAGCAATATGGTCAGTGTTGAACCAGCCTACACAAGACTTTAGGGGCAAAATCTTGTATCTCGAATGAGACACCAAAAGTTATCCATATCCATAAAAAATGTTGTTCATACTTCATATAGATGATGATCAATTTCATAGATTCAAATTCTCTACCCTAAAAAGCTACTGTTTTTTTAATCCGTATCTTAAATTATCGGATATCTTAAACAGCTCAAGAGAAAATACAACATCATCAAACCTACTACACTATAACATCATCGTAATCCACCTAATATCCTACAACCACATCTCCGCATTACAACCTCCAAAAACATCAACAAACTATCTCATACACACACGCAGATTGAGAATAAATATATATATATATCTAAAGTCTGTAATAATAACTTTAACATATAAGATGTTATCATTGAAAAAGCTTAGGCATTTTAAATTTGCAAATTTGTGAAAAACACATATATGATCATCAGCTGAAAAACATTATTACTGCAACCCTGCAATTGTATTGCCATAAATCACATCATACAAACTCAATTAAATAAAAAGATGAAACTTTAAACCAAACTCATCAATAAAAAAAGAACCCAGTACCAGTATCGGACGGCTTTACATCCGGAACAACGTTTACTGGGCAAGCTCCCACAAACAGCACAACCCTAAATACCCAAATCAAAACAAAAAACAATTCAAGATCCCTAGTTTCAATAGAAAGATAATCGGAAACAAAATAAAGATTAATACCCAGATCGAAAGTTTGAAACTTTATCAAAATTAATGAATGAAAATGGATTTTGAATGTGAATGGGTTAAGGCATACACATCAAGCATTTTCAAGTTTATAAGATACATGAACTGATAATTAATTTTGATTCACATAACAAGATGTATTTGACAATACCAGTTTTGAAAGATCAAGCCCAGAGAGATTTACTCCTCTTAATTTGACATTTTTAACTTTTATACATTTGATAATATCAGTGAAAATGGTAAAAAAGAAGACTATTAATGGAAATACCTTATTTCTTTCTACATCTTCCTTCCTATTCAAGACCTCATTTATTTTGTCCACCAAGCCCTAAAAAATGGTAAAAAAGAATACTATTAATGGAAATACATATTGAGGAAACTCATAATAATAGAAAATAACTTACAAGAAGCTGGTAGTATTCTGCTTCCTGTAAAAGCTCTAAGCGCTCTAAATCAGACATGTTGGGAATGAGAGCTACACCGTCTCTCAACCAATTCAAAATATGCTGAAAGCGCTTCCCATCCCTATCAATAAATACGTATCCCTACAATAACACGAAATGCTCCTTTAGAGCAGAACATAATCTGCATGCTTAAAGTTTTTAAAGCTTGATGCCATATGATCTTCAATATATATATAAAAAAAAAAAAAAAAGGTGAATCATTATCATCATCATCATACTCAGTTAATCCTACCAATAGCAAAAGCTAAGGTAGGGTCTTAGGAGGGTAAGATGTAGACAGCCTTACCTCTACCCTGTGGGAATAGAGAGGCTGCTTCCAATGAGACCCTCGGCTCGATAGTGATTTTGTATCAAGCCTTGGACATAAGGCACATACACTTAGCAACCTGGACAAACCCGATTAGTGCATGTACCCCCTTGTCTTTTGGCTATCAACGTCACCACCTGATGCATGATTAACCATCCGTCATTTTTAACGTTAATTTCACGAAATTAATAAAATAACGTTAAAATTAGTACAACTTTACTTTTGCCCCCCGAGGGCCACACATATATACATTATATGTGCACAGCCGTAAGCGGGGCTTAAAGAAAAAGAAGGTAAATATGCTTATAAAAATTAGACATATCAACTGCATCTGTTATTGCAAACCAAACATTTTGTGTATATATGTTGGTTTAGCACTTCAAATCAAAGTTGTTTTAAGTTATTGAAAATAAAAAACTAAACTTTTACTGCTAAAACCGTTTACTTCATTCATATGCAAATACTAAGCCCACGATCTCACAACTTGACTCGACTCTACAAACAAGACGGACACATGACCTCTTAACAATAAAAAACATGTGACTGAATAAGATTAAATTGCTGACTTGACCCATCAAGATTAACACATAGTGTATACATACAGTGGCGAAGCTTGGTTTTGGAATCGGCGGAGGCCGAACTCAATTTTTTTCAATCGGTAGTGGAAAATCGGCGGGGGCCGGACTTAGCCCGGACTCAATTTACCTATGAAAATCATAATTTTTCACTACTGCGCCAAAAAACAGGGGGGGCCAGGGCCACCCCTGGCCCCAAACATACTTCGCCCCTGTATACATACTCACCGTCTTAGGGTCCTTGCGAATAGCGTGGCGACCACTGAACATGGCAGCAAGCATCGAATGAGGCTCCCTTTGAGTTAGTGTATCAACAGTTGTGCGGAATTTCTTTCCACCTGTTTCGGCAACAATAATAAATAAGTCAGCCTAAATGTATACAATATGACTGATGATTTAGTAACTAAAAACAACAAAAGACGTACATTATTTAGCACAACCATATTGAACTAACAATTAAATCACTTATATACAGACTACCCATGAGCCAAATTTCATGCATAAATAGACTACTTAAACGTATGAAAAATTAATAATCTAACCAAACAATATAAACATACATAAATAAATAATAAATAATACGATATGATATATTATGACCTATATCGAGAGAAACAATGGAAGAACCGACGTCGGAGCACATGGTCATCCCCTCCATAGATTATTAATTGCAGTGCAACAAATGAAGATATATGAACACACTAAACGGTATCCTAATAGTACGTAAAAGCGTAGAAGATAGAAGGTGAAAAGTTGGGTGCATGATGTTATTTATACATCCCAAAAAAACCCTAGACACCTCTAGGACGGGTCGTTGAGGCCTTAATGGGCCATTGAGACCAAATTTGGGAAAAACGACGGGTCATTGGGGCCTCAACGGCCCATCCTTTTACAAAAAAGTGAAAACGACGGCCCATTGAGGCCTCAACGACCCGTCCTAGTACGAGGTACGAGGTGTCACTCTGAACTCCCTGCAAAAGCAGAGGGTTCAGACTGAAAAGGTCTGAAAAGGTGATTCCCCATGGCCCATTGAGTCCTCAACGGCCCGTTAAAGTGTGTTAGGTTTGGGCATTTAAACCCTCGACGGCCCATCGAGGCCTCAACGGCCCGTCGTTTTTCAGCATTTAACCAATACGTGAGCAAGCTTCTTCCTCATTTCAAAAAAAATTCAAACATCACCACCACTATTCTCTCGACCCATCTCGACTTCCCGGTCTCACGATGTCATATTTACATAGTTTTTCAACCGATGACCTGTCTATGAACGAGTCCTACGTCTATGAAAGCGTTTTTAGACCCGGGGTTCAAGTTGGTGACAAGGAGGGTAAATCCAGGGTTCGTGGTAATGACGGGAATATGCTGCCTGATCTGAACCATATTACCAGCGCGCTTGGGGTGTAGCTGGCGATCGTGGCGGGCATTTTGTACCACAGCAGCCGGTACATATTGATTGGCCGCTTGCCGAGGAGGTTCAGATGGCACACGTTGGCGACGGCGATCCACCGGTGGATGTAGAGATGCCAGATGCTCCTCCTGATGCCCGACGGCATGCTGCCCGCGTTTATTATGTCGTTAGGTTGCCTGATACCACGTCCCAGTTACTTCAGCATGTTCTGGATCAGATGGAGTTGATGCGGACTGATATTCGGCAGGAGATGCAGGTGATGCGGGATGGTATTCGCCAGGAGATGCAGAAGATGCGGGCTGATATGCGGTGGCTATTAGAGAGCGAGAATGACAGACGAGTACAGGCTGGTTTGGCGCTGTGTACCCTTCAGGGTGGGGTGTCCAGCAGTCAGCAGGGTGGGGCGTCCACCAGTCAGCAGTTCGATCCGTCCGGTGTATATCAGGGGTCGGATCATTAGTTGGTTGTTTGTTTGGATTTTATTATTGTATGAACAATATGATTTATTATGTTTAGTTGTATGTAAATGGTTGAATATTATGCTTTATTTTGTTTTATTGTTCGTATCTTGTGTTTTGTTTAGTTCGGCAACATAAACGTGAATGTTTACGCAATGTCTATTATATCATTTTATAATGATAATTCTATTTATTTAAAAATAACATCCATATAAAAAACATTTATAAAAAAACCAAACATTCATATTTACATCTCTATCCTATCTTAAACACCCACACTACACTTCTTTTTTACAATTACCAATCATTGCCAATGATTGGTCAATGATTACCAATAATTGGCCCTCAACGGGTTGTTGAGGCCTCAACGGGCCGTCTTTTTTCCAATTTTTGGCCCTCAACGGGTTGTTGAGGCCTCAACGGGCCGTCTTTTTTCCAATTTTTGGCCCTCAACGGGTCGTTGAGGCCTCAACGGGCCGTTGAGGCCTCAATGGGCCGTTGAGGGGGTATCTAGATAAAAAACCCTAGTGTCTGAATATCCCAAGCCGAAAAGTTGGCAAAAACTGAGGAGTCTTTCTGTAGGTGGTCATGGAACTACAAATAGAAATTAAAAAAAAATATTAAAAAATGAACTTTTTATGAATAAGTTATCCAAAAATTGGAATCTTATATTATAATTATTCTAATTAGTAATTACCAACTTGATTAGGCTTTAGGGTGTTGTACCACTTGCTTAATTGATGTTATGTGCAGTGTTTTATTGTACCATTTGCATTGAGACTCATAGTACACACACATGCTGCTACCTACAGCTTTACAAAAAAAACATGCTGCTACCTACACGTGTCCCTTACGTGTAATTTTTTCCTTTCTTTTGTTTCAACCTAAAACACCTTTCTTCTTCACCATATGCTCCCTCTCTCTCTCTCTCTCTCTCTCTCTCTCTCTGTTTCTCTTTCTCCTGCTCCACTAACACATCCACCGTTGCGGAGCTACAACAACAACAACTAATATATCCCAAAAGAAAGAAGCATGGTATCCAACAGCTTCCTTATTCGATTTAAAAAATAGTTCACATCGGCCAGACCGGTATCCAGGTCGGCAAAGGTATTATTCATCCTTTTTTACCAGATCCATTGTTTTTATATTTTATTTTAATAGCTTGTGACTATACGTTGTCAAATTTGTTGTTTTCATTGTTTTGAATGTATATGGACCTGATCTGTGATGCGTTTCAGATCTGTGTTGAGAGACAGAGAGAGGTTGTCACTCTACTGAATTCATCCACTCCATTGATCCTGATGTCATCGCCATACAGGTCACATTTTGTCCCCCACTTCCATTTTTTTTTCTTATTTGAGGAATGATGTCAAGATATTAGGGCTTTGCATGTTTGGATTTCATAAATTGAGATGTGTTGTTAGGGCCAGTGTTTTGAAAACCGGACCGGACGGTCCGACCGGTTTAACCGGAGACCGGCGGTGTTAGCGGTCCGGGGATAGCCTTTGAACCGTTTATGAAAGAACTGGCCGGTTGAATTGGTGTCCGGTGGTTAAACCGTTGTAAACAGCGGTCGGGCCGGTGGTTGTCGTTGATGGTGGTGACTTCATCTGATATGAGAATCACTAGGAAGATGTATAACAAACTTGAAAGTTGATGGGTATCTGTGAAGAGGGTAGAAAAAGAGTATTCGTTTATTTCGTTATTTTCGTGTGAGTTTGTAGTTTGAGATAGGGAGTTTCATTCTGTTCGCCATTATAACCATCTACGTTCTATATACCGAAATGAGTCCAGATCTGATCTAAACTGGCAAAATTTTTAGATTACTCTTTATACAAATAAGTTTATTTCTTTATGTTTTAATAAAGCTTATAAATCATTTGAGCTTTAAATTTTGACCCATTCCAATTGTTGTATTTAAGTGTGACAACATGTTGAGGAATGAGATTGCAAAGAACTCACATTGTTCCACTGATTGAATAATCAGTGGATAATTTTTTTACAATGGGGTTAGCAATTAGTCAATTCACATGATGAAGCTTGCACATAACATGGTTGCTCAGTTGTCCCGATGAAGCTTGATGTTTTATTCATGATAGTTTGTTGCTGTCTTTCATTATCAGTATAAGTTAAACACCGAGTGAAAATGTTTGTGATCAGTCCATGGATGTCAGGCTAATTCGTAATTGCATATCTTTTTTTGTTTGCCAGGCAGATTCTTTATGCAGGCGAACTTCCTTTCTATTCCCTCTCGACTCAAACGACACAGAACGAATTCAAATCAGGGTCTTAAAGAAATGGATCCCATTCAACGAAAATACAGAATTGTGCTACCTATTTGTGGACCAAGAGGTAACTTCAAGGCTAAACATCCACCTTCGATAGTTTATACTTGCTCTATCATTTCCTTCTTTGTCGTACTCATAATAACTAGCCATTTATATGATATACGAAACTACATTTCCTCGATAACAAAGATATCGAGATTTGGATCAGCTACATAGACATCAAATGAGATAGTCGATCTTTGTAACATCGCGTGATTTTTACCCTTACATCTATTTAAATTCTATATTTGACGAATTCCAAGCTTGCCGTTACTCGCTTCTTTTATGTTACTCATACCAATTCATGACGAGTCGCCATTATATTTTACCCTATTCAATTTAGGCGTTATAACAAGAAACTTATTTAGTTAAGATCTTAATATATATTTATTTGATTTTTATATAAAACATATATACTATTAATAATAATAATTTAAGAAAAAAAAATAAATGAATTAAACTTTCAAAAGTGTCGTGCACTTTTTTTCATTGATTTAATTAGTTATTTTTTTATTTTCTTTCTTTTAAGGATATAATTACTACTAATTAACTTCTAACCACCCTAATTAATTCATTAAATACCCAACCCCTTAACCCCAACTATAAATACACCACTCCTACCCATTCTAACACTTGTTCATTTCTAAATCCTCTCTAAACCTCCCAATTCTCCAAAGAAATCCCAAGAGTGGAAGTCCACTTCTAAGTGAGTTCTCTCATAAACTCCAACTTTATTCTTCTTTCTTCACTTCTTTTCTTTTTTTCTAACCCCTTGGAAAAACCTTTAGGATCTTCCCCATATTCATCCACAAAAGTGTGATAAGGGTAGAGCACCTAAAAGAGGTTCCAAAGGTGGTTGTTTTCTGAATTATACTATATAATAATATAAACATATACTTTCAAGTTTCTATCTTACTAGTTTATTATTAATCTTTGGAAGGTTTGTGGTTACACCCTACCTTACCAACTCTCTTGACCCTTCTTGTGCTACGGATTTATCCACACTAAAAAGGGGAAATCTCGTGTCCAAACCCACGTTTATTCCATAAGCGAAGTGGTTATGACATGAACCTATCAAATGGATTCACATTTCTAACTTTATACCATCCGAATCATCTATGATGGTTTTGTGCTTGGTCTAACTCAATCTCATGACCATCCGAATTGCCCAAAAGGCAATTTGTGTTTTGGTTCGCCTAAAAGGCTTGCTTGACTCTCTTGAATCTATAACCTAAACTCGAATCTAAGACCCTTTATTTTTTTTTATTTTTTTTTATTCTAGTTAACCAAGGCTAAGGAACTAATCCCCCAATACTCATTCTTTGGAGCCTTACTAAACGCACCCAAAGGTGAGTTCATACTTGTCCCCTTTTTACTCTTTATCACTTTTGGGGTGTAAACATGTATCATATGCAAAACACACTAATGCTTTCATAAACACACATGCTCAATCTATTAAACATACTTATATGCTACTTGCCATGCTTATGATTCTTAGATACTTAGACATAAATCATTAACTATTATTAGCCCACTTAACATGTATAGCGCTATAGGACTAGCACACCGCCCCCTTTATGGGTCATTGTTAAGATTTAAACGGCCTAACATGAATATGTTAGGTATACGCTGTGGTACTCGCGGGTTTGAGTTATGTCTTTTGTATGATAGGTATGTGCAATGCTATAGTATGAGATTTGAGTAAACCATTCTAAAATTCTATGTATGTAAACTAAAACTAGTATGCTCACCAATGCTTTATGTGTTGACGGATATTTTATACATGTTGCAGGAAATATTTATTGCAGGACATTCAAGAAAACTACTTAGGATTGGACATAGAAACTCACTCTAGTTCAAGTTATCATATTCTTGTTGTATTTTTCGTTATATGAACTACTTGTATTTCTATTTTTAGACAATAAATGAAATTCTATCTTTAAACTATATTGTCACAAAATCTAGTGTCATGAAGTCTTTGAACAATCTACCACTAAGTCTCACCTCGATGATTCCGCCATCGGTTGGGGTGTGACATCGGTTGGGGTGTGACAATCTTGGATTGTTAAATGTTTTTAATTGTGCTAATAATGTTGTTTTTTTGTTTTTTTTTTTGCTTGAATTTAATGCATGCAGAAAACACTTGGTCATCGCACACATTGCATCCAATGCAACCTGGTACAAGGCCAATTTTGTGGACATTGTTTGTATATGAGGTATACCATTTGCAGCGAATTGATCATTTGGTGTTCTTATTGAGTTGATTAATATGCATCCAATGCATATGTATATGTTCAACAGACGTCTATACGTCTAGGTGACTAAAGTTAAACGCTTGGTGTAGCCACTCATGCCGCTGTTGGTCGCAGGTTGATGTTACAGTAGCTTGCGCAGCTGCTGTTGTCGTTTTAAAACGCAATATCAAGTGAGCACCTACTCGCTTAGACGCCTAGGCGTTTAGGCGCTAAGGTGTATGATTCGCTTAGGCGCTTGATTCGCTTAGGCGACTAAGCGTTTAGGCGCTTGATTTACTCTACTTTGCTAATGAATTCATTTAGGTAATTGTAGGCAACTTATTGGTTCATATGACCCATCTCATTTTTAACTTAACGAGGCTTAGTTTTGATCATTTTTATGTAAAGTGGTCAACATTTTATCTTAATGTGCATGTATGTTTTTACCTGCATTACTCAGGCCATTTTTATTTATGTTAAGAAATATTCTGCAGCAGCTTATGTAATATTGGAAGGCTCCCACTATTTGCACAAGGTTAGATTTTATTCACACAACCCTCTACGGCCCGTAGAGGCCTCTACGGGTCGTAGAGCCCATTTTTTACTCCTTCTACGAGCCGTAGAGGCCTCTACGGCTCGTAGAAAGAGTCTTATTAATTTTGAGAATGAAGAAGGAAGAGATGGATGTTTTATGATGTCTACGGCCCGTAGAGGCCTCTACGGGTCGTAGACAAAAAAAAAACGTTTGGGACGAGGTTCGATCTTAGGCACATTATCACACAAACACACACACAAAGTCTTATTTCGTATATGGGGACCATCTGGGCTACCAGTTCGCTGGTTTCTTAGTTGGAAAATTTTAATATAACATAAACCAGTCTTATGCACCCTCTACGGCCCGTAGAGGCCTCTACGACCCGTAGAGGGGGTTTTTTTTTTAAATCATTTTAATTATGTAATAATTAATCCCGAGCGTGTAATACATTAACACAAGCATGTAAAACGTGAACACAATTGTTTATAACATAAACCAATATAAACCAACGTCGTCTCGATAAGCGTGTAAAATAAAGATTGTTTAAATAAAACTAAACGTTAACATAAGCGTTCAAAATAAAACTAATCGTTTATATACGCAAAAAGATAAAACTAAACGTTAACAGAACCGTTCAAAATAAAGATTGTTTAAATACATAAGATGATCAGAAATAAAACATCGTAGAGTCAGTCGGCGGCGACGTCCCGGGCTGCTGCGAAGACGTCTCGGGCTGCTGCAAGGACGTCACGGGCTCGTGCGTGCTGGTCCCTATATTCGGTGGGACACGAGGTTGCATGCCCAGGTGGCGATAGATATCCTGCTGGCCAGCAATCAACCAGCGCATCGCGTCGTCCTGCCGATCACGCCACTGACGCATATCGGTGTCATGCTGCTGACGCCAGGTGTCCTGCTGCTGACGCCAGGTGTCTATCTGCTGACGCCACGCACGCATCTCGACAGCCTCCTCGGCAGCCGCACGAACGTCCGCCCTAACATCAGCAGGCAACCTGAGAGAGTGATAAACGCGTGCCGGTATCTGCACATCCTCAGGCTGCTGCTGAGGCATCTCGACGTCCCTCAGACCGCCCCCTCCTGCTCAGCAACAAACTGCAACCCGACCTCCACAGCATCACCTGCAATGGATAACAAATAATAATTATAAAAAAAAATTGGGCAGAGTTTCCCCTATTTTCGTGCAAACCAGACAACACAAGTTGTCTACAAGTTTCCCAAATAATAATTATAATAATAATAATAATAATAATAATAATAATAATAATAATAATAATAATAATAATAATAATAATAATACCTCCAAGGCCCTGATGTACCAACGGCTCATGCACAAACTCCCCGCCATCGTGAGCAATCAGATAGTGGAAGGCTGGCTGATCCGGCGTCTTCGCCTTCTTCGCCACACAAGTCATAGCTTTCATAGTGGGTATCCCTATTAGGCTGAAACAAATAAACAATAACATAAACATTAATAATAATAATAATAATAATAATAATAATGACCGAAATACCTAGGCGGTAGTGGCGGAAACTGATTCCGATTAACATAATTGAAATACAGCTGGGCATTGCAGCGCTCGACAATCTTGCTGATGACCCCCCCGCATGCGATGCCTCCCTTCAACGGCTTATGGGGGAAGGCGGCAAAGTACTCGGCCATGCACCGATGCAAGGCAATCGGCTTGCCGGTGAGTATGCAATAGAGGTACATCAGGTCCGTCCTCGTCACCCGCTCGTTACTATTTTCCCGTGCCGTTAGGGAATAAGTAATGCAACGGTGAATGTAACGAACTATGGGGTGACGAATGTTAGATGCCCTGTCACACCTCTCCCTGCACAGCATAATAATAGTAATAATAATTAGAACAAAGATATTGATAAATAATAATAATAATAATAATAATAATGATGATAATAATAATAATAATACTTCTGTGTCGGGTTCCCGAACTCTGGACCGCCAATGGTGGGCCACCACGCATACATCACGTCATCAGCAACAGTAGTCACACCTCTAGTGTAGACATCCTGAACATTATCATTAACATTAACATTTCGAATAAGAACAAAAACAAAAATAAAAAGAATAAAAATAAATAATATTAATACCTCTACAAGCTCGTCGGGAGTGTACCACTGGGTGTGCGTAGCCCACTCATCTAGGGAATAACCATACTCAACGCCGAGTATGGAAAACTCGACATCCCGCGGTGGGCGGCCCGACGATCCGGCGCCCGACGATCCTTCGGTGGGGGCCGAAAGCGAAAGGTGGATAGGAACTCTATCACCAACGGCCGATGGGACGGCGCGCAAAAGTCCCCGAGAAACCTGTCCAATGGGCTCCCTTTCGGGATCCACTCTCGGGCAATCGCCTCTGCACCCCCCTAGTGTCCCGAAGCGCGTCCCAAGAAATCCCCCTCGCCTTTTCTATCTTCTTTTTCCTCAACCTCTGAAATCTTGGATTCGGGTAATCGAAGCGTAGAAACTTGCAATGCTCACAGCCCTGTAAGTCACCCCCTGCCATGACAGGCGCCCCCTGGACCACGGGCTCATCCTCCTGCCCCTGCTCCTCCTCCTCATTCACGTAGTCCTCGTCTTCATAATCTGCCATAACTGCAAAATCAAAGAATTTATAGTTAGTTAGGCGTTTCTATAATTAAGGCGTTTCAAAAGAAACGCCAAAACTAATATAGTTTTGGCGTTTCAAAAGAATCGCCAAAACTATATTAGTTTTGGCGATTCAAAAGAATCGCCAAAACTATATTAGTTTTGGCGTTTGTGAAACGCCAAAACTAATATAGTTTTGGCGTTTCAAAAGAATCGCCAAAACTATATTAGTTTTGGCGATTCAAAAGAAATGCCAAAACTAATATAGTTTTGGCGTTTCAAAAGAATCGCCAAAACTATATTAGTTTTGGCGATTAAAAAAAACGCCAAAACTAATATAGTTTTGGCGTTTCATAAGAATCGCCAAAACTAATATAGTTTTGGCGTTTCATAAGAATCGCCAAAACTATATTAGTTTTGGCGTTTCAAAAGAATCGCCAAAACTACCACAACAGCCCACCACCACCCCACCACCACAGCCCACCCACCCCACCACCACCACCCCACCACCACAGTCCTCCCCACCATCACCACCACCACCACAGCCCACCCACCCCACCACCACCACCACCACCACAGGCCTCCCCACCCCACCACCACCACCACAGCCCTCCCCACCCCACCACCACCACCACCATAGCCCTCCCCACCCCACCACCACCACCACAGCCCTCCCCACCCCACCACCACCACCACCACAGCCCTCCCCACCCCACCACCACAACAATCAAGTAATAAACAATCTAATTAGAAAAAAAAACAAAAAGAAAAAAAAAACAATGTAAATAAAATTTACCTTTAGGGTTTGCAGTGGTGGAGAAGGCAATGGTGGTGGTGGATTAGGGTGGTGGTGGTGGTTGCAGTGGTGGAGAAGGCAATGGTGGTGGTGGATTAGGGTGGTGGTGGTTTTAGGGTTTCCGAGTAGGTTTTGAAGGGGAAAGGGGAAAAGGGTGGTCGAAGATGGTGGTGGTGGAGGAGGAGGCAGAGGGGGGTGGTTGTGGTGGTCGAAGGTCGATGGGGCGATTAGGTTTTTGAAGGGAAAGGGAAAGGGGTTTTGGGGGATTTGGGGGAAGAAACTGAACAGAGGCACGACTTTTGATCTGCTTCAGTATATTTCGTTGAATGTGCCACCTGAATGCATAATAATAATAAAAATAATAAAATAATAATAATAATAATAATAATAAAAATAAAAAAATAATAATAATATGTATACCTGCATAACAACTTCGAAGCTGCTGGAAATACAATGTCGCATGCATTCATCAAGGCTTTCTCACAATCAGTTACTATAGCACGGGGCTCCGTACTATCTTCTAGCAACTCTTTAAGCCTTTGTAGAACCCACAGGTAGTTATCCTTTTTTTCACGGGAGATGAATGAATGGGCGACACAAAACGACTTGGATGTTGATGTCATACCTACAACTTGAACAAACGGAAGTTTATACTCGTTCGTTTTGTAGGTCGCATCAATCATCAGCACATGCGGGAACGCACGCCATAACCTGTGCGAGGTGGGATGGACAAACAAAATATCCTCGATCGCATTTGTCGAGGCATTCCTGTCAATCTTGTTCAACAGCACATGCGGGAACGCACGCCATAACCTTTCTTTTTTTAGATTATCTTGTTCAACTCGTTTAATTAAATAGACTAACCTGTCAATCTTTTTACCTAAGTCGATTATTTTTACAAGTCGTTTAACATATTTATAACTTGATGACCTATTAACTGTTTAGATAAACCAGTTAAATGTGTCATGTTTATGTTACATTATTCAGGGGCATTAGCTTAGGCTTCATGTATGGGTTCAATAATTCAGCATGTAGTTGTTAATTCGATACTCATCAACTCAACGACCTCAACACAATTCATCCTCCCATAATAAATCTTGTGGTTATATTTTGGAAAATTGTGAATACTTAAAAGTCCGTATTAAAATTAATCCAAAGTAGCGCTAAAACAAATCGAAAGAACACGAACAGCCTCTTATTCATATACGTTCATTACGGAAATAGTGTGTTAATGAACCATGCTAGCTACCATGTGGCCACGAATGCGAGGTTTCGCCACAACGGTGAGATGTTAGTCTAAACGTATGAACCTCAAGTAGAGATATACATAGTGGGAAGCTGTCCAATACAAAGAGTGGGATTCATGGTAGGCTCAACGGGTCCAAATGTAGCGCATAAATGATCTTAGGCAAGGGAACCATAGGTGTGAAATGTTGTGCCCATAGGTGTTACCTAGTAACAATCAATGGGATTTAACTATAGACTTTTTTCTTTGAATTAACAGAAGTGTTGTGTCTAATATTGCAAACATCGTTTTGATTTATCTTTAACGGGTCATTAGAATGGTGACCCGGTTTGGGAAACTGAACAGAGGCACGACTTTTGATCTGCTTCAGTATATTTCGTTGAATGTGCCACCTGAATGCATAATAATAATAAAAATAATAAAATAATAATAATAATAATAATAATAATAATAATAATAAAAATAAAAAAATAATAATAATATGTATACCTGCATAACAACTACGAAGCTGCTGGAAATACAATGTCGCATGCATTCATCAAGGCTTTCTCACAATCAGTTACTATAGCACGGGGCTCCGTACTATCTTCTAGCAACTCTTTAAGCCTTTGTAGAACCCACAGGTAGTTATCCTTTTTTTCACGGGAGATGAATGAATGGGCGACACAAAACGACTTGGATGTTGATGTCATACCTACAACTTGAACAAACGGAAGTTTATACTCGTTCGTTTTGTAGGTCGCATCAATCATCAGCACATGCGGGAACGCACGCCATAACCTGTGCGAGGTGGGATGGACAAACAAAATATCCTCGATCGCATTTGTCGAGGCATTCCTCCGGGTGAAGTAAACAAATTTTTTTTTCCACCAATGTGGCTTCGAGTACCTGCATAGCAATAATAATAATTAAAAAATAATAATAAAGAAGTAATAATAATAATAATAATAATAATAAGAGATAATAATACCTGCATTTGAGTCTTGCCGCCGTATAACAAATGCTTAACCTTGGTTATTGTGTTATGTATGTCTCTTAAGATGCAGGGACTATCCGGGTTTTGTTTTCTAACGGCCAAATGTATGTCTACTGGCGTAACATTTTGAAAATAAAGTGTATCCACCAATTTTAACTCGCTCGGACCCAGCCTCCTAGCATACGCGTGACCCTCGATGTGTTGGAAAGGTTTGTGATTATGTGTTTGGTTCTGGACCTCCAAAATATAACCATCGTGGCCGGAGTGGTATCTCCCTATTAGTTGAAACGGGCAATTACATTTTTTGCTGCCCGTCTTTCGAACCGTGGCTACACTATGATGTACGCCACTATGGTCACATCGTATCCATGCCGTCGTTACCCTCCTATTCGGCCCCCTGCCTTCCGAAACAGTACGTGAGTATACGGTAATGTAACCATTTTTTTTTTGCCCTTTGATAAACCCACTCTGTCAGGTCTTTAAGAGACCCGAATACCTGCAAAATTTATTTACGATTTCAAATAGCAACTAATATATACGAGTTCAAATCTCACAAACCCTATGAGTTCAAATAACAACTAATATATACGAGTTCAAATCTCACAAACCCTACGAGTTCAAATAACAACTAATATATACGAGTTCAAATCTCACAAACCCTAAAACAAATTTAGGTACGGGACTAAATATACGAGTCTAAATATACACGGGTCTAAATTATAAACAAGTGCAAATACATAAACACACCTGATTCGTTTCGTACGAAACATCCGGGACAGGTTCCTCGCCACCGTTATCACCTCCCTCGTGCGAATGATAAGTCCCGTATTCGTACTGTGGATGACTTGGCGGAGGCAAGTAAAATGACCCCGGTTCTTCTACGTACTCCTGGTTCAAATCGGGCAGCATGTTCAAATCGGGTAGTGCATTCCCGTCACCACAACGAACAACGGATCTAACCTCCTCCTCACCACGTTCCACCACGGCTCCGAAAAGGCTTTCCGAGACGTGAGATAGGCTAAACGATTGCTCCCATTCATCCCAAACATTACCGTAGTGACCCGAAGACATCGCGGTAGCTTGGTTTTGGTCGGATTTTTTGTGCACCCGTGTTTTTTATTTTGTTTCGTATAATGAAGAAAGAAGACAAGGCAGAAGAATATATCTGGACCTCTACGGGCCGTAGAGGCCTATACGGGCCGTAGAGGGTTTAATGCTCCCAACAACCAGCTTTTGTATGGGCCGTATAGGCCTCTACGGCCCGTATAGGGTTTGCTTTTTCAGACTGACACACTGAATGTCAGACTGTTCATTCAATGACCTCGTACCTCGTATGGCCTATGGGCCGTAGAGACCTCTACGGCTCGTGTAGGGTTTAAATGCACTCCACCAAACCACCTCTACGGGCCGTAGAGGGCTTTACGGGCCGTAGAGGGGTTCGCATTTATTACACTGACACCCTCTACGGCCCGTAGAGACCTCTACGGCCCGTAGAGGGCTGTGCAAACTTACTTTTTGTTATTATGTAAATAACATACCTCTATTGGAATTCACTGCACTGAAGTCTAAGAAATATGTAAGTACATACTCAACTCACAACTATATTAAATTTGAGAGAGCATTCAGTATTAAACTCAACATTAAGACTAATAACACCTATCCACTACAGGCACGCTACAGCTTTCTTCAACAAGTGCCACTTATGTTCGCATTAATCCGCCAAGAGTCGAAGCCGAGATTCTAGAGGAATATAAGCACACTGTTCCACATGTCTTTATGAAAATATATTATTTATACACTTCAAAGAGAAGTAAAAGATGCAAACGGTTTCTGAATTTGTATTGGTATCGCCAACTATAACCCGCGCATGGCGCCACACTGTCACCAACGTGCCCCGCCACAACGCGCGGGGGACGACATCTAGTTTAAACTATTTATTAAATATATACTAACTTTAGTATTTGATTTTTCAATTTTTATTAATGCTAGTGTATTTTACTATTTATTTTTTCTAGTATTTATCAATATATATAGTTAATAATCTTTATGAAAGAAAGTAAAGAATATCTCAGGGCACGTAGTACAGATCTAAGGCTAATTTGTAAAACTCAAAGTAAAAGATTACTTTTGTAAGTATGTTGGTTAAAGTGGTCAATCTGATAATTTTGCATAGAGAGAACTACACGGATAGTCCGTGTGGTTTATACATTGTAACATAGTTAGGTACTAACTTTTTTTAATGGTCTTATGGTTTATGTTATGTAACACGTTAAGGTAGTATGAGTAACTATCGTTAAAAACTAAATGAACCCTCCCTCAAGTGCAAGTCACGTGAGGGTATATTTGTCATTCCACTTATTATGCTTTTGTTTCAAATATACACTGATCATATGAAACGACTATTGCATTCATCTCCCCTGTTTTTTCCCTCTCAATCGACAAACCCTAAGAACCGTTAGTATTTTGATCATCAATACGTAACACAATGCTCATAAGGTGGAAAATCAGAGATGAAGACGATGAGTATCAACTGGACGTATTGCGGACTATTTGAACAGCCCTAGTTGGAACTACAAAAGTGATTAGGTAACGTTAAATGTCTACAAAATTAAATAACATGGATCGTTGGGGCTATTAACTAGTTGAATCGAGTTGAGTTAGGGGTATGTTTGAAGTTGGCTCGTTTACAAATATAGCTATTTAGAACAAGTTTTTTTCAAGGAGGGACCCGTAAATCAATATCCAAGAAGGCTGCATATAAAGATCATGAACAAAATAACTTTTTTTGTGAGTTCCCATATTTTAATCTTTGTTTACTGAGTTCCCATATCAAAAAAATATGATCCTTGACAGAGTTCTCACTAAACAGAGATTAAAAGATGAGAACTCACAAAAAAAAATTAGTTTGATCATTATCTTCATATGCAGCCTTTTTGGATATGGATTTACTGGTCCCTTGAAGTCCATAACTTAATTCCATAACTTGATGAGTTCTCGTAGTCAAATTGTTGTTTTTGTTTTAATGCAGGTGGTGGTAGATTTTTTGCTCCTTTGCTAGATTTTGATGGCTTGAAGCATAAGAGTTTCTTCATCATTCTAACACCTTGTGTTGTTGAAACGGTAGAGATCGAATTTGATAAGTATGATAGTCCATCCAATACAATGAAACATGATTTTCATAAGCAATTGAAATTATGAAAGAATACTTGAAGATCTTCATGTAACACAGAAACAAGCTAGTTTACCTCAGAGCACTTGTTATCTGGAGTTGTCTTCTCTCGCAACCCTTTAGATACATTTTCCAAAGGATCTCCTACTTTTAATAATTTAGAATTTTGTTTAGGAATTTTTCATGTTTTATGAAAATTATCACGTCATATTAGAATTTTATTTAGGATTTATCAACATGACTTTCATTAGCAATTGAAATTATGAAAGAATACAGAAAGAAGCTAGTTTAATTGATGCCGTAAAAAGATCTTTATAACCTACACTAATTGTTGTGCTTAAAATTTATCACACAAATTTACCATTATTTTATGTATGTTCATCGGAAATTTCAAGAGGATTTGAGTGATATCAAGTATTATTTCTGGATTCTTAGGGTTGGTGGTGATTTATGAGGATTTGAGAGATATCAAGATAAAATGAAACTAGATGAAGGTTGTCGTCTCATGTTAAAGGTGCCACTACAAGAATTGTGAGCAATAGAGACGATATCATTAGAGGTGACTTGCAAAAAGTTGCCTCTATTGCTCTGACTATGACTAGGACCGTCAGATCATGATTTGATTTGACGGCTTGTAAGATTAGAAGAAAAATGACCAATAGCGGCGATATAAAGTCATCGCTATTCTAGGAAAACACACTTCGTAGATTATGGGCCGTTAGATCATCAGATGATCTAACGGCTGAAAACTATGGGCCGTTACTTTATTATGTTGGTTAATGTTGATACATGGGTATTTTGTATATGTTGGTTGTTTTCATTGCTAGTTTGATAAAGTTTGTATATGTTGGTTGTTTTCATTGCTAGTTTGATAAAGTTTGTATATGTTTGTTGTTTTCATTGTTAGTTTGATAAATTTGGCAAATGTTATTATTACTGTGATAAAATTTGGTAGAGATATATATATATATATATATATATATATGTTTGATGGTATGTTAATTAATATATGGTTAACTTTGATGAGTTATTTTAAAGAGATTGTAACACCCCAACCGATGGCGGAATCATCGAGGTGCCACGTAGTGACAATTGTTCAAAAGCACATGGTACTAAAATGTAAATATTATTGAATAATCCAAAATTGTCTTACATGGAAATGGAAAATACATTGTCAAAATGAAATGTAAATATTGAATTAACTGAATTAAAATAAAGCACTAAATGTTCCTTGCTAAGGCACTAGATCAAACTGCACCTGAAACATGTACAAATAGATTTGGTCAACATATGAAATGTTGGTGAGCATTCCTAGTTTTGATATATATAGTAGGTTTAAGAAGTTATACAATTCAAGTGCAAGCTACAGTGCAAATATGTAAACCATGTATCAAACAAATGAGCGAAATCAACCCTGTGACTGTATAATGTACTGTATGAACTGTAGTGTACTTATCCAACAAATGGATAATAACTTAACAATGGACACGGATTCTCCGATGAAAAAGGGGGAGAATCAACCTAGGCGGGTTGTCAATCCAAATAGCGCTATCCAATGTTAAGGTCGGCTTGTACCATGTTAATGATTTCACTACGTACAAATGTAATCCACATGTAATGTCTAAGCATAAAGCACGTTGTAAGCAATACACATAGTACTAGAATTGTATTGTAAAAATGTAAACTTGTATTTGAAATTGTAATAGTGTACATGTAACACCCCAAAAATGTATAAAAGTAAAAAGGGGATAGGAATACTCACTGTTCACGTAGTAACTTGAAATTGGACTTGGACAACGAAATATGGATTTGAGATTACTCCCAAATGATTAACCTAAAGTAATTGATAATGTGTAAGAGAAATAACTCTAGGATACATGTATTTCTAGGGCTTCGAATTGGGGATAAACGTTTATTTGATTAATAATCAAATTGTTTATTAAATATAAGAAATTTAATGAATAAATAAACAAAAGTCTTTTTGTAAAATTTTAAGTTGAATATAATCACAACATAAGGTTTTAAGTATGAAAATAATTTTTATAAAATTATTTTATTGAAAATAGAATATTTAATCTAATTATTTCAAATTGTCAAAATACGACTTTAATATCTAAAAATATTAAAATCAAAGAATTCTTGAATTAAAAATTGTATTTCTGTTCCAAATTAATAGAAATAATTTATGTAAGATTTTGGTACAAAAATATTGTAAAATGAATTTATTATGAATTATTTATGATTAAAACTAACAAAAATTAATTAAAAATAAAAAAATAAATGATTTTTCAGAAATAAAAATCATTTCTGAAAAGTTTAAAGTTATAACAACTCAGGATAATTTTTGTGGAAATTAATAAGATCGTTTTGATATTTTTATAGATTTTTATAAATAAAATAGAATAAACTTGATTTATTTATTATATAAATTAAATAAATAAATTTTTGAAAACTAAAAATTGTAGTTTGAACATTTACATCAGATTAATATAAGATAATTTTTGTAGAATTTATAAAAGGGATTTGGTATTTTAAAATGAATTTTAAATATATAAATGGATGTATATAAAAGTTAAGCTTTTACAAAAAAAAAAGATGGTGCTTGTGGGATTTGAACCTGCATCAGTAGTATATCAAACCAACAACACAACCACTTGGTCTAGACCAGTGGTTGTGATTGTTCTCTGTTCTAAAAATATTTATATGTTATGCAAATTAGTGTTCTTCCCCAAATTATGATTACGAGCCCTAGCATTCTCAATTGAACAAATTACACAATGTTAATCTAATTAATCATAGGGGAAACACTGGGTAGATGCCGAATAACATAACCCAACCAAAAAAAACAGGACTTACAATGATGCAATCGTGATAGAGCCTCGGTCAAAGAAAAAGTCAAACGCGACAAGGCTTTGGAATGCAGATCGTTTAAACAGAAAATTGAGGGTGAAGGGAGGATGTTCGGCGATTAGGGATGGTGTAGGGAGGTCCAATTTATAGGGGAAGGCTCGGATTGTGGATGGAAGGTTTTGACCTCAATGAATGTAATGACGCGATAGTTATGAAAAAATGGAATGTT
The DNA here is from genome assembly GCA_028751855.1 of Ambrosia trifida. NCBI lineage: Eukaryota > Viridiplantae > Streptophyta > Magnoliopsida > Asterales > Asteraceae > Ambrosia > Ambrosia trifida. The sequence continues at coordinate 35,319,415 of CM054126.1, forward strand.
TTTGACCGGGTTAATGAGTATAATACGCGTGATACACTGTCCCTTCCAATACACGAGTCAATCAATGGTTATTTGCCATCTTTAAGCTTTAACATCCAATTATTGTTGTGGGTTGCTGTTGTGCAGCGAACAACAAGTCAGCAAGAGAAGCAGACTTAGTATAATTTAGGATTATATAGTTAATGTCCCTAAATTCCAACACAAGGAGCATCTTGGAGCAGTGGTAATGTGTTGTTATGTTAAGGCTTGGACGGCCTTCTGCCCGGGTTCGAATCCCGGCAGAAGCATAGTTATATTTTTTTTTTTTTAACAAACAGCCAAGGGGTTGGGCCGGACCAAGGTTGTGGGCTGCAGAGCTATTGGGCCTCATCTTTGGGCAAGGGAGGTAGGCTTGTTGTTGGGTTTGGGCTGGGATGATGTTTGGGCCGAAAGTTGGGTTTGCTTTAAAGGTGTATTTTAAGTATGTGAGTATTATTATTATTATTATTATTATTATTATTATTATTATTATAAAAGAATAAAAAGTGACGGATGTCACAGCATCCCCTACTTTTAGAAACTTCGTCCCGAAGTTAATGGTAACATAGGGTTATGGATGCTTGGGTAAAAATTAAGATAACAGTGGTTTGGAAAATTTGGGTTAAGGCACGACGTAAATTTATAGGTAACAAAGTAAACTGTTTCAAATGATTTGGATGGTAGGTTTGATAGGTGTGGGTTAAGGATTTGGATTAGGTTTGTCTCGAATAATAAGGAAAATAAGGATCTAGTAACTCAATAAGTATCAAGTTTTAGGAATCCTATGATAAATGTACGAGTTGATTGTCTACAGAAAGACTAAATGAACTACCAAATAACCAGAGTTTGTTCCTGGCCCGACTTCCAGTCTCACTTTCAATGCATCATTAGTGTTTGTATACAGGGTGTACCGCAGCTAACCCACCACACCTTTGATACCTTGAAAACGTACTGGACGCCTACCAAAAACTCTAATAGAATTTCACACTACCCTAACGCACCTGTAAATTCATGATTACGTTCCGGACCGGAATCATCAATTTACCTTACATTAGGGTTTTGTGTCCTTCTATGACCCCACCGATTGTTGAGCAGGTTTGATAGCCTCCACCAGCCGTGGAGTAGGTTGTAGGGCCTCTCCCGACTGTTTGAAAAGGCATAGCGACCTCTACCAATCGTTGAGTATGTTCGATAGCCTCCACCAGTCGTGGAGCAGGTTGTAGGGCCTCTCCCGACTGTTGAAAAAGGCATGATGACCTCTATTAAGTGCAGCAATTATTATTCACATAGATTGCAAATTGATAGCATGATTATGCAAGCAAGTTTGTAAGTACTACAACCATTAAGTGTAAGTGTTATCATGAATAATTAAATGTTTACGAGTATCATGAATAATTAGATGTTCAATGCGTAGTCAAATTAAGGGAAAAATCTAGTTTCATGTAATAACCAATGATGTTTTCTTAGAAAAGCATCTGTAAGATCAAGTATCAAGTCCAAACGTTTCAAATAAATGTAAGGTAGAGTCTTGTATGATTAGAAATAAACGTAATCAATATAATAAATTTCCAATCTGTGTTAATACACAATAATACGCAAGGAAATTTCTAGATGTTGTATGCTAATGAGTGTGACAAAATTGGATACAAAATGAAAATAGAATTATGAAAATGAAAACACAAGTATTGGATTCTCGAGTCTTGGGAAGATTCCATCCATGGCTTAACCAGTGGGATTAGCGTCATCCTGATCAGTTGTTTCGTTGGTATTGATATTGAAAGCTCGTCCATGTGCCACCAGGTTTACATTGTTCAATTTGGGACATTGGGGTAGCATGTGATTAGGGTCTCTACAATGATAACATGCCCGACCGTTAGTAATCTATAGTGGTCCCTGGGCAGCTGTTTGATGATTACTCTGTGTTCCAACCATTACTCGACAAGTGGTAACAAGGTGTCCAAACCTCCCACATCTAGTGCATTGACGGCATGGAAGATTTGCAGAATGATGATATTTGCAGGTGTTGCATTGAGGATGGATTCCCGTGTAGGCTTTCTTGATAGGAGGCTGAGCCACCGGATCAACAACAGCATGGTTCTGATTATCGCCCATTCGTTTCTTAGAGTTCGAAGCAGTAGTGGCGACTTTTGCTAAAACAATCTTAGGTTGTTCGACAACATTGGTGGTTTTCTTAGTAGGTGTCTTGGTGCCCTTCCTAACCAAGTTTCCTTTCCTTACGTGTTTGTCTGTTAATGTGGCTGCAAGTTGGATGGCTTCTTCTACCGTAGTGGCTTTGCCTCCAGTGACAATGTCTTGAATCAGGTCAGGTAATCCCTCGATATATTTTTCGATTGCTCGAGAGACTGGGGTGACCATGTGTGGAACCAGTATGCTAAGTTCGTGATATCGAGTATTATACGCTAGATTCTCACCACTGTCTTGTTTCAACCCATAGAACTCTTCCTCTAGTTTCCTGATTTCGTTCCTAGGGCAGAATTTGGCGATCATGAGTTCCTTAACTTCAGCCCAAGATAATGATAAAGCAACATCCGCTCCTCGATTGCGTTTTTCGCCATTCCACCAGGTTAGCGCCCCCTTTTGAAGGACACTAGTAGCATAGCGAACGCGGAGTTCATCAGGACATTCACTGTTCACAAAAGTACTCTCCATGCTTTCAAACCATTGGAGGAGGCCAGTAGCACTCTCCTCACCAGTGAATTTTGTGGGGTTGCAGGAGTTAAAGTGTTTGAAAGTGCACCGAAATTGAGTCGTACTCCCTGTGTTGGCACTGTTACTATTCTGGGTTATCTCACTGACAAGGTTTGGGATCACTGCAGCAATTTGCTCGGCGACTAAAGATGCGAGGCGACGACCAGAACGTCGTCCAGAAGCACGAACAGGGCGTTGGCTGGCATCACGGAGCATACGGCGAGTAGACATCTATGAGGTAGTCAATGAATAATCATGAGATTAGAAAATGTGAGTGTATAATCGTACAGATGATTATGAAGTTGTGATCTTGTAAGCAATCATGCTATGCAAAGTATTGTATATGAAATGAGAGGGTATTATTGAAAAAGCTTGCATAAAATGCTTGGAGTGCCCTTGTCTAGCTGTAAAGCCCAACAAGAACGTTGACTTTTCAAAGGAATTGAACCCAATGGTGATCAAAGAAGACGTGCTTTAGCCTATAAGTGGACACTCACTCCAGGAATCCCCAGGTAAGCATAACAGGTCCGTAAATGGATTTATGCGCTATGCTTGCCTATGCCAGAAAACCCAGTGTACAGGCATCCACCCTTCCAGATTGCACGTGTCCTTATCACACTCATTAAAGTTCAACAACTTCGAAGGAGTAACAATAAGAGTAGATATTATATCTAAGAGTGTCTTCATAAAAGGTATTGTTCCCATTCCATGATGATGTAAGCTTTCCACTCTTTGTAGGACACCATCTCTATGCACCATGATGAAAGATAAGAAGAATAGAGAGAGGGAAGAAGGGAAAGATAGGAGGAGGAAAGTAGGGAGAAATGAGGGGTAGGGTAATTCAGGAAATATAATGCATGAAAGTTGAAATTCGGTTATAGTCTAGGCCTTTTTATCTAATAACCTAGTTCCCTATAACCATGGCTCTGATACCAATCTGTAACACCCCAACCGATGGCGGAATCATCGAGGTGCCACGTAGTGACGATTGTTCAAAAGCACATGGTACTAAAATGTAAATATTATTGAATAATCCAAAATTGTCTTACATGGAAATGGAAAATACATTGTCAAAATGAAATGTAAATATTGAATTAACTGAATTAAAATAAAGCACTAAATGTTCCTTGCTAAGGCACTAGATCAAACTGCACCTGAAACATGTACAAATAGATTTGGTCAACATATGAAATGTTGGTGAGCATTCCTAGTTTTGATATATATAGTAGGTTTAAGAAGTTATACAATTCAAGTGCAAGCTACAGTGCAAATATGTAAACCATGTATCAAACAAATGAGCGAAATCAACCCTGTGACTGTATAATGTACTGTATGAACTGTAGTGTACTTATCCAACAAATGGATAATAACTTAACAATGGCCACGGATTCTCCGATGAAAAAGGGGGAGAATCAACCTAGGCGGGTTGTCAATCCAAATAGCGCTATCCAATGTTAAGGTCGGCTTGTACCATGTTAATGATTTCACTACGTACAAATGTAATCCACATGTAATGTCTAAGCATAAAGCACGTTGTAAGCAATACACATAGTACTAGAATTGTATTGTAAAAATGTAAACTTGTATTTGAAATTGTAATAGTGTACATGTAACACCCCAAAAATGTATAAAAGTAAAAAGGGGATAGGAATACTCACTGTTCACGTAGTAACTTGAAATTGGACTTGGACAACGAAATATGGATTTGAGATTACTCCCAAATGATTAACCTAAAGTAATTGATAATGTGTAAGAGAAATAACTCTAGGATACATGTATTTCTAGGGCTTCGAATTGGGGATAAACGTTTATTTGATTAATAATCAAATTGTTTATTAAATATAAGAAATTTAATGAATAAATAAACAAAAGTCTTTTTGTAAAATTTTAAGTTGAATATAATCACAACATAAGGTTTTAAGTATGAAAATAATTTTTATAAAATTATTTTATTGAAAATAGAATATTTAATCTAATTATTTCAAATTGTCAAAATACGACTTTAATATCTAAAAATATTAAAATCAAAGAATTCTTGAATTAAAAATTGTATTTCTGTTCCAAATGAATAGAAATAATTTATGTAAGATTTTGGTACAAAAATATTGTAAAATGAATTTATTATGAATTATTTATGATTAAAACTAACAAAAATTAATTAAAAATAAAAAAATAAATGATTTTTCAGAAATAAAAATCATTTCTGAAAAGTTTAAAGTTATAACAACTCAGGATAATTTTTGTGGAAATTAATAAGATCGTTTTGATATTTTTATAGATTTTTATAAATAAAATAGAATAAACTTGATTTATTTATTATATAAATTAAATAAATAAATTTCTGAAAACTAAAAATTGTAGTTTGAACATTTACATCAGATTAATATAAGATAATTTTTGTAGAATTTATAAAAGGGTTTTGGTATTTTAAAATGAATTTTAAATATATAAATGGATGTATATAAAAGTTAAGCTTTTACAAAAAAAAAGATGGTGCTTGTGGGATTTGAACCTGCATCAGTAGTATATCAAACCAACAACACAACCACTTGGTCTAGACCAGTGGTTGTGATTGTTCTCTGTTCTAAAAATATTTATATGTTATGCAAATTAGTGTTCTTCCCCAAATTATGATTACGAGCCCTAGCATTCTCAATTGAACAAATTACACAATGTTAATCTAATTAATCATAGGGGAAACACTGGGTAGATGCCGAATAACATAACCCAACCAAAAAAAACAGGACTTACAATGATGCAATCGTGATAGAGCCTCGGTCAAAGAAAAAGTCAAACGCGACAAGGCTTTGGAATGCAGATCGTTTAAACAGAAAATTGAGGGTGAAGGGAGGATGTTCGGCGATTAGGGATGGTGTAGGGAGGTCCAATTTATAGGGGAAGGCTCGGATTGTGGATGGAAGGTTTTGACCTCAATGAATGTAATGACGCGATAGTTATGAAAAAATGGAATGTTTTTGACCGGGTTAATGAGTATAATACGCGTGATACACTGTCCCTTCCAATACACGAGTCAATCAATGGTTATTTGCCATCTTTAAGCTTTAACATCCAATTATTGTTGTGGGTTGCTGTTGTGCAGCGAACAATAAGTCAGCAAGAGAAGCAGACTTAGTATAATTTAGGATTATATAGTTAATGTCCCTAAATTCCAACACAAGGAGCATCTTGGAGCAGTGGTAATGTGTTGTTATGTTAAGGCTTGGACGGCCTTCTGCCCGGGTTCGAATCCCGGCAGAAGCATAGTTATATATTTTTTTTTTAACAAACAGCCAAGGGGTTGGGCCGGACCAAGGTTGTGGGCTGCAGAGCTATTGGGCCTCATCTTTGGGCAAGGGAGGTAGGCTTGTTGTTGGGTTTGGGCTGGGATGATGTTTGGGCCGAAAGTTGGGTTTGCTTTAAAGGTGTATTTTAAGTATGTGAGTATTATTATTATTATTATTATTATTATTATTATTATTATTATTATTATTATTATTATTATTATTATAAAAGAATAAAAAGTGACGGATGTCACAGAGATGTTTGAACCCAGAATTTCAAGCCAAACTCAAAGAAAATTTAAATATGATTATTATTATTATTATTATTATTATTATTATTATTATTATTATTATTTTTGATCGGCTAAGGACATCACCTTGATACCCCGTTTCGAATCTCATTTCCGCATCGTCCCTGAGGGCATAAGCCATTTCTACTGTTTTTTTCTTAGTTGTTAAACACTTGGATTTCTGTGTTTTTATTTTGGAGTATTGGATTTAAATAATTCTACTATCAGTCATTAGTCGCCATCAGTCTCATTTTAAAAATCACTGCTAGCAGTCAAAGAGTGATCCGTGTAGATTTCAATTGAGCTTTTTTCAAGCGAATTGCGTGCTATTTGAACAACCCTAGTTGGAAATACAAAAGTGATTAGGTAACTTTAAATGTCTATAAAATTAAATAACGTGGATAGTTGGGGGCTATTAGCAAGTTGAATCGAGTTGAGCTAGGGGTATGTTTGAAGTCGGCTAGTTTACAAATAAAGCTATTTAGAGCAAGTTATTTTCGAGTTTTTTTAAAGGAGGTTTTTTTTTCGAACGACTTTTAACCTATCTGGACACTAACTCAACATATGATCATTACTTGGTCTTTTTTTTAACGATGTCTTTTTTAACTGTGTGGCAGAGTTCATCACACCCGTCTCTTGGCAGGCCCTAATCACCCACGCGTCTAGACTATGTTGTCTGAACCGGGTTCACGCTAGTATGGTGGGGACTACGGCGTTCGCCCAGAAACCGTACTTCCTCCACACGAGTTTCCTTGATGGAGTAACAACCGGATGAAAACACTAGGATTTTTGTGTTTTTATTTTTATTTTGGAGTATTGGATTTAAATAATTCTACTATTAGTCATTGGTCTCCATCAGTCTCATTTTAAAAATCACTGCTAGCAGTCAAAGAGTGATCCGTGTAGATTTCAATTGAGCTTTTTCCAAACGAATTGTGTGCTATTTGAACAACCCTAGTTGAAAATACAAAAGTGATTAGGTAACTTTAAATGTCTATAAAATTAAATAACGTGGATAATTGGGGGCTATTAGCAAGTTGAATCGAGTTGAGCTAGGGGTATGTTTGAAGTCAGCTAGTTTACAAATAGAGCTATTTAGAGCAAGTTATTTCCGAGTTTTTTTAAAGGAGGTTTTTTTCGAACGACTTTTAATCTATCTGGACACTAACTCAACATATGATCATTACTTGGTTTTTTTTTTTTTTAACGATGTCTGTCTTAACTGTGTGGCAGAGTTCATCACACCCGCCTCTTGGCAGGCCCTAATCACCCACGCGTCTAGACTATGTTGTCTGAACCGGGTTCACGCTAGTATGGTGGGGACTACGGCGTTCGCCGGAAACCGTACTGCCTCCACATGAGTTTCCTCGATGGAGTACTAGCCGGATGAAAACCGGGTCAGCTCAGATTCAATCATGCGCAACTAATGGCTTACAGGTTTTCCTATTCATTGCCTAATATCCCTTAAATGTCGTCTGTGGGGATCGAACCCGGGTCTATCCAAAGGAGAGCTCAGTCACCTACCAATTGAGCTACAAATGAAGGATTTTATTGATTTACAAGCAGTATGACCATTGTGTTGATATTATTCAGCACCATCTACACACAATCATGTATGAGGATTAATCTCTCAAATGCATGTATCCGTACTCGTATCCAACTCTTGGATTGTTTTCTTTTATTATTTGATTTTGTTTTCTTACTTTATACCTCAAAAAGTCTACTACCGGTAATGAAATGTTTATCAAGCTTGTTTTAAACCATAAATTATCCGAATCAAATGATCCACAAAACCATAGAGTAGCTAGGAGACTTAAATTAGGTGAAGCACAATATGAAAAATAGGAGAGAATGTCATTGATCTTCTTGACTTAAATCAGTTTATAGCCATCTTAGCGCCCCGTAGGAAATTGCCAAGCAAGATTCGTGCTTCCAAGATTCTACAAAAAAGTATCAAAGAGATTTGTCTTAAATAATCGAATCCTTGGGGGTTTAGACACCCGACTTTCACTACTAAAATGTATTTTAGACCTCTGGCTAGTAGGGGCGGCATTACATGCTAGGAGTGGGTCCCAGGAAATCCACTCGGTTTGAAAATGTTAGTGTTAATCTATATAAAAAAATTGAAACGAACCCATAATTAAATAAATAAAGAAGGAACCACAACTAAAGTTGTAAAGTGTTTCACTGGTTGTAAGCCTACATTATAACTGTTAAAAGTATAAGAGTTATAATTCAATTACTTATAAATTACTGGGCTTGTCTGGCCCAATACTTGGCCCATACTCGTTAGCCTGAATATTAAAGAGAAGTGTTGTTGGGCTTATGGCCTGGTTCGAGGATTATTGGTTATAATATGTGTTTGTTACGAGTTGTGTTTGTTATACACAGATTGATGAGCTGGCTTCAATCTGATCGTTGGATTGGTTTCATCATGACCGTTGGATGTCTGCTAGCTGGAAGGTTCGAGATCCAAGTATAAAAAGAATAGTACGACTGATTATTATTCATTCGTTCACTTTTCTTTCTTTGTTCTCTCTGATAAAGTGTTTTAGGGTTTGTTCATCTTTGTAAGTCTGTTTAGTCTTTTTTATCTGTATCATTCGTCTATTTGATCTGCTGATCTCAACAATCAGCAGATCCTCTTGTATTGTACTCTCTATTATTGATCTCAGTATTTGCTAAGATCTCTTTGGGTTATTGGGGGTTACTTTTTGGTTTGGGTTAATAATAGTTTTGTCGCCGTGTTTTGTCACCTACATCATCTGTTGTGGTTGTGAGTTTATGTTGGCTCCAGTATTCTTGTTTGTTATTGTTTCTTTTGTCATTCAAACCCTAAATCTTTACATGGTATCAGAGCCTAAGGCTCTTGATTCTGGTCTTGTTTGTTAAAAGTCTTCTGCTGTATTTTTTGTTATTTGTTTTTGGTCTGGTTAAAGGATCTGATCTGTAATTGTAGATCTGGTCCTTGTTGGTTGTTGATAATAGATCTGATCTTGTATTAGTAGATCTGGTCTATTACTTTGTATCTTGTTGGGTATTCATCAGGCTGTTGAGGTCAACGTTTGTTGGCTAAGGAGCTGCTGTTCTTGGATTGGAGTGGAGTTTTATTGCTACAATTGCTCCCATAACTCAACACCCTAAGTGAAGGTGTTGGTTGTGGGATTGGCGAAACCCTAACTTGGGTTCCCCCTCACTGTGAGATCGTTCTTGCTTTGTGTCTTGTTATTGTTGTGTCTAGGGCAACTGACTAGGTTAGGTGGACCGGTATTGTGCCAACTACGTGGTGTCTTGTCTTGTCAATCTGTTGTCTAATTGTTTGTGTCTTCTTATTACGTATATATCTATATAGTTGTAACACCCCAACCGATGGCGGAATCATCGAGGTGCCACGTAGTGACGATTGTTCAAAAGCACATGGTACTAAAATGTAAATATTATTGAATAAACCAATAACTGTCTTACATTGAAATGGAAATACAAAGTCTTAAATGAAATGTAACTGTTGGAATAACTGAATTAAAATAAAACACTAAATGTCCCTTGCTAAAGCACTAGATCAAACTGCACCTGAAACATGTACAAAATAAGTTTGGTCAACATACGAAATGTTGGTGAGCATTCCTAGATTTGATATATATAGTAGGTTAAAAAGTTATACAATTCAAGTGCAAGCTACAGTGCAAATATGTAAACTATGTATCATACAAATGAGCGAAATCAACCCTGTGACTGTATAATGTACTGTATGAACTGTAGTGTACTCAACCAATAAATGGATGATAACTTAACACTGGCCACGGATTCTCCGATGAAAAAGGGGGAGAATCAATCTAGGCGGGTTGTCAATCCAAATAGCGCTATCCAATGTTAAGGTCGGCTTGTACCATGTTAATGATTTCACTAAGTACAAATGTATTCCACATGTATTGTCTAAGCATAAAGCACGTTGTAAGCAATGCACATAGTACTAGAATTGTATTTGTAAAAATGTAAACTTGTATTTGAAATTGTAATAGTGTACATGTAACACCCCAAAAATGTATAAAAGCAAAAAGGGGTAGGAATACTCACCGTTCACGTAGTAACTTGAATTTGAACTTGGACAACGAAATATGAATTGAGATTACTCCCAATTGATTAACCTAAAGTAACTGATAATGTGTAAGTGAAATAACTCTAGGATATATGTATTTCTAGGGCTTCGATTTGGGGATTAACGTTTATTTGATTAATAAGCAAATTGTTTATTAAATATAAGAAATTTAGTGAATAAATAAATAAAAGTATTTTTGTAAAATTTTAAGTTAAACATTGCCACAACATAAGATTGAAAATAATTTTTATAAAATTATTTTCTTGAAAATAGAATATTTAATCTAATTATTTCAAATTGTCAAAATATGACTTTAATATCTAAAAATATTAGAATCAAAGAATTTGTGCATTAAAAATTGTATTTCTGTTCCAAATGTATAGAAATAATTTATGTAAAATTTTGGTACAAAAATATTGTAAAATGAATTTATTATGATTTATTTATGATTAAAACTAACAAAAATTAATTAAAAATATAAAATAAACGGTTTTTCTGAAATAAAAATATTTTCTGGAATGTTTAAGAATACACAAGTTTAGGATAATTTTTGTGAGATTTAATAAAATCGTTTAGATATTTTTATAGAATTTAATAAATATAAATGAATAAACTTGTATAATTAATAATATATATTAAATAAATTATTTTTGAAAAACTAAAATTTGGATGATGAACTTTATCAGTGGAATAACATAAAATAAATTTTGTAGAATTTATAAATCACATTTGGTATTTTAAATCTATTTTAAAAGATTAAAAGGTTAAATGTAAAGATAAATGGATTTTTAAAAAAAAAAAGGAAAGAAATGTGTTGTTTATGGGACTCGAACCTGGCCTCAAGGCCGGTTCAATTCCTTCCACAACTCGTGCCTTACCAACTGATCTGTGTGATCAGTTGGTGATAACCTCTGTTTCAAAATAATCTTATACGCTAACCGAATCATGTGTTCTTCCCCAATTCTATACCAAGAACCCTAGATTTTCCAATCAGTTATAAAACGTGATTATAACTGAATTAACCAAAGGGCTTTTGGAGTATAAGGGCCGATTAACAAAACCTATACGAGAATTAGTACTTACAATGTATGTTTCGTGATAATTACCAAGTCAACAGAAAAGTCAAACTTGGCACAAAACTTCGATTGAGGGTTTGATAACAGAATTAGGAGGTTGTGAGAGTATTGTTGGCGAGTTGTGAATGTCTAAGCATGTCCAATTTATAGTGTAATGGTCGGATTGTACGTATGGCAAGTTTTGACCATGTATGAATGTATGCGCGTGATTATGCTTGTTTCAAGGATGTAATTGATGTTAATGTTTGTGAATTGGACGCGTTAATGATGTGTAATTGTTAGGTGATGTTAATTAGTCAAAGGTTTCCAATTATTAGGCCAATCTATGGTCAAAATGGGGAAAACTCGCTGGTCAACAGCTGAGTAACAGCCGCGTGACAGCAGCAGGGAAAAAGGAAAGAAGATGCATCGGCTAATAAGGGGTTAAATATAATTATAACCGGGTTTAAACCAACAAAGCAACACAGCTCAGATGGTGGTGCACGTGTGTGTGTTAAAGGTTGGCCCGGGTTCGATACTTGCAAGCAGCAGCTTATTTCTTTTTTTTTTTAAGCAACAAGGGAAGGAGAGGGACTGTTGGGCCGGCCTTGGGCCATGCTGGTTGGGCTGGGCTTCAGAAAAAGGTAAAGAAACAAGGAAGGTGGGCTTGGGTTGTTTCAAGTGGGTGTGTTTATAATATAAAGATATATATATATAATCAGAATTTTTTTTTTTTTATAATTAATATTATTATTATTATTATTATTATTAAATAAAATTGACGGATGTCACAATAGTTAATAAAGGTCTCCTGTGTTAAGATCTGGGTGGGCACCTATGAGTGATGAACCCACTATCTGACCCCTGACACAACTTCGACCTCTTAGGATCTTTCTTATTCCTTGTCTTGGTTAGCTTCTGCTAATCTGTCTTTGATTGTTGTTTGTTTCTTGTTTGTTTTCTGTGTGATTATGGGCGATGTTGTTAACCCTGGTGGTGGTGGTAATCCTCCACCTACTGAGGGTACTCTTGTTAGTAAACTTGACATTAGTGATCCTTTGTACTTTCATCCTAGTGATACTTCTAGTTTGACTATTATTAGTATAAAGTTGAAAGGAATTGAAAATTACTCTGTGTGGTCTAAATCTATGAAACTTGCCTTACAAGCTAAGAATAAACTAGGGTTTATAGATGGAACATGTGTTAAATCTGTTGATAATGTTGTGCTTGCTAGTCAATGGGATAAATGCAATTCTGTGGTTATTTCTTGGCTGATTAATTCTGTATGTGAAGAGTTGTATTTTGGACAAGTTTTTTCTGATAATGCTAGAGATGTATGGCTTGATCTTAAAGATACATATGATAGGATTGATGGATGTGTTATGTTCAATTTGCATCAAAAGATAAATGGTATAACTCAAAGTGGTAGTTCTGTGTCTGAATATTACAACAAGTTAAACACTATGTGGAAACAATTTGATTCTATTGTGCAATTACCTGTCTGTACATGTCAAGCTGCTAAAGACTTCAATGACTTTAACAACTTGATTAAGTTGATGCAGTTTCTAATGGGCCTTGATGAAGTATATCAGCCTGTTAGAACTACTTTGTTGACTAATGACCCACTACCAACAGTCAAAGGTGCCTTTGCTGTAATCTCTAGAGAGGAATCTCATAGAGGATCAAGTAGTGGATCAAAAGGATCAACTGTTTCATTTGTTTCTAAAACAAATCAGACTTCAGATAATAGGAGAAGGTCAACTAATAATAATTTTAGAGGACCTAATCCTAACCTGAAGTGCACACACTGCAACATGCTTGGACACACCATAGATAGATGCTATGAAATTGTTGGATATCCTTCTGGTGTTAGGAAAAGACCTCCTGGACAGTTTAATAGAATGAACAATAATAATAATTCTGTTAATAATAATTCTAGAAATGGTGTGTCTAACAACAGTAATGTGTGTGCTAATACTGTGTCTAGTTCTGGTTCACCTTTTACTCCTGAGCAGATTTCCAAACTAATGAGCCTGCTTAGTGAAAAGCCTGGAAGTGATCCACAACCTTCCAATGCTAATGTTGGAGGTGAGTCTGTGATTGTAAATGGTTTTTCAAGTATGACTGTTTTGTCTAAGTTGTCTTGCTCTACCATGCTTAAGTATGCCTTATTTCTTGGTTGGATTATGGATTCTGGTGCTAATCAACATATGGTTGGTAATGATAAACATATGATTAACTGTGTTGATGTGTCTAAATATAATATGGAAGTGAAACATCCAAATGGTACTAAAGCTAAAGTAACTAAGATTGGTGATATTAAGTTAGCTGATGGTGTCATCTTAACTGATGTGTTCTATATTCCTGATTACTGTGTTAATTTGATTTCTGTGTATAAACTAGCTAAAGATAATAAGTTAGATGTTCTCTTTAATGAACACTCCTGCTCTGTTCAGGATTCCAGTTCAAGGAAAGTCCTGGTGATTGGTAGACAGCAGGATGGTTTATACTTTGTTGGTGGTAATGTGAGCTTTAGTCATGTTAGCTTTAATAGTGTAACTGAACATAGTCTTTGGCATAGTAGACTTGGACACCCATCCAGTCAGGTCTTAGCAGTATTAAAGGATAAATTAAACATTGGTCTTTCTGAAAATGAACCTTGTGAAACATGTCATAAAGCAAAACAAGTTAGGGTACCATTTCCACTTAGTGACCATAAGTCTAAAGAATTAGGGGAACTTATACATTTAGATGTATGGGGTCCTTACAAGGTCACAAGTTGGGAAGGGTACAAGTATTTTTTAACAATAGTAGATGACTATTCTAGGTCTGTTTGGGTTTATTTGTTAAAAAATAAAGGAGAAGTATTTGAGAATATAGTTACTTTTTGTGAAATGGTTAAAACCCAGTTTTCCAAAGTCATAAAAGTCTTGAGAAGTGATAATGGGACAGAATTTGTAAATAAACAAATGGCTGCATTCTGTAGTAAAAATGGTATGTTACATCAAACATCTTGTGCTTACACTCCACAACAAAATGGAGTTGTGGAGAGGAAGCACAGACATCTCTTAAATACTGCTAGAGCCTTACTATTTCAAAGTAATGTTCCTCTTAGGTATTGGTCTGAGTGTGTTCTTACTGCTGGTTATTTGATTAACAGGGTTCCCTCTTCTGTGTTAGATGGTAAGAGTCCCTATGAGTTAGTACATGGGTTCCCCCCAGTCCTGAGTCACTTGAGAAATTTCGGTTGTATGTGTTTTGAAACTGTTTTAAATGAACCTGATAAACTGTGTAGTAGATCTGAAAAATGTATTTTGCTTGGTTATTCTTTTTTGAAAAAAGGTTATAAGCTTTTAAGTCTTGAAACAAAAAAGATTAACTTTTCTAGAGATGTTAAGTTTTATGAAAACATTTATCCATTTAAAACTGAACTTAAAGAATCTGTTTTTAGAAATATAAATCATATAAACTTTTTTGATAATTTTGAAACTGAAATTTCTCAAAGTGGTGAAGGTTTTAGTCCAAGACCTCCCAATGATGAAGGGGGGACCAGTAGTGCTCATGATCACTCTCCTAGTGAGTTGATAGACACTTCTCCCAGGGCTGCTAGTGAGGTAGGTCATGAACATGACCATTAACCTAGTAGTACAGCAGGAAGAAGGTCTGATACTTCCAGGATTGAGGGATCAAATGATGAGGCACAAACCCCTGAGGGAGAGAGACTTACTTCTGTAAGACAGTCTAATAGAGAATCTGTCTTACCAAGAAGATTTGGTGATTATGTTATAGAGGGTAAGGTTAAGTATGGGGTTGAAAGAGTTGTTAGTTATGCAAATTTGTCTTATGAAAACAAATGTTTTGTGTCTAATGTTAACAAGTCTGTTGAACCAACATCTTATTATCAGGCTTCTAAAGATCCAAAGTGGATAGAAGCCATGAATAATGAGATGGAAGCCCTATACAGAAATAATACTTGGATTATTACTGACTTACCACCTAATAGGAAGGCTATTGGGTGTAAGTGGGTATATAAGATTAAGTGTAGGGCTGATGGGCAAATAGATAGGTATAAAGCAAGACTTGTTGCTAAGGGATATAATCAAAGAGAGGGTTTGGATTTTGGAGAAACCTTCTCTCTTGTAGTGAAGATGGTTACCGTTAGAAGTGTGATTAGTCTAGCTGTTCATAATAACTGGACATTATATCAACTTGATATTAACAATGCTTTCTTGTATGGGTCAATTACTGAAGATGTATATATGCATCTTCCAAAGGGTTACTCTTCTGGAAAAGAGTCTAAAGTTTGTAAGTTGGTCAAGTCATTATATGGTTTGAAACAAGCTCCACGAAAGTGGAATGAAAAGCTTGTTGAAGTCTTAAAAAACATAGGATTTGTTCAAAGCATTTGTGACCATTCTATGTTTGTCAAAACTGATAAAGATGTCTTTATAGTGTTATTAGTTTATGTTGATGACATTGTCATCACTGGAAATAGTGTTCAAGAAATTGCAAATGTAAAAGGTTTACTAAAAGAGAGTTTTCAAATAAAAGACTTAGGTAAACTAAAGTATTTTCTAGGTATAGAAGTTCTATACTCTGAACAGGGAATTTGTCTTAATCAACGAAAATATTGCTTAGATTTGTTGAGTGAATTCGGTTATCTTGGTTGTAAACCTGTTAGTGTTCCAATTGAACAAAACTATAACTTAGCTATTAAGAATAGCAAAGATGAAGAGTACTTAGAAGATATAACAGGTTTTCAAAAGCTTATAGGAAAGCTAATCTATTTATCTTTGACCCGTCCAGATATTAGCTATGCTGTACAATTTCTGAGTCAGTTTATGCATAAACCAACTCAGAAAGTGTTACATATAGCTTTAAGGTTGCTTCGTTATTTAAAGCAATCTCCTGGAAAGGGAATTCTGTTTAAAAAAGGTAGTAGTTTGACCCTTTCAGCATACTCTGATGCTGATTGGGCAAAGTGTGTAATCACACGAAGGTCTGTTACTGGTTATTGTGTGTTTATTGGTAGTTGTTTAGTTTCTTGGAAAAGTAAGAAGCAAAACACTATTGCTCGTTCTTCAACTGAAGCTGAGTACAGAGCAATGTGTTCTGCATCTTGTAAGTTAATTTGGATATCAAACTTATTAAAGGAGTTGGGAATTCAAACCCAGTTGCCTTTAAGTTTGTATTGTGATAGTAAAGCAGCAATATCCATTGCTGAAAATCCAGTGTTTCATGATAAAACTAAACACTTTGAACTTGACTTGCATTTTCTTAGGGAAAAGATAAGTTCAGGTTTAATTAAGGTCATAAAAGTCAAGTCAAGTCTGATCAGCAAACAGCTGATATCTTTACTAAAGGACTTTTGAGTAGTCAACATGAGGTGTTGTGTAAAAATCTTGGATTGATCAACATGTTTAGTAATTGAATTAAGGGGGGATGTTAAAAGTATAAGAGTTATAATTCAATTACTTATAAATTACTGGGCTTGTCTGGCCCAATACTTGGCCCATACTCGTTAGCCTGAATATTAAAGAGAAGTGTTGTTGGGCTTATGGCCTTGGGCTTATAGTATTGTTGGGCTTATGGCCTGGTTCGAGGATTATTGGTTATAATATGTGTTTGTTACGAGTTGTGTTTGTTATACACAGATTGATGAGTTGGCTTCAATCTGATCGTTGGATTGGTTTCATCATGACCGTTGGATGTCTGCTAGCTGGAAGGTTCGAGATCCAAGTATAAAAAGAATAGTACGACTGATTATTATTCAGTCGTTCACTTTTCTTTCTTTGTTCTCTCTGATAAAGTGTTTTAGGGTTTGTTCATCTTTGTAAGTCTGTTTAGTCTTTTTTATCTGTATCATTGTCACCTACATCATCTGTTGTGGTTGTGAGTTTATGTTGGCTCCAGTATTCTTGTTTGTTATTGTTTCTTTAGTCATTCAAACCCTAAAACTTTACAATAACCCTTAGATACCTAGTTTGAAATATCTCTCTTGGAGCTTGCAGTCTTTTTATTTTTTTAGTTTTTCCTTTTTTTTAATTCGAAACCCAAATTAGAGTTTTATAAGAGAAAGAAAGATAAAAGCATTCTTCTTTTTTGTTCCTTTATAACACAATAAAAGTAGAGGATTCTTATGCAATATGATGACTTGTTCTACTGTTAATGACTTTTGAAATTGAAATGTTCTAGATATGAGCTTGTTTTTTTTTTTTAAACATTATATTTAAAATGTTCTGATAAATCTGCAAGTATCTTTAACGAATTCATGAATTATGAGCTGCCACATTTTTTTGCTTTCTTTATTCTTTAGACTTTGGCATATGATCTTTATAGTTCTTCTAGTTTAATTGTTGAGATTATTTACATCTTGAACTGTTTATTTCTATTGCATTAGTGCAAAGACACTATACATCCATCTAAGTTCTATGTTGCATTAGTGAAAAGACACTATATATCGGTTTTTTTATGTGATGGTCCTTACCCAACCCGAACCGTCAAACCAATTCAAACCCCTGGAGCAGCCCGGAATTTTTAATGTACAGTCATATTAAATTGAAGCATCTATAAAAGTGGACCTAGTGAAAAATGTTCCTAAATCCGCCACAGTTGACTAGTGATCTCACACTTTAAAAATCAATTTTCATGGGACAGGGATACATATAATAAACGACTATAAAACAATAGTACTTACAATCACACAAGGAAGATCAGCTTGTTAAGATATGTTCCGTCTAAATTGGCATATGGCATGTACCCTACAAAAGTAGATCAAATATATATATAATATATATATAAAAGACAAGAAGTATCCAATATTGACATAAACACTAGATATTTAATAAACCTCTAAAATGGCTCCCTCCAAATTTGCACCTGTGAGATTAGCATGGCGCAGGTCTGCACCTAGGAAATTACACGATGTCAAGCAAGCATATGTAAATGTTAAAAAATTATAATTACTTTAAAACTGATGAACGAGCATAATTTGTGCCACATATTTGGCCCGATGGCTTACATGTCACATGGCTTAGCTTTTTAATAAATCAGATACAAGTTAGCACTATATATTAATTAAGAGGTCATTTCATGTAATCAAAAGCTTGAAAAAAAAAATAATAATAATTGCATTGTAAGTTTAGCACAGAAAAAATCAGCACCTGAAAAGTTAACATTTTTGAGGCATGCATAGCTCAAGTCCACCCACGACAAGTTCTGCATAAAATATAATGGGAAAAACAGATTTAGTAAAACATCCACTACTATTAGCATATTTTGACTTTCTATTTGTCTAGTTCGAATGTCTCATGTTCGAATCCAAGTTGCACTAGTACATACTAAGAGCATTCACAATAGCTCCCCCATTTTTATGTGAGAGTAGCCCCCAAATTATATGGGGTGGTTTTGAGGGTTTGTGACTGAAGAAAAATGGGGAATCTACTGTTGATCGGTATATTTGGGGTTATTTGGGAATTTTTTGGGGAAAACTGGAAACTGTATTTATTTTTTAATATTTGTTAAAAGTGGTTGTGAGTGGAGGAGAGAGAAACTGTAATGATTTTTAATTTAATATGTGGTTGTGATTGGTTGGAGTCAAACTAAAGAATAATTCAACCTATCCTACACAAACTTGGGCTTCATGTAACATACATTTCCACTAAACTCTGTCAATGACACGATTTCCTTTCTCTATTTTACCACTAAATAAAACAACTAAACAAATAAATAAACTTGCTAAATAATAAAACTAAGTCAATATTAAATAACCATCATAGCTCGATATTATTGAATGGTGGAGTGGGTACATACATATGAGTTCAACTAGAAAAACCCCCTCAACTCCTAGGTGTTGCAAACCTAAAAGCTATGCACTGTCAGTAAAAAAATTTATAACTTCGTGTTGATATGTCCTGCAATACTACTCATCATATGAAATATATATAAGGCTCCAGTTATTCACACAATAAAGGTTTTTATTTGCACAACCCTACACGACCCGTAGAGGGCTATACGGGTCGTAGAGGGTTAAAAATGACCCATCTACGACCTGTGGAGTCCTATACAGGCCGTAGAGGGTTGTGCAAACCTAATTTTCTTGTGCAAATAACATATCCCATACATAGAGCATTTTCCAAGTTTATAAGATACATGAACTGACAGTAAATCTTGAGTAACAACTAACAAGATGTATTTGACAATACCAGTTTTGAAAGATCAAGCCCGGAGAGATTTACTCCTCTTAATTTGACATTTTCAGATTGTATACATTTGATAATATCAGTGCGTGTTAATTCACTTTCCATTTCTACATCTTCCTTCGTATTCAAGGCCTCGTTTATTTTGTCCACCAATCCCTGAAAATAATAAAAAAGAAGACAATTAATGGAAATACATATACATATTGAGGAAACTAGCTCAGAATAGTAGAAAATGATTTACAAGAATCTGATAGTATTCTGCTTCCCGCAAAAGCTCTACACGCTCTAGATCAGACATGTTGAGAATGGGAGCTACACCGTCTCTCAACCAATTCAAAATGTGCCGAAAGTGCTTCCCATCCCTATCAATAAACACGCATCCCTGCAATAACACGAAATGTTCCTTATGAGAAGAAGAAAATATGTTGGCTAACTATATATAAAGTTCAACGCCCTAAGAACTTCAATATGATCCCTCATCAAACGAAAGTACAAAACTAAGAAGTAAAAAAACAAGGCAAATATTCTTATAAAAAAAATACACATATCAAATGCAGTTGCTCTTGCAACCAAACATGTTATGTTGTTTCAACCTTTTAAACGAAGTGTTTTTAGTGATTGAAACAGAAGAAAGAACCAACTTTTACTGCCGAAATCGATTACGTACTTTGTTCAATTTCACACACTAATATAAATAGACTCACGTGACACTACACTAAGTGGACAAACATACCCTACCAACTTAGCACACAATCCCACAACTAGATTCAACAAAACAAGACAAACAATGAAAAACATGTAACTAAATGCAACGAAACTGATGACTTGACCCGCTGACCCGAATCTGATTACATGATCTTACTTGACCCATCAAGACTAACCCACAGTATATATACATACTAATTAATACTTACCGTATCATAGTCCTTGCACACGGTGTGGCGACCGCTGAACATGGCAGCAAGCATCGAATGAGGCTCCCTTTGAGTTAGTGTACCAACAGTTGTGCGGAACTGCGTCCCACCTGTTTCAGAAACGATATTAAATAGCAAGGGCGGACTTACCATTGGGCCAGGGTAGCGCACGCTACGTACCCTCAATTTTTCCGGCATATTGGAAAATTTTTGTTTTTTGACGTTTTTCGTATTACACTACCTCTTAATTTTATTGTCATTACTCCTCAAAATATTTTTGACGTTTAAACATTACCCCTAAAATTTTGGTCTAGATCCGCCATTGTTAAATAGGTGAGTCTAAATGTACATCCCATGTTGGTAATTTTAGTGTTATCAACATTCATGGTGAATGGTGATATTGGATTAACTTGTTGAATGGTTTGATCTCATTAGTCATTAACCGAGTTAGGAGATGCAGGAGTGCGGGCTCGGTTGTCACTAATGGGATTGTGTGTGTTATCAGTTTAAGTAGTTAAAGTGTAAGTTCATTGGAGTTGGGCCTATTGGATTAATGGCCTAATTAACTAGAGTCTAGTTTATTAATGGGCTATTAATTGAATGGAATAAAAGATTGAGCCTGGTTTGCTTTTGGACATGTCTACAGGCCAAATGATTTTAGCCCATGGACATATGTCATTTTTACATATATGATAACTTCCAAGAGGAACAGTGCAAATTGATTCTTGAGAGAATTCTCTAGAATTTGGGGGATGTCTATACACACAAAAATCTATTCATATTTTGATTATCGGTGCAATAATTCTCAAAGAAATTAAATCTGATTCTTGTGTATATACTACGTTTAATCCGTTCAAACATTTGATTTAATAGTCAACACAAATCATCATATTAATTGTATAGTATAAATGTGGTTGACTATCAATTATTGTATTGACCAACCTCCATTATTGTATTGACCAACCTCCCAAAATAGGAGATATGTTGTACCTATATATACCTACGATAGTGATGAATAAAATCAAGCAGTGAATTATATTCTTACACACTCTAATATGGTATCATCCTCTTCATATTGATCCTCCATAAAAACTTCCCTGTCCCGCTTCTGTCTCGCTGTTTTTGCGACTCTGACCACCACCAAAACAGCCTATCTCCCACTACTCTTCTTCCTTCACACATGGCTGACTCGAAACTTCATCCAGCAGTCACCGTCACAAACATCAAAGCCTATATCCCGGTCACTCTTGACAACGAAGCCTCGGACTACAACCTTTGGTCCGAATTGTTTCGAATCCACTGCACCGCTTTTCTTGTGTCTGATCATTTAGCACCACGTCCCCCACCTCCGGCCAACTCAACCAGCGACGAAACTCCCACTCCCCCTGCACCCGACTCCTGGGAGCGATTGGACGCCATAGTCCTTCAATGGATATATGGCACAATCACTCCAGGCCTTCTCAAAACCGTTATCATCAAACGCACCACTGCCTACGACGCGTGGAAGGCGATCGAATCCCTATTTCAAGATAACAAAGCCACCCGTGCATTGTATTTGAAACAGAAATTTTCCAATGCTCGTCTTGAAAATTTCCCTTCCATGACAGCCTATTGTCAGGAACTCAAGGTATTATCCGACCAACTCGCGGGTGTCGACGCTCCTGTTGATGAGAAAGACCTGGTGCTCCAAACCATAGCCGGATTAACTGAGCAATATGAGACTGTGGGTACGATTCCTCATAACACAAAGCCACTTCCATCCTTCTTTGAGGTCCGATCCCAATTGTGCATGAATGAGACCACAAAAGCTAATCAAGCCACCCACTCGGCCAATACCGCTGCAACCGCCCTTCATGTGCAGGGCCAAACCAACAACACTCCGACTCCTAATAACCCACCCAGCAATTCCACTGATACCCCACGGTTCCGTGGCCAAGGTCGCTCCAGGGGCCAAGGCCGCCGCCGCTCAGCCACCTCCTCTCAGCCCAGAAATCGCAACACTGCTTCCCCTAATCAACCATCTCACCCTTACATTATCTTTCCTAACTCTTGGGCCCAAAATCAATGGACCAATTTACTGCAACAGGCCCGCAACAATAATAATTCCACTCACTCGGCCCAATACCCTCCGTGTCCATATCCTTCAAATCCACGGCCCAATAATGGCCAAGGTATTCTTGGACCTGGTCCGGCCCAGGCCCACGTGGCTACATACTCTCCCACACCTACCGATATTGCTCAGGCCCTCTATACTCTTTCACTGAACCAACCAACTGATCCTGTAGGATACATGGACACCGGTGCATCTGGACACATGGAACAACCAGGTAATCTCTCCCCGTCTGTTTTTAATTCTGGCACTAATAAACAAATAATTGTTGGAAATGGCTCGACCATTCCGGTCGTTGGACAAGGAAATAAAACCCTACCTCCACCCTTTCCACCCTTCAAACTTAACAATATACTCTATGCCCCTCACCTAATAAAAAATCTTATATCCGTTCGTCGTCTCACAACCGATAATTTATTATCTATAGAGTTTGACCCGTTTGGTTTTCTTGTGAAGGATCTCAAGACCAAGGAGCCCATCCTTCGATGCAATAGCACGGGAGACCTATATCCCTTGACAACCAACTTCATCAAGTCACCAAAATCACCTGTTGCCCTCTCTGCTATATCCCAAGACCGTTGGCATCAACGCCTTGGGCACCCGGGCAACAATTTATTGCATTCGTTAAAGTCTTGTTCCTTTATTAAGTTTAATAAACCAAATAATACGCTTTGCCAGTCATGTGTTTTTGGCAAAAGCGTTAGACTTCCCTTTTATGAATCATTTAATAAAACTCATTTGCCGTTTGACATTATCCATAGTGATCTGTGGACGTCACCGATACTTAGTACCGGTGGACACCGTTATTATATATTGTTTGTGGATGATAATACAGATTTTCTTTGGACCTACCCTCTCACCAATAAATCCAATGTTTACACCACTTTCACCAATTTTTACAACCTCATACATACACAGTTTGAAAGAAAAATTAAACAATTTCAATGTGACAATGGCACTGAATACACTAATAATCAATTTAAAACCTTTTGTCACTTGAATGGCATGCAGTTTCGCTTCTCTTGCCCTCACACTTCCTCACAAAACGGCAAAGCAGAACGCACCATACGCACCATCAACAATATGATCCGTACCATCCTCGCGCAAGCCTCACTGCCACCCTCATATTGGCATCATGCGCTAGAAACTGCCACTTACCTTCTCAACATTCTACCCAAAAAGAATCACAAATTTCTCACCCCAACCACTCTCCTCTACAACGTCAATCCCACCTATGATCATCTACGGATTTTTGGTTGCCTATGCTATCCTATTCTCCCCTCCACTACCATTCACAAATTAGCAAATCGTTCCAAACCGTGTGTTTTTCTTGGATATCCTTCGAACCACCGCGGCTATAAATGCTATGATTTAAATACTAAACAAACATTTATTTCTCGCCATGTCCACTTCGAGGAATCCATATTTCCCTACTCTATTCAAAATCCAAGTACACCCTCCTCTTATAATTTTCTGTTCCAAAATCTATCCCCACTAATTTGGCCCCATGTTTCTGACACCCAACCTACTTCCAATTCACTCTCTGGCCCGACTGATACTAACTCACTACCTAATATTAATGCCCACGGCCCATGTCCCATCTCTCCAAATCAACCAGCCCATCCCTCTCCTACTGATCTGTAACACCCCAACCGATGGCGGAAACATCGGGGTGCCACGTATTTGATGATTGTTCAGTAGCTCATGGTGAACAATAAGTTTCATAAATGATTTAAATAACTTACATACAAATGTTCTAGAATTTGTACATCAAATTGAATAAAACTATACACATATCTTCAAGCATCAATTCAAATCTTCAAGCAAATAGAACCTGAAACATGTTAAGTTGAAAATGTTTTGGGTCAACAAAAGTTGGTGAGAATTACATAGGTTTTTGATAATTGAGTAAGAATGATGTGCAATTCATGTGTCATGTCAATCTAGTCCATATGTGAGAACATACTAGAAATAAATCGAGTGCATAATCAACCCTGATGACTGTTATAAAATGATACATACCATACGCTCATGGTCCAAAATGTTATACGATAACAAACACCCACGTAACCTTTGTAGGAGGCACGTATCCGGGTGGGATTGTCAGTCCAATAGATCTATCAATGTATACCGCCGGCTGATCAATGTTAATGATTATGCTAGAATGGTGCTTACTCTAATCATGCTCAAGACATAATGCAACATAGAAAACACATAGACACATTGATGATTGAATTGCAATGATGATGTTATAAACATGTTTCACCCCAAAAATGATGATAAATAGAAAAGGGGCTATGTAAAACTCACCTTGGTAAAATGTTATATCTGTTGAAAATAGTGTGTTGCCCAAATGTATCAAGTATCACCCTAAAATGAGGTAATAAATATGTCTAAGTCTATCAATTCTACAAATGTATAAGTTTCTAGGGCTTCGAATTGGGGATAATTGTTCGTTTGATTAATATTAAAATATTCGCCAATTGAGAGAAATTTAGTAATTAAATAACTAAAAATCTTTTTATAAATGTTAAATCTAGGATGGCCACAAGAATGTGTTTAAAGTATAAAAATAATTTTTATAAAATTATTTTCTTTAAAATAGATTATTTAATCTATTTATAACAAATTGTCAAAATCTAACTTTAATATTTAAAAATATTAAAATTAAATAATTTTTAGTTTAAAATTCATATTTCTGTTCTAAATGATCAGAAATAATTTGTATAAAATTTTGGTGCAAAAATGATGAAAATTGGATTTATTATGATTTAATTATGATTAAATCTAACAAAAATTGCTTAAAAAAATATTAAATAAATGATTTTACTGAATTAAAAATCATTTCTGAAAAGTTTAATGTTATAAAAACTTAAAATAATTTTTGTGGAAATTAATAAGATCGTTTTGATATTTTTATAGATTTTTATAAATAAAATAGAATAAATTTGATTTAATTATTATATATATTAAATAAATAAATTTCTGAAATCTAAAAATTGTAGTTTGAACATTTACATCAGATTCATATAAGATAATTTTTGTAGCATTTTTAAAAGTGTTTTAGTATTTAAAAATGAATTTATGAATTATAAGTAATATATATATATATATATTTGATAAACAAAAGAGGAAAAATAAAGAACAAAAAGGTTGGGGCAGCCGGGTTTCGAACCCGCGTCTGCTGGGAAACAAGGCAACAACACAACCATCTGATCCATGGATTGAATTGTTGTTGGATTCTGTTTTGAAATTATTTTATAACATAACTGGTCTGAGCCTTCTTCCCCAATTATAAACTTACGAACCCTAGTTTTCACAATCAATTGAATTAGACAACATTAACCCAATTAATCATGGGGTTAATGTTGTGTATGTTCCGAACAACAAAAACCATAACAGAAATTATACTTACAATCGCGATTTGGATGTAAACGATTGGTCAACGCAGAAAAGTCAAAACGAGAACGTATGCTTCAATTGTTGGATAATTAACAGAAAATGAGGTTTGAGAGAGGGTAATCGGCGAGTTTAGGAGGTGAATTGATGTCCAATTTATAGTGATTGTGTCTGAATCCTCGAATTGGTAGGTTGACCACTCATGAATGATATACGCGTTTAGAGTTTAATTGGGTATAATAGATTGTCAATAAACGTGTATTATGGTCTTAGATGGCCGATAATCACGTTTTTTAGTCAAATCTTTGATTATTACTCGTTAATCTTCCAAATTAATTGATCAAAGGAGAAAAATAAATAAAAAAGAAAAAAAAATCAAATCTGCTGTTGCTGTGCGATGGGCAAGAAAAGAGACAAAGGACAGAATTGAATGTGGTGTTAAATATAATTAGCGCAGGGTAAGAATCAAAAACATTGTGTGGAGCAGCTGGAAAAGGAACGTGTGTGTGAGGAGGGGGGTCCGGGTTCGATACCCGTCATAAGCATCCCCTTTTTTTTTGTTAAATGAGAAAGGGAAGGAGGGTGTTGGGCCAAGGCTTGTGGGCCGGCCTGACGGGCCTGCTGTCTTGGGCCGAGCTACTCAGCTTGGGTAATGGGCTTCAGTTAAGGGTAAGGAAAACAAGGGGGGTTGGGTTTGGGTTGTGAGTGGGTTTCAAGTGTGTGTGTAAAAATATATATATATATGTGTAATCTGAATTTTTTTTTTTTTTTTTTATAAAAATTATTATTATTATTATCATATATATATGTATGTATATATATCTATATATATATGAGTTAGGGTAATGGAGACTTAGTGACGTTTGTATAAAATGTAACGAAAAATAAGGGCGTTTTGAATTAAAAATTTGGGGAAAATTTTCGCGATGTTACAGTCTCCCCTACTTTTAGGAACTTCGTCCCGAAGTTAAGAGAAACACTAGGTTACAATTTGTCAATCACTGGAAACCTTGATAAAATTTCACACTACCTTAATGTACCTGTAAATTCATGATTACGTTCCGGACCGTAATTACCAATTTACCTTACATTAGGGTTTTGCGTCCTTTTATGACTTCACCGATTGTTGAGCAGGTCTGATAGTCTCCACCAGTCGTTGAGTAGGTGGTAGGGCCTCTCCCGACTGTTGGAAAGACATGATGACCTTTACCAATCGTTAAGTAGGTTGTTTGGTAGTCAACTAACTGTTGTACAAGTAAGCAAGTATGATCATAGATATAGCAATTAGTTCACATTCAAACAAGCATGCACACAGATGTTATCATAATACTTGAATTTTATTACTTGAATCAAATAGCGTCAATACATAGAATAAAAGCAATCAATAGTCAAATGGTGAGACTTGCGGTTAGGTAGCTGGAGGGTCTTGATCTCGGTTTAGTTTAGGGCATCGGTTACGGTAGTGATTTGGGTTTCCACATTCATAGCATTGACCATAGTTGTATCGATTAGGATTATCAGCCTGAGCAGGGTTGGTGGGTTGATTGGCATTAGGGTTTGGGGTCTCGCGGCATGTGTTGGCCAGATGGCCATACCTACCACAATTGGTGCACACGCGACATGCTGAAACAGTGGGATGATGTCGGTTGCATGTGTTACACAATGGAAAGTTCCTTGTATAAGGCTTTTTGTTAGAGACTTGTGTAGTGAGGTTTACATTAGGATTCCTGGTCTTACGCTTCTGGTTTTTGGTAGTTACCGCGGCCACAATACTTGTTTTCTTGCTTTTCCGAACTAGGGTTCCGTTCTTTATGTGATTTCCATCGTCATATCCATTTCTATTGCCGTTCCCTTTCATTGGGATGACTTGAGCCAACAAGTTAGAAACCAGAGTTGTGATTTGTTGTGCCAATTGTTGAGAAATAATCGTAGCTAGTTGGGCATCACCTCTATTGTTAGTGTTGTGGTCGGGATTGTGGTTGCTGCTCTCTTCTTCATGATTGTCACCACTGTTAATGCGAGTGTTGTGACGTGGAGACATGATCTGTAGGAGACACAATGAAATGAATGAGGTTATAGATACGGAATGTAATCATTTATTCATTAATTAAGACGAATAAACGAAAACGTTGACTTATCAAAGATTCCAGATTCTAATAACACATGAAGACATGCTTTAGCCTATAAGTGAACACTCATCCCGAGAATTCCCAGGTAGGCATCCGGGTCCCTCGTCTGATTGGGATATATGCGCAATGCCAGCCTAGACAGAAGACTCAGAATACAGGCGTTCACCCTTCCAGATTGCACGTGTTCGTTATTAAGATCTAGAACTTCGACGAGATCTCAAGGGGGTTCAGGTTAAACCTGAGGATTTTGTCCTATTAGTCTAAGAGTAGATCCACTGACGGAGAGCAACCTCCTTGTAGGAATGAAAGTAGGGATAAGAAGTAGGAGGGAGATAGAGTATAGCAAGTAAAGAAGCAAGTACTTGTTAAATCCTATGGTTATAGACTAGATTATTTTTCTAATAACCTAATTCCCTATAACCATGGCTCTGATACCAATCTGTAACACCCCAACCGATGGCGGAAACATCGGGGTGCCACGTATTTGATGATTGTTCAGTAGCTCATGGTGAACAATAAGTTTCATAAATGATTTAAATAACTTACATACAAATGTTCTAGAATTTGTACATCAAATTGAATAAAACTATACACATATCTTCAAGCATCAATTCAAATCTTCAAGCAAATAGAACCTGAAACATGTTAAGTTGAAAATGTTTTGGGTCAACAAAAGTTGGTGAGAATTACATAGGTTTTTGATAATTGAGTAAGAATGATGTGCAATTCATGTGTCATGTCAATCTAGTCCATATGTGAGAACATACTAGAAATAAATCGAGTGCATAATCAACCCTGATGACTGTTATAAAATGATACATACCATACGCTCATGGTCCAAAATGTTATACGATAACAAACACCCACGTAACCTTTGTAGGAGGCACGTATCCGGGTGGGATTGTCAGTCCAATAGATCTATCAATGTATACCGCCGGCTGATCAATGTTAATGATTATGCTAGAATGGTGCTTACTCTAATCATGCTCAAGACATAATGCAACATAGAAAACACATAGACACATTGATGATTGAATTGCAATGATGATGTTATAAACATGTTTCACCCCAAAAATGATGATAAATAGAAAAGGGGCTATGTAAAACTCACCTTGGTAAAATGTTATATCTGTTGAAAATAGTGTGTTGCCCAAATGTATCAAGTATCACCCTAAAATGAGGTAATAAATATGTCTAAGTCTATCAATTCTACAAATGTATAAGTTTCTAGGGCTTCGAATTGGGGATAATTGTTCGTTTGATTAATATTAAAATATTCGCCAATTGAGAGAAATTTAGTAATTAAATAACTAAAAATCTTTTTATAAATGTTAAATCTAGGATGGCCACAAGAATGTGTTTAAAGTATAAAAATAATTTTTATAAAATTATTTTCTTTAAAATAGATTATTTAATCTATTTATAACAAATTGTCAAAATCTAACTTTAATATTTAAAAATATTAAAATTAAATAATTTTTAGTTTAAAATTCATATTTCTGTTCTAAATGATCAGAAATAATTTGTATAAAATTTTGGTGCAAAAATGATGAAAATTGGATTTATTATGATTTAATTATGATTAAATCTAACAAAAATTGCTAAAAAAAATATTAAATAAATGATTTTACTAAATTAAAAATCATTTCTGAAAAGTTTAATGTTATAAAAACTTAAAATAATTTTTGTGGAAATTAATAAGATCGTTTTGATATTTTTATAGATTTTTATAAATAAAATAGAATAAATTTGATTTAATTATTATATATATTAAATAAATAAATTTCTGAAATCTAAAAATTGTAGTTTGAACATTTACATCAGATTCATATAAGATAATTTTTGTAGCATTTTTAAAAGTGTTTTAGTATTTAAAAATGAATTTATGAATTATAAGTAATATATATATATATATTTGATAAACAAAAGAGGAAAAATAAAGAACAAAAAGGTTGGGGCAGCCGGGTTTCGAACCCGCGTCTGCTGGGAAACAAGGCAACAACACAACCATCTGATCCATGGATTGAATTGTTGTTGGATTCTGTTTTGAAATTATTTTATAACATAACTGGTCTGAGCCTTCTTCCCCAATTATAAACTTACGAACCCTAGTTTTCACAATCAATTGAATTAGACAACATTAACCCAATTAATCATGGGGTTAATGTTGTGTATGTTCCGAACAACAAAAACCATAACAGAAATTATACTTACAATCGCGATTTGGATGTAAACGATTGGTCAACGCAGAAAAGTCAAAACGAGAACGTATGCTTCAATTGTTGGATAATTAACAGAAAATGAGGTTTGAGAGAGGGTAATCGGCGAGTTTAGGAGGTGAATTGATGTCCAATTTATAGTGATTGTGTCTGAATCCTCGAATTGGTAGGTTGACCACTCATGAATGATATACGCGTTTAGAGTTTAATTGGGTATAATAGATTGTCAATAAACGTGTATTATGGTCTTAGATGGCCGATAATCACGTTTTTTAGTCAAATCTTTGATTATTACTCGTTAATCTTCCAAATTAATTGATCAAAGGAGAAAAATAAATAAAAAAGAAAAAAAAATCAAATCTGCTGTTGCTGTGCGATGGGCAAGAAAAGAGACAAAGGACAGAATTGAATGTGGTGTTAAATATAATTAGCGCAGGGTAAGAATCAAAAACATTGTGTGGAGCAGCTGGAAAAGGAACGTGTGTGTGAGGAGGGGGGTCCGGGTTCGATACCCGTCATAAGCATCCCCTTTTTTTTTGTTAAATGAGAAAGGGAAGGAGGGTGTTGGGCCAAGGCTTGTGGGCCGGCCTGACGGGCCTGCTGTCTTGGGCCGAGCTACTCAGCTTGGGTAATGGGCTTCAGTTAAGGGTAAGGAAAACAAGGGGGGTTGGGTTTGGGTTGTGAGTGGGTTTCAAGTGTGTGTGTAAAAATATATATATATATATGTGTAATCTGAATTTTTTTTTTTTTTTTTTATAAAAATTATTATTATTATTATCATATATATATGTATGTATATATATCTATATATATATGAGTTAGGGTAATGGAGACTTAGTGACGTTTGTATAAAATGTAACGAAAAATAAGGGCGTTTTGAATTAAAAATTTGGGGAAAATTTTCGCGATGTTACATGATCAGCCCACTTCCAACCCTCCTCACAACACCACTACGGCCCAGCCCACTAAACCTACACCATCCCACAGCCCCAACACGACCACTCCCACTGGCCCATCACCTGCCGTTTCCTCACCAGCCCATGTTTCACCTATTCAACCGCCTCCCAACCAACCAAATGCTCGTACAATGCGCACTCGTGCAATGGACGGCATATCTAAGCCCAAAATCCCATTCAACCTTCACACCACTTCCATTGTTCCTATACCTAAGACCCCACAAATTGCCTTGTCTAGTCCTGAATGGTATGCAGCCATGACTAACGAATTTAGTGCTTTAATTAAAAATGAGACCTGGGAGCTGGTACCTCTCTCCCCGGATATGAATATTACTAGATGTATGTGGTTATTTAAACATAAATTCAGGTCAGATGGTTCTCTAGAACGATACAAGGCACGATTAGTCTGTGATGGTCGCAGTCAGCAGGTCGGAATTGATTGTGGCGAAACATTCAGTCCAGTGGTCAAACCAACCACTATTAGGACCGTCCTTACTTTGGGAATTTCACAGGGTTGGGATATTCACCAGTTGGACGTGACAAACGCATTTCTTCATGGTCACTTACAGGAAACTGTTTACATGCATCAGCCTATGGGTTTTCGTCATCGTGAATACCCAGACTATGTTTGTCGCCTCAAGAAATCTCTATACGGCCTCAAACAAGCACCTCGGGCTTGGTACCAACGGTTTACTGATTTTGTTATTTTGCAGGGGTTCACATAATGCAAATCTGACAATTCCTTGTTCATTTATCATCATGGACACGATGTCGCCTACCTTCTCCTATATGTCGATGACATCATTCTGACGACTTCCTCTAGCTCCCTTCGTCAGAAACTCATGCAAGTTCTAGCAGGTGAATTCGCTATGAAAGACTTGGGTCCCCTCACTTACTTTCTTGGCATCTCCGTCCAACGCAAAGGAAATTCTTTATTCCTTTCCCAGCAAGCTTATGCCAAGGACATCATACACCGTGCCGGGATGGACACATGCAAACCAGCTGCTACTCCGGTTGACACTCAGAACAAGCTCAGCAGTCAACCTGACACTCTATTTGATGACCCTACTACATTTCGTAGTCTCGCAGGAGCCTTGCAATACCTAACTTTCACCCGCCCCGACATTACTTATGCTGTACAGCAAGTTTGTATGCACATGCATGCTCCATGCACGGCCCACTGGAATGCATTAAAGCGTATCATACGCTATCTTCAGGGAACCTCTGACTTCGGTTTACACCTTAATGCTGCTTCTTCCATCACTATCCGTGCTTACACAGACGCGGATTGGGCCGGTTGTCCCGACACTAGGCGTTCTACATCCGGCTACTGCGTATATTTGGGTGACAACTTGATTTCCTGGTCATCAAAGCGACAATCGACCATATCACGCTCTAGTGCCGAGGCTGAATACCGCGGGGTCGCAAATGTAGTTGCTGAAATATGTTGGCTCCGAAACCTTCTTCTCGAGCTTCACCAACCGCTCTCCAAGGCATCACTCGTGTATTGTGATAACATAAGTGCAATCTACTTATCGAGTAATCCGGTTCAACATCAACGAACAAAACATATTGAGCTCGATATACATTTTGTTCGTGAACATGTTCAAAAAGGGCTGGTTCGCATATTACATGTTCCCTCCAGGTTTCAAGTAGCAGACATCTTCACCAAAGGTCTTCCACGGGTTCTCTTTGATGATTTTCGCTCCAGTCTAAGCATACGTTCTCCTCCGGCTTCGACTGCGGGGGTGTAATAGTCAACACAAATCATCATATTAATTGTATAGTATAAATGTGGTTGACTATCAATTATTGTATTGACCAACCTCCATTATTGTATTGACCAACCTCCCAAAATAGGAGATATGTTGTACCTATATATACCTACGATAGTGATGAATAAAATCAAGCAGTGAATTATATTCTTACACACTCTAATATGATTGTACCGATCAAATAGTTTGTTCTGATAGTGATTACACGACTCGTAGTATAATCCAAGTGATTCTCGATTTCTTCTACGGTTTCGATTCTATAAAACCAACAAAGAACAAACTATTTATCATTGATATCGAAGCCGTTTCTGATTTGGGTTCGTTTATGTTGGATGGTTGTGTTCTCTGATAAAGAAAAGAGCATAACGAACTGTTGTGTTTTGGTTGTTGAAATCAAGTGTATTTAGAAATCGATTTACAATCGCAATTTATTTGCATGATTAAGTTTGATTAATATTACGTGTTGTATGATTGAATACAACATCCAATTTCAAATTTTTGGATATTATTTCAAAAGCGGTCGAGGTTTTTTTTATTATATATATATATATATATATATATATATATATATATATATATATATATATGTAACTGCGGGAACGGTGGGACGATTACCGATTGAAAATTGTAATTCTCATATACAACCAGAGTAATCCAAGATTTTACTTTTGATTTCAAGTCGGAATTTCGATTTTGGAGGATTAATTAATTCTGGGTTACGGATTTGTTGCTGGTGATTTTCAGGAGTACATCAAAGATAAGTTTTTGATTATATTGTTACATTTGGTTTTTATTTGTAATTTATTAATATGCAGGTTTTATAGTAACACCATGGTTTGGTGTTTTACTGTGCGAAGAATTAAAAGTAGAGTAGAAAAGCAACAATTTGTTTTGTCACTTTGAAATCTGATTTTATTCGGAAGTTGTTAGACCAACTTGATAGACCACCACAATGGTCTGCCGCTGGCCACGGGCCCGGGCGGCATTCCTCGTCACATCCGCAAACCAGAAGGAAACGATCATTCCTAGTTAAATACCGAACCTAAATAGGATCCGTTTACTTGGTATAGTATTCGGTTTGATTCGGGTCGGTATAAATGGTGTAGCGGTTTTCAAACGTGAAGAGGAGGAAAGAGTTGCAAACTTTTTGCACTGCTTCGATCCAATGTTGATATATAACCGACAAAGAACTTCGTCTCTTTGTTTATCGTACGGGTGGATCTTGAAGAAGATTTCGTTGCAATTAAAAGAAGAAGACAACCATATTTTGTTGCTAAGAGAATTTATTATATCATATGATCTAGAAAGGTTTTCTATATATATGCACCAAACCATGCATGCAATGGTTGTCACCTAATGTATGTGATTTCTTTTCGGATTGTACCAACTTCAACCAATTACAAGTATAAAAAGTGGATTCAAGAAATCAACAAGAATTTATTTCTTGTTGTCTTTGCTTGTTGGAACTATGAGGAACCAAAAGGAAAACTGATGGCTTCACCAATCGGTTGGGTTTCCGTTCGTGGAAAGGGACGGGAGAACAGAGACCCTACGGTTTTGTGTTGTGATTTTCAATCGTGAAAACAGGGATGACAGGTTCGTTGTTCTTGTAGTATATTGTAATCTAAAACAAAAACGGTTTGGGTTTCCTTGGATTTGCGATCAAAACAATAAAGGATTTTTGTATGGTGTTCATGATTCATGATTGCAATACTCAACCAAGACTGAGGATAAAACTTTTGTTTTGTTTTATGGATTCAAGTTTAAAGTTTACGTAGGAGATGACATCAAAGGCATTTAAATCTCCAAGTAAGTGATTAATATTCCTTTGTATTATATGAATCATGTTATCATGATTAAATTAATATTAGTGTTGTGAAATTTTGTTTGACTTTGATAATATTAAGAAATGATATTATTTAGATATTAAAACTCACAAGGTGTAATTTGTGAAATATCCATATATGTCTGTTGTTGGTTTATAAGATGCCTTGATATTAAATATCCATATAAATGGTTTCAATACGGAATATATGATCCACGAGTTTTGAAATTAAAAGGCATTTGAAATTATGGAGTACTCTTGGTAACTCTAAGATTGTTTTGATTTCGACTATGGATCCTTTTTTATTATTAAAAAGTGGAAACAGTTAGAATTATTTTACCAACATTTGAATTGCAATACTTGGCACTTAAGATTAATAGGAAAAGAAAACTTGAATTCGAGTTACTATATTTTCTAAATTGTTCGTTGATATAATTTGTACATGGATAAGAATATGTTCATAGGATTTGATTTATATATGTGTGTATGATCCTTATATATATATGGTTCCCTTTGGTAATAATAGTTATTAATGAATGAGTTCATTGAATTATATGTGTGTTATACCTACACATTCATTTGGTAAATAAAATAAAAAAAAGTATGTCATTACATTATACAACAATATTTTGCTATGTATTTTGTTACATGCAAAAGATAAAGTCTTAATAGAATTTAAACTGTTTAAGTTTAAATTGTTTAAGACCGAAGTGGTTTTATAAAGGAAATGGTTGATATCTTGTCATATTCATGTCTAAGTAAAGGATTTTGGATATGTTAACATGTTATTTATTGAATAGAGTATTTAATAAAAGGCCTAAGGTAACCTTGTATGAAATTTGGTACAAAAGACACCGGATTTGAGTTATCATAGGGTTTGGAAATGTAGAGTTGTTATGAGGCTTACTGAACCTAAAATGAGAATCATATGTGAAAGAGGCATAGATTGCATAATTATTGGGTATGTTGAACATTCTTTTGTTTACATGTTCTATGTCATAGAACCAAATGATTATGTATCTTTTCACTCTGTAATTGATTCAAGAGAGATGATTTTGATAATGAGGATAGGTTTACCTCAGTACCTAGACTAAAGGTTATGGCTTGTATGAAAGATTTTAGAATCACTAATGCCTATGGTGATAACTCTAGTAATATCAAAGATATGCCTTTTTATAGTACTGAATTCCCGAAAAAGGTACTATATTAAGAAAAGCTAAGTCTTTTCTTAAATAGTGGCATCAAAATTTGATGATGTAGTATTGTCAGATGGTTTGTTTCATAACCAAGATGACAAGTGTGTATAGCAAATTTGACTCTACAAGTAAAGGAGTCATAATTTGTCTATGTGTGGATGACATTTTGATCTTTAGTACTAATCAAGATCAAGTGGATAAAACCAAGAAATTCTTGTCATCTAAATTTGAAATGATGGACATGGGGGAGGTGGAATTGATTCTTTGTATTAGAATCACATGTGAGAACAATGGCATTTCAATCTCCTAGCCTCATTACATTGTGTAGATTTTGAAGAAATTTAATATCTAGAACTGTTTACATGTTAGAACTCCCATAAAACCTTATATTAGGCTTATACCTAACAAAGAGGCTCCTATTTCTTAGCCATAATATTTTAAAGCAATAGGATGTTTGATGTATGCTATGATAGCATAAGGCATGTTAAATTCTATGTTGTGGGAAAACTAAGTGGATTTACCAGTAATCCAAGTACTTGGTATTGGCAAGTTGTGAATAGATTATTAAATGCCTGAAAGGAACCATGATATGTGGTTTGTGTTATTCAGGTTTTCTTTCAGTTCAGAAGGGTATTCTGATGCAAGTTATATAACTAAGTAGAGTTGAATGCTCTATTGGGGGAGGTGTCATTTCTTAGGCAATTAAGATTTGTACTTGCATAATTTACAATGGAATGTGAGTTTGTAGCAACTGGTAAAGAAGTTGAGTGGCTAAGAAACTTATATTATGAAATTCCATTGTGGTCTAAACAGGTATCACCAATATCTATCAGGTATGATAGTGCTGACTAAGGATTAAAGTCAGGTGTATAATGGAAAGTCTAGACAGTTATGTGTTATACATAGCATGATTCATGAGCTCATCATGCATGGTGTGATATCTATTGAATTTGTAAATCTGAGTATAGTATGGCTGATTATCTAACTAAAGAAGGAAGAGATCTCGTGAATAAATCAGTCATAGGGATGGGTTTAAAGTCCACACATTAATATCATATGTCAAGATACCCGATTCCCATCTAATACAACGTTAGATGCAGAATTCAATGTGGAAAGCTTGCTATAGAGATATTGGAACACATGATCAAAATCATCCCAAAGTTTGTGTTCAGACTGCAAGATAAAGTAGGATGAAGTATAACTTCTTAATAGTCCTTTGCATTTGCAGGTGCAATAATAAAGAGACTACCTATAAGAGTATGAAGTTTAGCCGCTTCAAGAAGCTTGGACTTGGCTTTGATATACTCTTTGAAGGATTGGACACTGGCTAGTAAAATATAGTGTCAGGTAAGAACATATGGATTTATAAACTTATGTGTATTTTACCTTCAAGTATTCAAATGGATAGCAAGGGTTCAATCCATAGAGACACCCCGATATTCGAATATTTGGATCGTGTAATCTACTAAGATGGAAATTCAATCCTCAGGACATTTCCATTTATGCATGAGTTTGATTTTCTTTGAGAATTAAGTTAAGTTAATCAAGGATATCACTAAAATGGGGGAGGAATGTTGGTAATTTTAGTGTTATCAACATTCATGGTGAATGGTGATATTGGATTAACTTGTTGAATGGTTTGATCTCATTAGTCATTAACCGAGTTAGGAGATGCAGGAGTGCGGGCTCGGTTGTCACTAATGGGATTGTGTGTGTTATCAGTTTAAGTAGTTAAAGTGTAAGTTCATTGGAGTTGGGCCTATTGGATTAATGGCCTAATTAACTAGAGTCTAGTTTATTAATGGGCTATTAATTGAATGGAATAAAAGATTGAGCCTGGTTTGCTTTTGGACATGTCTACAGGCCAAATGATTTTAGCCCATGGACATATGTCATTTTTACATATATGATAACTTCCAAGAGGAACAGTGCTAATTGATTCTTGAGAGAATTCTCTAGAATTTGGGGGATGTCTATACACACAAAAATCTATTCATATTTTGATTATCGGTGCAATAATTCTCAAAGAAATTAAATCTGATTCTTGTGTATATACTACGTTTAATCCGTTCAAACATTTGATTGTACCGATCAAATAGTTTGTTCTGATAGTGATTACACGACTCGTAGTATAATCCAAGTGATTCTCGATTTCTTCTACGGTTTCGATTCTATAAAACCAACATCCCATGCATCCTAAACACACCCCGTAATAACTGATTTAGTAAACACTCATGGCGAAATAACATTCCCTAAAAACACTGAAAAGGTACATTTAGCTCAACAAAGTTGAATTAACAATTAAATAACTTATATAAAGACTACCATGAGTTACAGTCTAATCAGCTCGGCTTCTAAAGCTAAATTTAAAATTTCATGCATGAATATATTACTTAAACTTATGACAAATTAATAATCGTATGTAATCCAACAAAATGGACCAAAGTATCTAGGGCCTAACTTAGAATGCTTTTGAATTCTTAATGATCCCTGCACAAAAGGCCTTAGTTTTAAGTAGACCCAATCCCCAATTTTGAAAACCCTTTCACTTCGATTCTTGTCAGCATATTGTTTCATCCGGTTTCTTGATTGAGCCAATGTCTGTTTCAACTTAACAATCATGGCTTCTCTATCTTTATGCAATTCCTCCACTGCAACCATACTTGTATCACCAGCAATGTACGGTATATGAAGAGGTGGAGGGAATCCATACAATGCTTCAAAAGGTGAAGTCTTGATTGCTGAGTGATAGGTGGTATTATACCACCATTCAGCAAGACTTAACCATTTAAGCCACTGGTTAGGAGTATGCATACACATACACCTGAGGTATGATTCCAAACACCTATTCAATACCTCAGTCTGTCCATCTGACTGAGGATGATAGGCTGTTGAATAATTGAGCTGCACACCTTGTAGTCTCATGAATTCCTTCCAAAAATTGCTTAGAAAAATAGGATCTCGATCAGATACAATGGTCATTGGAGGACCATGTAACTTGAAAACAGAATCTAAAACTGTCTGAGCCACTTGTGCAGCAGTGAATGGATGAGATAGTGGTAAAAAATGAGCATACTTGGTCAAGCGATCAACAATTACCAAGATAGTATCTTTGCCCTGTACCTTAGGCAAGCCAGATACAA
Source organism: Ambrosia trifida (assembly GCA_028751855.1). NCBI lineage: Eukaryota > Viridiplantae > Streptophyta > Magnoliopsida > Asterales > Asteraceae > Ambrosia > Ambrosia trifida. Next base: position 35,358,731 of record CM054126.1, read on the forward strand.
AGTCCATAGAGATGTCTGTGAATACATGAGTGGGCTCAGGTAGAGGCTGCAACAGTCCTGGGCTAGCTACAGACTCATACTTAGCCTGCTGACACTCATGGCAGTCTTTGACAAACAAGAAAACATCTTTGGAACAATTCTTCCAATAGCAAAAACTTTTAAGCCTCTTGAGAGTAGGGACATATCCTGAATGCCCTCCAGTAGCAGATGAATGACAAATCCCTAGAATATCCTTCTTTAATTGGGCAACATCACCAATCCAAATCTTAGACTTCCTTTTTAAAACTTGACCATCCCAACTAAAATTTTTCACTGCCTATCCTGCTCCAATTTTCTGAATAATACTTTGAGCTTTTACATCAGCCTTCCAAGAGTCTTTAATCCTAGTCATCAATAAAGGATCCAAAGAACTCACAGCTAACTCAAACAAAGCCATCCCACTTACTCTTGACAATCCATCTGCCACAGTGTTTTCTGCACCCTTTTTGTAGCAAATCTCATAGTCATAACCCATGAGTTTAGCTAACCAAGTCTGTTGTAGGGGTGTAGTTATCTTCTGTGTGAGCAAATGTTTAAGTGGTTTGTGATCAGTTTTGATTAGAAATTTCTTAGGAATCAAATAATGGTGCCATTGTTTAACAGCCATTAAGATTGCTAATAACTCCTTTTCATAAACTGATAAAGCCTGCTGTCTTGTGGATAAAGGCTTACTAATAAATGCTAAAGGGTGACCCCCTTGCATTAAAACAGCCCCCAAACCTTTGGAAGATGCATCAGTCTCCACTATAAATTCTTTAGTGAAATCAGGCAATGCAAGTACAGGAGCAGTTACCAAAGCTTTCTGCAACTCTCTAAAAGCCTTTTCAGCTGTGTCATTCCATTGGAATGCATCTTTCTTTAATAATTCTGTCAATGGTCTTTCAATGATACCAAAAGATTGAATAAATCTTCTGTAATATCCTGCAAGGCCCAAAAAACCCCTGAGTTGTTTCACATTCTTTGGAACAGGCCATTGTTCTATAGCACTAATCTTGTTAGGATCAGTGTGTACCCCTTGTCCTGTAATAACATGCCCCAAATAGTCTACAGAAGTTCCTCCAAAGGAGCATTTAGACTTCTTAGCCATTAAAGAGTTCTGTCTCAGTAAAGCCAACACTTGTTCCAAATCTTTGATGTGTTGAGTCATATTAGGACTGTAAACTAATATATCATCAAAGAAGACCAGGGTATTTTTTTCTTAAAAGTGGCTTAAAAGTGGTGTTCATCAGGGCTTGAAAAGTGGCAGGGGCATTAGTCAAGCCAAAAGGCATGACAATGAATTCAAACAGTCCTTGATGAGTTCTAAAGGCTGTTTTATGGATATCCCTTTCATCCATTCTAATCTGGTGATATCCAGCCCTTAGATCAAGTTTAGAGAACACATTTGCACCACCTAATTCTTCTAATAACTCTTCAATCAAAGGTATAGGAAATCTGTTTTTGATTGTAGCATCATTGAGTTGTCTGTAATCAATACAGAACCTCCACGTGCCATCCTTTTTCTTCACCAAAACCACTGGTGAAGCAAAAGAACTTTGACTATCTCTTACCACCCCAGTATCCAACAATTCCTTAGTTAACTTCTCAATTATATCCTTTTGAGCAGAAGGATACCTGTAAGCTTTCTGATTGATAGAAACAGACTCATCTTTTAAAATGATCCTGTGATCACAAATTCTTTTTGGAGGTAGAGTAGTTGGAATAGCAAAAACATCCTCAAATCTTTTTAATAACTCATCCAACTCCTCATTCTTTTCTGCATTCAATATTTTTGTTTCATGCTGAAATGAAGTGTCATTTACAGCCTGTAAACTAAACATTTGTACCTCTGCCACACCTTGTTCTTTGAATAACAATTCATCAATCTTTTCAGCTGTGCAAATTGTTACCTCTTTGTTATCCACCCCTTTTAGTTCAATCCATTTACCCTCCACTTTGAACTTCATTGTCAACTCCTTAAAGTTCCACACAATATCATTGAGTGTTTGTAACCACTGAACACCCAAAACCATATCATAATTGGATAATGGAATCAAAATAACATCAGTCTTGAACCAAATACCTTGCATCTGCCATTGAAAGTCAGGACACATTTGGTTGCAGACCACTTGCTTACCATCTGCAACTGTCACTTTCACTTCAGGAATAGGTTTTAATGGACACTTCATTTTTCTTGCTAAAATTTCATTCAAGAAATTATGTGTAGAGCCTGAGTCAGTCAAAATTTGTAAGATTTTGGTACCTATTGACCCTTTTACCCTCATAGTAGAAAAAGAGGGAACCCCCATCATTGCATGCAGAGATATCTTTGGTTCTTGAAAAGTCTGTTGTAAAATGTCTGTGTAATCATTTTCTACATCTTCCTCTTCCTCTTCAGATCCCACCAACTCAATGGAAAATAACTGTTTCTTCTTGCAAACATGTCCAGGTGTATATTTTTCACTACACCCAAAACATTCCCCTTTTGCTCTCTTTTCTTCTATCTCCTTATGTGATAAGGTCCATCTTTTAGAATTAACTGGCTTAGGATTAGTGGTTGGTTTTGGAAGTAAGGGTAAGTTATTGGTATTAGGTGTAGAAGATTGAGAGTAGGTTTGTTTTGTTGTAGGTGTAAAGGAGGATTTGGAATTCTTAGACCAACTGCTGTTAGTTGCAGCAAGATTTTCATCTTGATATCTTGCCAACATGTATGCTTCTGGGAGGTTTTTAGGTCTCAACATTCGAACAGGATATCCAATCTCTGGCTTAACAGCCCTCAGAAATAAACTCACAGCATACTCATCAGGTATAGATACCTTTGTGAGTGCTAGATCAAAATCTTGGCATAATTCTTTAAGTGTACCAGTTTGTCTAATGGAAGCCAAAGCCCCCATAGCATCTTGGCTTAAAACTGTTCCAAATCTAGCCATTACAAAAGTTTTATACTCAAAACAAGTCATACCCTCTATAGATCCTCCTCTGGACAATACAAAGCCCTGGTGCCATAATAAAGCTATGTCTTCCATATGCACTATGGCTAGTCTTACCTTCACATGTTCAGGTGTTGCATCTATAGTGAAAAAATGCTCAACCTTACACAGCCATCCTTCCACATTTTCCCCATTAAACTTAGGAAAATCTATTTTGGTAAGACGATTGCTGTGATTATGGTACTGCTCCATTGCAGCACTACTATGCACATCAGATCCATTTCGATTACTTCCCTGAGTATGAGACATGTTCTGAATAGATTTCAAGATTTCAGAAACTTGAGCCTCAATCTGCTCTTTCATTGCATTCATATTAGTTTTTAGACCTTCCAAAGATGATTCATGTTCTTGAATTCTTTGTTCTAAGGATTGATTGCGAGTAGACATGATTATGTTTTTGGAATGGACAATTCACGAATTGAACGATCCACTGGAATTGAATCAACCACAATTGATCAATTCAATAGAATAGTATGATCACAATTGATCAATACCGAGGACAGAATTGAAACAGAACAATAGAAAGAAAAAACAGAGCACGAGAGAAAAAAAATTTTGAATCAGAGTAGAAATCAAAGAATTATAACGGAGTTATTCAAGAACAGTGTTAAATGAGGTAGAATAGGTGATTAAAAGCTTGGGTGAAGGTCGATGAAGGTCAATAATGGTGTTTCTGTGAAGGTAGTTATGGTTGTTGATGGTGGTTAGTGACGGTTATTTTGTGAAATAACGGTGATCGGAGGGCCGAGAATCGGCTGGCTCTGATACCAATTTGTTAGCTACAAATTGAATTAGAAACAAAAGAGAAGGAATTGAACATCAAATCATAGCTGATTGTATTGATTATTGTAGTTGGGTATTTATACAACTATTACAACGGTTATTCCCGCTTGATTAACTACCAACTAACAATCAAACTATTACAAGATTACTGATTTACCCTTCATTATTTCTATTATTGCCTAAACTACCCTTTCACTCGTAACATAAACACACATAATTATTAACGGTCATGTAGCATAAAAATAGTAAATCGTAAAGCAAGAAATATGATATGATATTATGACCTATATCAAGACAAACAATGGAAGAACTGGAGCCAGAATACAGTGCCATCCCCTTCAGAGATTATTTATCGCAGTGCAGCCTATAAAGATATATGAACACACTAAACGGTGTTATTATAATATTAGGAAAGGGGTTGGTTATCTACACAACTAGGGTTTTTATCTATACAACCCCCATATGGTCCATCATGGCCTCCATGGCCCGTCGAGCCCCCACCAGACAGAACGACGGCCCATCAGGACCTCAACGACCCGCCGTTTTACCCTAAATGATTACCAATCATTGGCAATGATTGAATAATGATTGTTTGGTTTTTGATAAGTGTAGTGTGGGTGTTTAAGATGGGTTAGAGATGTGAATATAAATATTTGGTTTTTTATAAATGTTATTTTTTTTTTATAATATGATTTTTTTTATATGGATGTGAATATGAATGTTCGGTTTTTATTAACGTTTATATTGCCGAACTAAACAAAACCAAAGACACGAACAATAAAATAAAATAAAGCATAACATTCAAACATTTACATACAAAATAAAACATGTTGTTCAAATAAAGAAACGATAATATTCAAAATACAAGATCCAAAATATACAAACTAAGGACCCGAACCGTCCGGCTGACCCGGCCCATCCGGCTGACCCGACCCGTCCGGCTGATCCGACCCACCCGGCTGACTGGTGGACGCCCCACCCTGCTGACTGGTGGACGCCCCATGCGGCTCCATGCCCAATTTTGCTCTCCTATCATTCTCGCTCTGCACCAACCACCGTATATCCGCCGCATCCCCGCCATCTCAACCCGAATCGACCCAATCTGATCCAGAACCTGCTGAAGTAGCTGGCTCGTGGTCTCAGGCAACCTAATAGCGTGATAAACGCGGCCAACATGCTGTCAGGCATCAGGGGCGACCTTTGGCATCGGTACAGCCTCCGGTGGATCGCCGTCGCCAACGTGTGGCATCTCCACCTCCTCGACACGCGGCCACTCAACATGATCCAGCGGCTGTGGAGACCATTGTTTAAAAGTGTGGTGTCAGCCTCCTAGCAAAAGTGTGACCCTCAACATGTTTAAAAGGGTCGTGGTTATGATTCGGGTGTTTAACCTCCAACTTCCAACCGTCTTTGCGTAGCCTCCCTATTAACATAAATGGACAGTTAATCTTTTTGCTACCCGAAGCCCGTACTGTGGCTGTAGTTTGGTATTCGCCAGCACGGTCGCATCTCAGGTCTTTCCTAATTTTTCTTGCATTATTTCCCGTGCCTTTTGAAACAGAACGTCCGGTCACTAGGACGTAACCGCTAGCGAGGGCTCTATCGTAAGCCCATTGTTTCATCTCTTCAACAGACCCGAATACCTGAAAATTTATACAAGAGTCTAGTCTAAATTCATACTACTCTAAATTATATACTACTGTATATATATACTAGTTCAATCTAACAAACCCTAAAACGTGTAAAGATATACTAGTCTAAATAAATAAACGCACCTGCTCGGTTTCATACGAAACATCCGAGTTAGGTTCAACTTTTATGTTAACACCTTCATAAGCATTTGTCTGGTTGTCATCATCCGGGTTAGAGCCATTATAATCTTCCTTGAAGTCCTTAGCATCACTCCCACGCGAATGGTAAGTCCCGTACGTGTACTGCGGGTAGCTTGGTGGCACGAAAAATGACTCCTGTTTCTCTACATATTCCTAGTTGAGATCGGGTAGCATCTTCCCGTCATTACCACGAACCCCGGATTTAACCTCCTCTTCACCAACTTGAACCCTGGGTTCATACCCTACGCTTTCAGAGACGTAAGACTCGTTCTCAGACAGGTCAACGGTTGAAAATCTTTGTAAATATGACATCGTGAAACCAGGAAGTCGAGATGGGACGAGGGTTTTGGTGGTGGTGATTTTTAAGTTTTGGTTCAAATGGGGAAGAAGCTGATCATGTTTTGATTAAATCTGAGATTATTACGGGCCGTCGAGGCATTAAATGTCTAAACATAATCCATTTTTATGGGTCATCTAGGCCTCAACGGGCCGTGGTGAAACACCTCGACGGGCCGTCGAGGCCTCCATGGGCCGTCAAGGCATTAAATTTCTAAACCTAATCCATTTTTACGGGCCATCGAGGCCTCCACGGGCCATGGTGAAATACCTTTTCAGACTTTTCAGTTTGAACTCTCTGCTTTTCAGACTGACACCTCGTACCTCGTATCACGACGGGCCGTGGAGGCCTCCACGGCCCGTCGTATTTCACTTTTTGTATTTTGACGGGCCGTGGACGGGCCGTGGAGGCCTCCACGGCCCGTCGTTTTTCCCTGATTTGTGCACCATGGCCCATCAAGGCCTCGACGGTCCGTAGAAAGGTTGTTTAGGGTTTTTTTTTGGGTTGTGTAGATAGCATCACCCTTAGGAAATCACACTGAAGAGTTGCTATAAAACTTAGAAGATAGAAGATGAAAAGTTGGCAAAAACTGAGGAGTCTTGTATCTTAGACCGTTTGTATTTGGAGGTAAAATCACGCCCCCTCCCACATTTGATTGGCTACCACGAAACCCAAGACCACCACATCAAAATCAAGCCTGAAAAAAAACGCCTCTGCCCATTTTTGCTCAACGCCCTCGGGGCGGTGTGCGGGGGTTATGGGGCGCTAATTGGTCAATTTACGCTCAATTTCGCGCAACATTACACATGATATTGTTGTAGATAGTGTTGGAAGTTGGAATTACAAATAAAAATTACAAAAATAAATTATAAATTTTGAACTCTTCATGAAAAAGTTGTAATAAAAATGGAAAATTATCTTTTACATATTTATTAAGGGTTAAGTTATCCTAGATAATTGTAATCGATGTAATCTCTGTGTGTAACAGAGAGATGAAATTCTCATTTAAATAAAAAGATGTTACAAGGTATACAAGGAAATAATTGACTACAAGTAATTACAGAATACAAATAAAGGACAGGAGAGATTGCAGAAGGAGATTGGTCAATTGGTTGACCACTGGTTTGAATATTATCTTTTATCCCCCGGCAAGCGGAACGACGGTGATTGTACCCGAAGTAAGTCACGAAAGAACCCAAACTATGGTCGTGGCAGATTCTTGGTGAAAATATCAGCGACTTGAAGCCTTGATGAAAGATGAACAAAGAAGGGTTCGCCCGACTACAAGTGAAGACATAGGACAGCAGGAAAGTGCTAAGACGCTGAAACCAAGCACGAGGTGCTTGTTTGAGGCCATAAAGAGCCTTGGTGAGTTTGCAAACATGATTTGGAAAACGTTGATCTACGAAACCAGGCGGTTGTTCCATGAACACAGTTTCAGATAAGTGGCCATTAAGAAATGCATTGTTCACATCTAGTTGATGTAGAGACCACTGATTGATGACAGCTAGAGATAAAACAATGCGTATTGTGGAAGCTTTGACCACCGGACTAAAAGTGTGATGAAAGTCAAGTTCTGGGACTTGTGTGAATCCTTGAGCAACGAGACGAGCTTTGTGACAATCTAAAGTCCCATCTGAATGATACTTGGTACGAAATACCCATTTAGAGCCAACAACATTGGTGGAGGATGGGCGAGTCACAAGTGTCCATGTTTTGTTTCGGTTTAAGGCACTAAGTTCATCACGCATAGCTTGCATCCAACAGGGATGCTTAGACGCGCTTTTGAAACCTTTTGGGTCAACGTTGCTAAGGAGAGCAGCATGAAGGCACGAGTGCATGATAGTAGAAAGGTAAGAAGTGTGTTTGGGATTGGGTTTGAAAGTGCCGACCCTAGATTGAGTTACCATCGGATGTGATGGTGCGAGTGGGTGAGGAATAGGCTGAGGAGGTGTAATCGTGGGCTGAGAGGATCCGGTGTTGGGCTGGGTAGATTCGGGAATGGGCTGAAAAGAGGGAAGGGGATTAGAAGTGGGCTGAGATGAATTTGGGTCAATAGTGGTGGGCCGAGAAAAGTCAACTGTGTGGTGAGGAGTCGGGTGGTGGATATTCTCAGTTGGTGTGGTAAGGTTTAATTGTGTTTGGGTATCATGTGATGGAGTGAAAGTGGGATCTTTACAAAGAGAGCGAGGAGTGGTGTGTTTAGATGGATTTTGAGGTGGTGATGCATGAGCCGTAGATAGGGTATCATTTTGAGGAAAAGTGACAAGCTCAGCGTGCGCAGGGCCACAAAGTCACATGCACGTTAATAAAGTACGCTGACATGGACTTCAAGAAGCCGGCACACGTTACCTAGTACGTAACACGTATCACCCGACAATGACAGTGATATACAGCCAATCAGAGGCGTTCATTCCCTGTCACACATCTCCTGTAGATACGAGGTACAAAAAAGGACAGTAAGGACAGATATAGGACACGTGGACCAACCACAGAGCGACAGCGACAGTGACAGCAACGGTCTGATCGTACAGGCCAGCTGTCATTCCTCTTGCAGCCAATCACGAGCCACCTCAGGGGCCTATAAATACCAACCTCCGTCACAAGAGGAAGGGATCGATTCCAGGAGAGAGAATTCCTCATATAGCTGTGAAGGATAGATTATAGTTGAAACTCTGTAATGATTTTGTATTTGAGTCTTGTATCGTCTTATTGTTATTAATAGAAATCATATCTATACTCGTGCTCATATATTGATATTGGTCGTTAGATCGGTGTTTCTTCACTTCTTATTCATGTTATGGGCCTTCTCTTTGTCACTCGGGCCTGGACTGACCTGGGAAGATGCCCATTTATAGCTTTAAACCTTTATATGTTTCTAAGTTCTAACTGAAAAACAAACCATTTAATACTTTAATGTTCTTAACAATAAAATATACAAAAAAAAAATCAATATTCTCTAGTTTGTTTCGTATATCACCATTTTTTTTTTTTTTTTTTTTTGGCAATACATCATGATCTATTAACATATGTGAAAACTACATAAAGTGTACGGGTATAAACATTAGATTACTTAAAAAACACTGGTGGTATAAATACACTTTTGTATGATGTAACTTTAAAAGCGTAGATTGGAAAGATTGGTGTACTTTTAATCTAAAGTAACTCTTGGCTTTCGGTGTCTCTGTTTCTCCTTAAAACAGGGCTCGTCTGTTTAGTTGATGAATGAAATTTATCTTTCAAAAAAAAAAAAACTTAAAAAACACTTTTACAAAGGTAAAATTTATGACATGTTTGCGATATAAAAAGAGTAACGGATCTTATCTTAAATAAATATATATAAGAGGGCGATAATCGTGGTTTAAAAGATTGAAACTTAAAAGCAAGGTTGTAAAAATTCCAATTAATCACTGATTAATCAGTGATTAATCGCTAGTTCTCACTTTACTGATTAATTTTGGGCTAATCACCCATTTAATCGGTATCCCGATTAATCACCGATTAGTCGGACCTAAAAACTCAAAATTAGGTAAAAATGAATTCGAACTGATCAAAACTGGTGCAAATCGATCAACTAAAACAAGTTCTTACCTTAAAATTGGATGATAATCCATGATTTGAAAGCAAAATCAGTTACGTCTGATGGTTCCGTACGATGAAAGAAGAAATGGGGAAGAAAAAACGGGATATGGTGAACGATGGAGGTGATTAGGGTTATTTAAGTTTAGGTATTTAAATATTTAACTCCCCTCCATATTCACTAGTTTATATTTAGTGCTTAAACTCCTAAATTTATACATATAAGGTATAAAATTAGTATTATATATGTATAAATTTGGAAAAAAAATATATATATAAAAAAATCCAATCCGATTAATCCCGATTAATCCTGACTAATCCCTAATCGGTACCTCACCGGCCGACTAGCGCTTAACGAGTTCTACAACACTGCTTAAAAAGTAACACTAGAATATTAAAACTTCATTCACTAATTAGTAGCAATTACAACCATGGATTACGGAATAAGCAACAATCCATAACTCTTTTTTTTTTCTTTTTTCTTTTTTTATTACATTTTATTTCCACAAACAGAAATAGCACACTCATGAAGTCATAATAATAATATCTCTGCCTTCATGTATACCACTCATCCCCTGCATAAACAAAACATACAATCACAATAATTATTAATCATACAAAACTTCAATAATCAATCAGATCTCATGAATCACACAAAAAAAAAAAAAAAAAAAAAAAAAAAAAACGTAGAAATATCAAATTGTTTTAATATATGATTCGAGATCTAATGCATGATCAATATTCAGATGTTTACTGCAAAATATTTTGTGCAGAGTTAATTTCAAATAAACATCGTCGTTTCAAAGAGTGTGTGCCTAAAAATTATGTGTAAGAAATTTAAAAATCGATTACGTATAAATAGATCTGAAAATTATTATTAGTCGACTTTATTATTTATGCTTTAAATCCGATAGAATATGAGAAGAGTTGATTCATATCTATGTAGATCCTTTACACGAAATTTGTCAACGATACGTTGTCGTTTCAACGCTGTAAAAAAAACTATGCAGATATTACTTCAATCTATGTAGATCCGTTGATAATCAACGATACGTCGTCGTTTCAACGCTAGTTCACGTACAAATTATTACGTCTATGAAAAGAAACTGAATAATAATAATAATAATAATAATAATAATAATAATAATAATAATAATAATAATAATAATAATAAACACTTACCGAGTTATGATCTAATCACTGTCGCTGCTACTGCTGCTACCTCCATCGTGATGCTCACCTTCCTTCTTCTTCTTCTTGTCCTTCTTATCCTTCTTCTTTTTCTCACCTTCACCACTATGTTCTTTGCTTCCTCCATCTCCATGAATCTTATCCTTTATCTTATCAACTATTCCTTCCTTATGCTCAGACTTCGATTCACCTTCATGCTTCTTGTAATCGCCTTCGTGCTTCTGGTGCTCTCCTTCGTGCTTCTTGTCGTCGGACTTGTTGCCGCCGATGTGGAGTGCGTCTCCGATCTTGTTCATGATTCCGGCCATTGTTTTGGATTAGATTGATTGATTTGATTGAATATTATTATTATTGTTAGGGTTTGATGATATGGTGGTGAGGATATTGGGACAAATGGTGGTGGGTTTTATAGAGGAAATGAGAGGGACACGTGGCAAGTTGTTTCTGGAAATATCTTAATTTGTGAGATGACTGTGTTGGATTATTTAATATATTAGCATTATCCGTTTTTTATACTTTTATAACCGACCAGGTATTCTGGGTTGAATTTTTTTTTTTCGGTTATAATATTGTTTTTTTTATTATCTTTATTAATTTCAAAAGCCGATGTCAATTTTTTATAAGGAATTTTCTAATTTCTAAGGGGCGCTCCACTGAAAACTTTTTCACTTTACTGATTTCTACCAATCTTGCACTGCCATATCATTTCACTTGTTTACTTTACTGAAACACTTTTTTGAATGCAACACTTAACTGATTTTTTACTCAATTATCAATTATTTTCACACATATAATAATAATAATAATAATAATAATAATAATAATAAAACCAAGGAAACAAGAAACAATGTCAACAAAGTCTTCTTTTACTTCTTTCCTCATCTTTTTCATACATGACGCCATCATCATTATCTTCTTAATTTTCATCACAACTCAAAAGCTTTGTTTTATAACTGGTCAAAGACCAAAATTTGGGGAAATCAACAAGAAAGAGAAATATATATATATATATATATATATAGAGAGAGAGAGAGAGAGAAAGAGAAAGAGAGGGAGAGAACCCATGCGTTAGATAGTTACCGAATTTGGTTCACGGATCCACTACTAGCACGGGGTGGCGACAGTGTTACCGTGCTGGTAGTGGGTACCCGTGACCAAATTGGTAGGCGCCCCGTCCCCCCTAATACATACTTAACAATTTAGGGATGGGGCAACTCGTAGAGGCCGATCTAGAAGGGAAAAAATTCTAGTAACCCCCTCGATTCGAACAAAAATTAAAAATTTTATTGGAAAAAGTTGAAAATTTAGTAAAAATCCACAAAAGAAATCCTCTAGAAATCATTCCTGAATTCACCACCGACAATTCGCATGTCGGTTATAACCCGTATAAGGTTGTTAACGGCTCAGAACATCGCATCCTGGTAGTTAAAGGGGGACGTCAAGGTGAGGGGTGTTACCTCGCTTAACGCACATGAGAGAAATCGGATTGTAAAAGTGTGAGTTATTTAAAATCTACAAAAAGTCAACAACAAACCCTACTTCTCCGAAGAAGTAGGAGGCGATACGAAGATTCAGGAGGTTTCCGACGGCGACTCAAAGACGAAGCGGTTTTCAATGGCGGGTAAAGAGAAGTACAAGGAGAATACTTGGTACGATGTTCCAAATAGAAAGGGTAAACGGCCGGATCATGGTGCTTCATCGACGCAGAGGGATATGGAGGTTACGAAGTTCTTTGTTTCTAATTTGCCGGGTGGCTGTGCGTCTAATGATTTGGTTGCGGTGTTGAAACCATTTGGTATGATTCAGAACACGTATATTGCAAGGAAATACGATAGGCTGGGTAAGCGTTTCGGTTTTGTTTCTTTTGTGAATGTGGTTGATCCGATAGCTTTAGAAAAAGATATGAATGATGTCTGGCACGATTTGTTGATGGGGAAAAACTGCAATGGAAGGGGGGTAAACAATGGGTTTCGTTGAGCAAGGTGAACGAGGTACCGGTACAGGCGAATGATGTTAGAAGTAATGAAACGGTGAATAATATGACGGACAAGGGTGTGGGAAATAGTAGGTCCTTTAAGGATACCTTGTTGAATATTGATCCTATTGAAGCTAAGAACAGGAAGCAGATTGTGGTAGATAACTCGGTGAAGGGTAGTGTGTTATGGATGGGATGTGGAGCTGTTGGATGATTACATGACTTTGATAAGTTGTCTAAGCTTCGTGTATGGCTGAATTCGATAGGTCAGTCAAGGGTTGGAATTAGGTATGTGGGGGGTTTGTGGGTGGTGCTTGTCTTTGATTCACAGGTTTGCATGGAGAGCTTCGTCAATACTACAGAGGTTTGGATGGCTTGTTTTGAGTCTTTGGTGAAATGGGATGGTCAGAAGTTGCCTAGGGAAAGGGTTGTATGGCTTAAGTTGTTTGGATTACCGTTGGGTTTATTCGACAATCGGTTTATTAATGACATTGGTGCGTTGTTCGGGGTAGTGGTTCATCCGGCTGAGGTTAGTGAATCAGAAGTCGACCTTTCGTTTGTTATGATCGGTATTCTTTCTGAGCCGGGTGGTAGAGTTAGTGAAACGGTGGATATTGTATGGAATGACGAGGTTTTTTCGATTTTGGTGGAAGAAGAGTTGGGTGAGTGTGTTCCGGACTGTTTGGAGGATTCTTTTGAGTACAAGGATGAGGTTGTAAACTGTAGTAGCGAGAATAGTATGGAGGTGGAGACTAATGTGGTTGAGGAGAGGGTTGAGTCTCCGTTGAATGAAGAGGTGGAGGATGGTAACGTGGGAGACAATGCGGACAAGACTGATGACATTCATGTTTTACGAGTTGATACGCCCGTGGGGGGGGAGAAGGTTGACGCGGTAATTTGTAAGATCAAGAAACCAAGGGGTTTTCGTAAGAAAGATAGATCGCAGAAATCGCCGTCTCAAACGGGACAAGAACGACCAAAGAAAAGATTTAAAGAAGGTGAAGATTTATTCGATATTAATAGGTTTATTTTCAATATCAACGGGGCGGGTGATCAATCGGGGGGATAGGATGGGGACGAATAGGAGTTGTGTAGGTGATGATATCTCTGTCTCCGTGGACGAGCATGAAGAACATCATGTAGGAAGCCTGGGTAACGAGAATTCCTTGTCGACGGATTTGGTAGATGAAGTTGCGAAAACTTTGAAGTTTGGTACGGCTGTGGGGGTGGAAAACTTCGATGGTTTTGGTGATGTGGTTGCTTCGGCTATACAGGAAGAAGGTTTACAACAGGTTGATCAATGAATGTGATTTCGTGGAATGTGCGAGGACTAGGGTCGGAGGTTAAAAGTGCGTGGCTTAGGAAGTTAAAGGTGGAAAATGAAATCGGGGCTATTTTTATACAGGAAACTCAATATGAGTCCCTGGATACGGTTGATGTGAGTAGATATTGGGAACGATCCGTTTTTGAGTATGCTCACGTGGATGCGACGGGTCGTTCGGGAGGCTTGATCACTATGTGGAATCCTAAGGTATTTTCTATGAATGAGGTGCTTAAGACACGTAATGTGTTGGTGGTTTCGGGGTTTTTAAAGGGTGACGGGAGGAATTTGACGTTGATTAACGTGTATTGTCCGCAAAGGGTTCAGGAAAAGCGATTGGTTTGGGAGCATATTAAATCGCTGGTGACTGCTAATGATGGTTTATTCATAGTTGCCGGTGATTATAATAGTGTTCGAGATCGTGCAGAGAGGAGGAATTCTAAATTTAATTTGGTGGAAACGAATGAGTTTAATTATGTTTTAGAAGACGCGGGTTTGTATGAGTTTGGGTTGAAAGGTAGGAAGTTTACGTTCTTGTCTGGAAATAAGATGAGTCGGATCGACAGGATTTTTGTGGATTGGTCGTTCATCAACGAGTGGCCGAATGCGGAGTACCGGGTTTTGGACAGGCAAGAGTCAGATCATTTTCCTTTGGGTTTAAAGATAGTGTCGCGAAACTTTGGTCCTAAACCTTTTAAGTTCTTCAACTCGTGGTTATTACGGGATGGGTTTGATGATTTAGTGAAGGACACGGTTGGTCAGGTGGAGTTCGAAGGGGATCCGGATCGGAGGTTGCAATTTAAATTTAAGATCTTACGATCCAGAATTAATGCGTGGAAAGCCAAGTTAATAGAATCAGAGATGAAGGAGTTCGATTGCTTGCAGAATGAAGTTAAGGGATTGGAGATCATCTTGGAGGAGAGGGATTTGGTTGAGGAGGAGGTTTGGATATTAGAAGAGGCGAGAAAAAGAATTAAGCAACTCGAGTATTTTAAAGCAAAAGACTTGAAGCAGAAATCTCGTGTGCGTTGGGCGAGAGATGGGGACGAGAACTCTAGTTTTTTTCATGGGTCTATCAATAATAGATGTTTATCGAATGCGATTATGGGTTTGAATGTAAATGGTGAATGGGTGACTAAGCCGAATGGGATAAAAAAAGAAGTTCTTCGCTTTTTTAGTAGTAAATTCGTGGAAGACGTCCCGGTTCGTCCTGGTTTGACGTGTTATGGGCTGAAAAGTATAAATGCGGAACAGGCGGATATGTTGACGAGCCCGTTTATGGAGAAAGAGATTAAGGAGGCGGTGTTTCAATGTGGTAGTGACAAAGCTCCTGGCCCGGATGGTTTTAATTTTCGGTTTGTTAAGAGGTATTGGGATTTATTTGCTAGAGATTTTGTTGAAATTTTTAGAAAATTTGCGCATGATGGGTCTATTAGTAGTGGAGTAGCATCGAGTTTTATTACCTTGATTCCTAAGGTTAAGGATCCAGTTACGCTTAGGGAATATCGACCTATTAATCTTATTGGGGTGGTGAGCAAAGTAATTTCGAAGGTGTTAGCTAATAGATTGAAGTTAGTGATGGATTGCATTATTAATGAGACTCAATCGGCGTTTGTGGCGGGAAGGTATATTTTAGATAGCCCATTAATTATTAGTGAGGTTTTATCTTGGGCGAAGAGGAGAGGGAAGGAATTGTTTATGTTTAAGATTGATTTTAAAAAGGCCTACGATAATGTTAATTGGGGTTTCTTGATCTCGGTTATGAGGCAAATGAATTTTCCGGTTAAATGGTGTACTTGGACAGAAGGTGTATTGAGATCGGCGAGGTCATCGGTTTTGGTTAATGGGTCGCCAACGTTCGAATTTTCGTGTGGAAAGGGTATTCGACAAGGTGATCCTATATCTCCGTTTTTGTTTATTATTCTCATGGAGGCCTTCTCGGGTCTTATAAAAAAATCGATTGATATTGGCCAATTCCGGGGGGTGGGTATTCCAAATGATGGACCTATGATTTCGCATTTGCTTTATGCGGATGATGCTTTGGTGATGGGTGAATGGGTGGATGATAATTTTGTATGTTTAAGAAGAATTTTGCGTATTTTCCATATGTGCTCGGGCCTAAAGATTAACATTCATAAGTCCATTTTATATGGGGTTGGGGTTCGTTTGCCGGAGGTGAGTGCCAAGGCGGCGGGTATGGGTTGTAGGGAAGGGGATACGCCTTTTAAATATTTGGGCATCCAGGTTGGAGCCAATATGTCGAGAATTAACAGTTGGGAGCCGGTTGTCAATGTTTTCAAATCTAGACTAACGAAGTGGAAATCTAAACTTCTATCAATTGGAGGAAGGTTAACGCTTATCAAGTCAGTGTTGGAGAGTCTTCCATGTTATTATTTTGCGCTATTCAAGGCCCCTTGTTGAGTTATTAATTGTAACAACTAACGAGATTAATAAAATAGTATTGGGCCACCTTAAGGTGTAGCCCAATATTCTTACCCGGTTATAAAACATAGATCCATCCGGCCCAATTAAGTTATATAGGCCCAACAAGTATTCGGCCCATTAATAGGATAGGTAGAAATGGGTCATTGGACCCGATAGAAGTGGGCCAAGTTTTGGGCCCAAATAGAACGCAGATAGGACCCGATAGTCATAAACCTTGCTGGGCCGAGTAATTGGATCCAATTATTATTAACTTTGGGCCGATGTAGATGAATTATTGGAACCTACAACCTTTAGTTAAAGACTCAAGCCCAATCCCTTGCTTGTTATAACCGGCCCAAATAGGAAGAATAAAAGGTGGCCGCCAATCTTCAATGAATCTCCACCTAGATACTCCAACACCCCACAAGCCAACACCTCTACACCCTACAACCTAGGAGAAATCATTACATGCATCCCACATTTAAAAACCACCTATAAACCAATCGGCCCTTTGATATCCCCACAAAACCATTTACCTCTCCTCTCCCAACATGCAAACCACCTATCTTCTTCCCTACACCTCCACCGTAACCCTCCCCAAGTAACACTACCACCTTCTTTAAACCTTCTACTCTCCTAGAACACTAACTTCATCCATATAAGATAGGCTACGGTTGGAAATATATATATATATAACCGGCCTATTATAGAGATTAAATCCGGGTAAGTTCTAATCCTTAACTTGTAGAAATCACGAGTGCCAAGCTGTAATGGCCAGCTTACATACGTATCTATATACCTAAGCTGTAATGGTCAGCTAACTAATATATATTTGTGTGTTTGCAATCGTGGTTATGTGTTAAACAGGTAGTCCGAATAGTTTCCGAGCAAGTCATCAACTTTAGAAATCAAGTGGAAGAACAACAAGTGAGTGTTTGCACCCCATAATAGCTTTTAAATGTTTTGGGGTAGATGTATGTTTGTTTGTCTTTGAAAGTCATTGATTGATCATGATCCAATAGAAATAATAGAAACCGGTCGGATAGAAACTACGTAGAGTGGATCCATTCGGTATCAAAGAGTATAGACCCGGGCCGATTAGAGGCTACGGGACCATGCATAATCGATCTATACTCGAAAATAGAATGACCGGACGTTTACATGCATGTGTCTAAAAGATTGTTAAAGTCTTGGCATCACTCACTAGTTTCGACTAACGTATTTTAAACATACATTTCAGGAGATTATCATGGAGCCCGAGCTCAGTTATGGTGTTAGTGAACTTATCGAGTGAAGTATGATGTTTATAAATAAAGTAGAATCGTGTTGTAGTGTGACGTTTTCAAAAGTAAAGGTTGTAAAATGGCTTCGGCCGAATGATGGTTGAAAGTGTTGTTGGAATGTATAATATAACTATGTTTTGAGTTAAAATATTGTTCGTAATATGTATACAAGAAACCGGTTTTATAAAATGGAAATTAAAATTATAAAAACTAGTTAGGAAACTAACTACCAATCGGTAACGACTCGGTGAAAATCGGGTCGTTACGTTAATAAGTTAGAAAGTCTGATGAGAAGATTTCTATGGGGAGGAAATGTTGATTCGAACAAGTTACACTGGGTGGCGTGGGATGTGGTGACTAGACCTATTAAAAAAGGAGGCTTGGGAATTCGTAAGTTAGAAGATTGCAATAATGCTTTTTTGATTAAGTGGTTATGGCGTTATAGGCATGAGGGCGAAGCGTTATGGAAACGGGTGGTTGATGGCATTCATGGCTCAAGTAGGAAGTGAGATGCGTATCCTACCAACGCTACGTTCCCGGGTACATGGACGAAACTTGTCAATTCTGGATATCGGCTTAATGTTGGTGGTTTCAATAGTATGAGCATGATCCGTGGCGTTTTGGGCAATGGTAGACAAATTAAATTTTGGATAGATCCGTGGTTGTCTCGTATCCCTTTAAAGTGTTTGTTCCCGGACATTTTTCGTTTGGAGTCGGAGAAAGCGTGCACGGTTCGGGACAGAATTGGAGATCATAGTGTGGGATGGAGGTGGCGCAGGCAGTTCACAAGTGAAGAAGAATTCATACAGTTTGAAGATTGCGGCCTCATGCTGGAAGATATTATGGTTGGGGTTAACGAGGATAAGTGGGTTTGGGATACGGCTCCGGCTACTCAGTTTACGATCTTTGAAGCGAGAAAGTGGTTGCAGTTGGATCACGATTCTCAGCATAATGTGAAGTTTCAATGGTGTAAGTGGGTTCCGCTTAAGTGTAATATATTCATGTGGCGTATGTTGATGGATAGGATCCCGACTAAAAAGGCGTTACAGAGGAGAAACATTGACTGTGGGGATATTAGGTGTAATTTTTGTCTTGAGCAGGAGGATAGTGTTGACCATATTTTTACGGCGTGCATCATGTCATGTGGGGTATGGAATGGGATTGCGAGTTGGGTTAACTTGCCGCATTTCTATTTTTTCTCGGTAGAGGATATCATGCAGGTTTATGTGTCTTGTGGGTGGTCTTCGACGAAGAAATTGGCGCTTCAAGGTATTTTAATTCTGACTTGTTGGCGGATTTGAAAGGCCAGAAATGACGTTACTTTTAGAGATGTTCGGCGGAATGTGGTGGAGATCGTTTCGGATATCAAAGCATTGGGTTATATTTAGTTTACTAGTAGATGTAACAAGGGGATTGTGGGTTGGAAGGATTGGCAAAGTTTCTCTTTTGATGTAATGTAATTATTTTTGTGGTTAGGGGGTCTCCGCCTTAGAGATCTTTTCCGTGGTGTTGTTTAATAAAGTTTGCCTTCCAAAAAAATTTAAAATCTACCATATACGTGGCAATGACAATGACGTAGATTTTATGTGTTAAACCGTAACGTATAATTTAATTTTATCTAATATAATGTAGGGAGTTTCGTTTAACAAAATTTAATGTTTTGTTTTAAATGTGATTTAGAAAACAGTTAAGGCATTCATGTATTCCACTTTCTTTTAACTCTCATCATACATACATGGAATTTGTTTGGCAATAAATATTTCTCTAATGATAATTCGTATAGGGGTGTTTTTTTTTTTTTTTTCCTTCGTATAGAGATGTGCTTAATAACCATTTATATATAAACCGTAAGAACCATATAGTAAACAATCAATATGTTTTTGTCCATTTAGCCTTTAATACTTTTGTTTTTTGACACCGGAAGTCATTCGTTCCCTTATCAAAGTCCAACGAGTCGTTCATAGCGATTTTTCGACCCCCCTCCCTAGGCAATAGTTTGTCTTTAATAGATTCAGTTGCACTATTCAGAACGAGGTGACGACACAACTTTTTGCTCGTTTACCTGTGTGATTAAGGGGCTGTTTGGTTGATTAAGTGCTGAATCATTAAGATGGTCTAAATGGTTAAGAGCTGAATTATTCAGCATCTCTTATTAGCTTAATGGTTCAGCACTTAATCATTCCATTCAGATGTTGAAACAAACAGTCTAAATGCTGAATTATCCCGACTTGAATAATTAAGAGGCTACCAAAGAGCCCCTAACTAATTTGTTATTTTGTTTTCAATGCTAAAAGAGCTATTTGTTTTGATTTATGATTTTTGTCATATATAGATATATCTTAGTATTTTATAGAACGCGTACGTGACGCGGCCACACCAAAAAAGAAATCAAGTGTCGGTAAGGAAGGACAGTGGGGTCCACCTGCCACGTGACCGACTCTGCTACCACATATTACGGCAGATACATTTAGGTGGGACCCACGTAATAACTTCTTTTATCATGCCATCCACTTCTTCAATACTCCTTTTTAATTAACTCTTTTTTTATTTAATCTTGATTGGTAAAATAACTTTAAAATTAATGCACTTTTACTTTTGTGCTACCAGAACCCACATATATATACATTATATGCGCACACCGCAAGTAATAGTTCTCATCAAATGATAAAGATAATAAAACAAAACACAATCGATGATTTAAAGAACTGATTCTATTTCTTTTAGTAGAACAATTCATGTCGACCTTATTGATGGGCCCAGTGTCGGTTGATCAATCGCAATCGTTGATTTGCCCTGTCACAAAAACAGTTCAGGTTAGATTTTTACGATCAAAGTTGAATTGTGTACCGCAAAAATATTTGTAACTTACTCACATACTAAAAGGAAATTAGAAAAGTATTTATAACGTTTGTGCTCTTATCAATCTTCTAACAGTTCGAAAAAATATATAAGTTTTGAACGTATATCTATATCTATCGGTTCAATATCATACATGAATAAATTCCTTTGTATTTTGCTTCTTTTATCTTTTGCTCATTTTTACAAGAAAGGACTTCTAGTTTTTTTTTTTTCTTTTTCTTCTTATATTTCAAACGGCTTAACTTTTGTGACTGATCGTCTTAAAAAAAACTAGACAGGAAAATAAAAAATGATTAGAGGAATAATCAATGGTGTCTTCTTTTTGTTACTCGACAACGAATCAATACTTATCTACTCTGTTTGATACGAATAAAGGGGACTTCATATTCTTTGGTGCTGTTTGTTTTTTGCTCAGAAACACTTATGTCCTTTTTTGTCTGCACCACATAGACGCTTGCAGACGTTTGGGGTCTGCAGATTGTTTGTTTTTTAGAAGACCTTTCACTCAAAAAGTTCTTCCTAACCTCTTCTTGGTGTAGACTTGTTCCAAAGTCTTCTAAGCTATTCAAAGGTCTTCTCCACTTCTCTTCTCTTCACCCACCACCACCACCGTCCACCACCACCTCCACAGATCACCACCACCACCACAGATCACCACCACCGCCACCCACCACCACCCACCACCACCACCACCACCACCACCCACCACCACGGTCCATCACCACCCACCACCACCACCGTTCACCACCACCATGGTCCACCACCACCATCCACCACCACCACCGTCCACCACCACCGTCCACCACCACCACGGTCCACCACCACCAACCACGGTCCACCACCACCATCCACCACCACGGTCTACCACGGTCCACCACCACCTTCCACCACCACCACGGTCCACCACCACCACCGTCCACCACGGTCCACCACCACCAACCACCGTCCACCACCACCACGGTCCACCACCTCCAACCGCGATGAAAAAAAATACATAACAAAAAGAAGTTTTTATTTTTATAAAATAATTATATATGTTCGCTAACTAATAAAATTTAAAATCAGTTTCTAAAATAAATAAAAATTTAATGACCTAAATATATTATTTGGTCTGATAGTAATAATAAATTAGTATTTTTTTTTTATAAAAGTTGACTGAAATTTAAATGTAAGTGAAAAGAAGAAAAACGTTAGAGCTTTCACAATGGTCTCTGATGGGATTGGGTACTGAATATACAATTCCGCATACCCAAACCCGGCACAATGCTGGCGCGCGGAAGAAAGCCATGCGCAGAATCTGGTCAAAGCTCATTAAATGCACAGTCAATAGTCAAGGACCGGTCAAGGTGAATATCATGCATGGTCAATAGCCATGCATGAATCACGTAACTGCACCAGTTAAGGCGGTACTCGATTCCACTGTTTCCTTTAATCTAACTTTCCATATATCACCTTATTAACATAACCAGGGGTGATGGAGACAACCTAACTACGGTTAGGACTTGGGTAATGGTGGCATACGGACTCTCCTATAAAAGGGGTCACACCCCCAATAGGAGAGGACACTTTCTACTGACCTGGAGAGCTATTATACTAGATAGTATCCCCATTCACCCCGTTTTTGTTATAAACAACTACTTCGAGTAGTCGTCTCCACACCCATACTTTCACTCTTATTTGCAGGTATCCCCAAGCCGTAGCTGTTAGTGAAGGATCAACCCTGTAGCAACCTATAATCTTATCATCCCCAACGGGTAGTGAGATTATTTGTTTCTTCATTGGCGCCATCCCTTACGGTTTTTTAATCTTTCAAACTAGCACGATGGCTTTCTCAAAGGATGGGAACAACAACGTTGATGTTGAGGCCACAGTCAACGACGAAATTCAAGACGTAACACCAAACACAAGCACCAAGAATGTGGCCCAGGGGCAACAAGCCTCAACATTCCAATTCCACCCAACAAAGGGAGGAATAAATAAAGGGAAAAAGGCACAGGACAACCTTTCTTCGGTTGACCCGGATGAATGGTTGGCCCAACAAAATTCAAAAACAATTGCTAAATACCAGAAGATGGTAATGAAACAAGCAAAACTCAAGACTCAGAAGGCGTTAAGTTTTGACTTAAGTGGGGATGATTCAGAATCCCCACAGAAGAACAACAGTGGCCGTCATGCAAAGGGACACCGTCAGGCGGTACGCGGTGGAGGTCGTGGTAGAAATACTCACGGCCAGGACCCCGTCAACCTGAACGGTGAACCAGATGGCTACAAATCCGAGGACGAAGTATATCATGACACAAGTAAAAAGCAGCATTCCAAAACTGCTGCCAGCAGCTTGGCCCCTAAAGATGATGATCTGTACAAGCCATACAGACCAAAAACTTTCGCAGAACGTTCGAAGTTTTGCGCAAGAATTGCAGAGGCACCAATGCCGCAAGAATGTAAGTTACCAAGTACCATTGGAAGAATTGATGGCCTGCGTGATCCTGATGATCACCTGCACGCATTCGATTGCGCCGGCAGCTCCAAATTATGGCCAGTGCAAGCCTGGTGTCACTTATTCGTACAAACCCTAACGGGGGCAGCTAGAGTTTGGTACAAGAGTTAGCCGGTTGGAAGTCTCGTTGACTTCGATGACCTAATAAGGAAGTTCAAGAACCATTTCTCTCATTTGCGCAAGCATAAAAAGGACAAAGCCCATATCCTTTTATGTTCGCGCAACGATAATGAGTCTTTGGAAGACTACATAGTGAGATACAACAAAGAAGCACTCCAATTGGGATGCGGAGAAGAGCTTACCCGCGCAGCCTTTATACACGGGGTAAGAAATGATGATCTAATGAGATGTTTAACCGGCAAAGACGGCGTGTCGGAAGCTTGGGATGAAGTAATTGAAGCCGCCAAAGTTTACGCGTCTTCAGAGCACTCTTTCCAACGCAACAAAAACGCACAGCAAGGTAACGGTCATCATGGACCGTCAAATAACAAAGGAAAAAGCAAGCAGTCCGTTTGGTCAAGAATTTCAGGCGCTGCAGAGGAAGGAAAATATTCTTCCTCACAAGATGCGAGAAACATGCTGAGCTCCAGAGGATCCCGCGATCATAAGGGACACTCAAAGAAGAACTATGATTGGACACCACTATCCAAAACACCATCCGAGGTGTTAAAAACAGAACAGATCCAGTTTCCAAAGCCGCAAGAGCTTCGCAGTGACAGGAAAAACGTGGACAGGTCAAAGTACTGTGAATACCACGAGGATCACGGTCACATGACAGACAACTGTTATAGCTTGAAGATGGAAATCGAAAACGCAATCAAATCTGGTCAACTGACGCATCTTGTTAAAAACATGAGAAGAAAGCAGATGGACAACACAGAAACAGGGGAACCCTCCCAAAAGAAGATACGCAATCTCAACGCGCATCATGTATACAGCGCCTCTCGCAATATATGCAACATGATTCACAGGAGCGCAAGTCACAAGCGTACCTTCATCGAAGCGAAGAGCGATTCCTGGAAAGAGGAACAGGTGATTATGCCAAGGGTAAAAGGCGGAGCATGCTCCACAGCCCCATTAATCATAACAGGGGTTGTTGGCCATTATCGAACACGATACATGTTCCTAGATAATGGCAGCAGCACTGATATTATGTACCAGCAGTGTTTTGACCAGCTGGATGAAGAAGACAAGAAGAGAATAGTACCAACAACGGAACCGATCTCTGGTTTCATTCATGAATCCATTTACCCACAGGGCACGCTCACTTTCCCGGTAACACTCTCCGACGGGAAACATTCACGCACCGAAACGTGCGACTTTACCGTGCTCCCTGTCAATTCCTCGCATGACATCCTACTAGGACGAGAGGGATTGGCAAAGTTCAATTGCAAGGCTTCTACACCGCACCAAATGATGGGTTTTCCAACCCGAACAGGAGTCGCGTTCATCAGAGGAAATAAAACGTGTCATGCAGCAGAAACATCTAGGCCTTCAAAACAAGCAAAACCAACTGTTCGGTCCGAACCGGAAAAATGGGTTATTAACCCTCTATTCCCGGAACAAACAGTTGTCATCAGCCATGCAATTTCTGACCCCATCCGCACTCACTTAAAACAGTTGCTGACAAAAAATATGGATATTTTCGCATTCAAACCATCAGACATGGTCGGGGTTCCGCGACATGTTGCGGAACACAGGCTTAATGTTTACAAGAATGCAGAGCCTATTGTCCAGAAGAAACGAAGCATGGGGCCAGAAAAAACAAAGGCGATGAACGAGCAAGTAGAAGAACTCTTGAAGGCCGGTATACTGCGCAAAAGCAAATACCAAACATGGGTAGCAAATCCAGTTATGGTGGGGAAGTCTAATGGCACATGGCGCATGTGCGTTGATTATAAAGATTTAAACAAGGCATGCCCCAAAGACTGTTACCCACTGCCTGAGATTGACTTAAAAGTTGATTCTTTGGCGCCATACAGATTTAAATGCTTCCTCGATGCCTACAAGGGCTATCATCAGATACAAATGGCTAAAGAAGACGAGGACAAAACCGCCTTCCGCACAGACATGGGCACCTTTTGTTACACCAAAATGCCGTTCGGGCTGAAAAACGCAGGGGCAACGTATCAAAAACTAATGGACACCGCTTTTGTCAAACAAATCGGTGTAAACCTAGAAGTATATGTTGACGACCTGGTGATCAAAAGCAGAGAGGAGGATCAAATGTTACTCGACATACAGAAAACATATGATCAGTTACGAAGTGTGCGGATGAAGCCCAACCCGGGGAAATGTTCCTTCGGAATGGAGGAAGGAAAGTTTCTCGGCGTGATGGTGACAAAAGATGGTTTCCGTCCAAATCCAGAGAAAGTTCAAGCAATTGAACGGATGCCATCACCGTCCTCAATTAAGGAAGTACAAACGCTAATGGGACGGCTAGTAGCTTTGAACAGGTTCCTGTCAAACTACGCGTCCAAATCTTTTCCCTTCGTGGACACGCTGAAAAATTATTTAAAAAAGTCCAATTTCAACTGGACGAAAGAAGCAGAAACTGCATTCCAAGATATGAAGACGTGTTTGGGCAACCTGCCAACACTCACAGCTCCGCTACCAAAAGAACCACTAACCTTATACCTGTCCGTGACAGACAAAGCAATCGGGGCAGTTCTCATGGTTGACCGGAAAGGGGTCCAAACCCCAATATACTATGTCAGCCGCATGCTTCTAGATGCGGAAACACATTATTCGACAATGGAAAAGCTGGTCCTGGCATTAGTTCATGCGTCGAGAAGACTGCGGAGATATTTTCAAGGACACCCAATCAACGTCCTCACAGACTTCCGCATCAACGACATATTGCGCAAACCAGAGCTCTCCGGGCGTTTGGCAAAGTGGGCAATAGAATTGGGGGAGCACTCAATTTCGTACAAAACAAGACCCTCCTTCAAAGGACAAGTTCTCGCGGACTTCATAACAGAGGTCCCAGCAGATAAAATTGAAGAGTGCACCAAAGAGGCGTCATCCAATTCGATCACACCCGATGAAACCCAGGTATGGAAATTGTATACCGACGGAGCCTGTAATGATGAAGGCGCAGGCGCAGGCCTACGCCTAATAACACCGGAGGGAAAAGAATACACGTATGCAATTCGGCTCGAGTTCCAAACAACAAACAATGAGGCAGAGTATGAAGCTCTGCTTGCTGGTTTGCGGATTGCAAAAAAGATGGGCGCACAGCACATTGAAGCGCACGTGGATTCAATGCTAGTTGCCAACCACATTGATGGCACGTATGAAGCAAGGGAACCAACCATGGTCCTGTACTTACAGCATACCAAAGAACTAATGAAGGATTTCCATTACTGCAAAGTAATCCATGTTCGCAGAAGCCAGAACAAGCCAGCGGACGCATTGAGTAAAATGGCATCAACCGCATTCGACCACATGGCAAAAGACATCCGAGTCGAGACACTAGCCAAACCATCTGTTCCGTCGAAACAAGTGAATGTAGTCCAAACAGGTAAAGAATCCTGGATCACTCCAATAATGGCTTTCTTAACCAAGGGTGTTCTCCCGGATGACAAAGCAGAAGCAAGGAAACTGCAACACAAATCCTTGCATTATGAAGTAAATAATGGTATCTTATATCGGCGATCTTACCTTGGGCCATTACTCAGATGTGTCGACTCCGCGGAAGCCACATACCTGATTAAAGACATTCATGAGGGTACATGCGGACTGCATGCAGGACCTCGCATGGTTGTGGCGAAACTTATGAACGCTGGATACTTTTGGCCTGGAATGCACCTTGACGCAGTTAAAGAATTGCGGAAATGCGACGCATGCCAAAGACATGCACCGGGAACACTCAGGCCAAAAAATAACCTGGTACCGGTCACCGCAGCATGGCCATTCCAGAAATGGGCCATAGATCTAGTGGGACCCTTTCCCACAGCGCCAGGCAATGTCAAATACCTATTGGTCGCTGATGACGTGGGTACCCAAACCCCCACGTTTAAACATATTTAAGAAGCTATCAAGCTCAGGCCAGGAAGCCGAAAAGCCAGAAGCTGGTGTAGAGAAGCTACCCGCATCGGCTCCTCAGCTCCCTAGCACAGGACCTGCCTTACACAAGCACAGGACCTGCCTTACAGGAGGTCAATAATAAAGGTGGGTCCAACATTTATGGGCCAGCCCGGCCCATTACCACAAAGCCCATTAGGGTTTAGGGTTTCACCCTCTATAAATAGGGGGGTTACACCTTCACTCAAACCCATCCCATTTTGTCTTGGTCTCCACTCAAGACATCTCACTCACTTTCTCTCTCTCTCTAGAAACATTCTCTCACTAACTAATCTGCCTAGCTCCCATAGAGGAGCCTACGAGCTGCTAAAGTATCACATCAGCAGCTCATGAACTATCCATAATTACACACAATAAAGCTGTTAAGCTCCCCTGCTGAACTCGCGAGCTCCCCTAACGGAGCCCTGGAGCTGCCATATCTGCAGTCTTCATATCCATGGTTCTAATAACCAACTTTCAGCCATCGAGTTAAGCAGCCCGAAATCACCTCGGCTGCTAGCTAACCGCCGGGTTTCAACCACCACCTCCTTTCATACTTTGTATCCCTCATTTACTCCTTTATATTTACTTTTATGTACATTTCTTGGGATAAATCACTAATGTTGAGCGTCGGAGGGTGGTCCAGAGACCCCGGTCTCTGGACCCCTTCTAACGAGTTGTTCGTGGTGCAGGTACATGCTCGGAAGGTGCTAGGTCCAACCCGAAGAGATATCCATACCATCTCCATGCCTTATTCTTGTTGTTTCAACAAGTGGCGCCCACCGTGGGGTTATCGCGCTTAGAACATGAAACTCTTTGCGGTTTAGCCCCAAATGTTCCTAAGTTCTTTATTTTTAAGGATGGAGAGAATGTTCTTACCGGAAAAATCACTCCTACACTTCCACATGTTTTTCGCTCCACGTGATACGTGTTCACAACGCCGGTGACCGGGTTCCATACACTTATAACTTGGTTGCTATATGTAAGATCTTTGAAATTTGACATAACATAACAAAACGTGACGTAAAAAAACGTGACCTTGTTAAAAAATGTCGAATCCAAATATTTACACTTAAAAAAAACAAATAAAAATATGCATTCTTACTAAACAATATTTGGAACATTGTGAAACAAAAAGAATGCTTCAACACCATATGAAAGAATCTTTTGCCTGATACATATGGTTTATAATGCCTATCAATTTATTTTTATTTTTTTTCAAAAAGGGAGTTTTGATAAAAAGTCTTGTGGGGCCCACATGTCTCTATGCATTTTTGCTAGAATGGCCATATACGTAATAAATACATCTATCTTTTTAGATGGGTCAAATCAAAGTAAAAATGTCAAATCTCTTATTCCTATGAGACTTTTTCATTATTTAATAAAGAAAAAGAAACATGGAGACCTTTATCTAAAAGTATTCCTACTTTCTATGACTTTTTGACCTATCACATCATTGAAAAATGTGAGACATCTAAACACCAACCCCATGCACACTTTTCATAAAATACCCTTAAGCTAAAACTGCAAAACGAAAGGGTTTGAAAGAGTGTGGGGTGAAAGCATTTTTCTTTCTATCATAAGCACACAAGATCATCACAAAAGAGAAAAAAAAAATTAAAGGTCACAAATTGATATTACAGACCCATAAACGATCTCTTAAAATATGTCCCTTAACGATGAAAATAGGCATTTATAAAAATACACAAAGCATTGGAGCAGGGTAACCTGCCTAAGCTAAAAGGCTAAGACTCGGAAGCTAGGAAGCTCCAGGCTGCCACCCTGCAGCTCCCTCGTAAATGTTATCATTGAGTTTATAACTGATAACATGGATTTTAGAACCCCATAACTGATCTACGAGTTAAGAAAGAGATCACATAAATCAGAGCTGGGTAGCCTATCTAAACTATAAATAGGGCAGCCAGGAAGCTCCAGGCTGCCATATAGCAGCCCTGCTACAGTGGTGAACAGTAAAAAAGTAAGAAAAGTCAAAAGTCATACTTTCTTACACACTAATCCACAAAAAGTGCTCAGTCAAAAGCAAGTCAGACCTCAAAAGCATAAAAAGTGGTATCTTTCACCAAAATGGCAAAAACACTTGCTGACATATAGAAAGGGGGTCAGCACTCGCTCCCATAAGGAAGCACCTGCTCCCGTAAGGAAGCAACTGCTCCCATAAGGAAGCACCGTGAGCGGGAAGCCTTCCCTTATGGCAGCCTCTGTTACCTCTTAATGTGCTAAACGTGCACAAAAAGAGAGTCAACGCTTAGCAGGTATGAAAGGCAAGCTCCACCATGGAAGCTCCCTGAGCTAGAAGTCCTCCCCTGCGTGAGCTCATGTTACATCTTAATATACTAAACGTTCATACCAAAATGGGGTCATGCTCCCCTAGGGAAGCTCTCTGGGCTAGAAATCTTCCTCTATGTAAGCTCATTTTACATCTTTGTGTACTAAACATTCATTTATGGCTCTTCACTTCACTTCATGTGCACATGCGATACAAGCACATGATCGCTCTCTCGATATTAACATTAGGCACAAGCTCCTAAAAACTCCTACTAGCCTAAACAAGATAAAGTGTAGAATTATTTTATTTCTCATATCGTTGAAACGACCTTCTAAATGTTGTTAAACAAAGTCTTGAATAAAACTAACATTACATCTCGTTTCAACTTTTAGCCTAACCTATATTTGACCCAAAATTCTTCGTAAAAGTGAAGGGACTTACGAGTGTAACCATGGCGTGTAAAAATCCCATGCACTTGTAAGCTAACCATTAACTTCACTTATAAAATAATAATAAATAAATAAAAACAATAAACACACACTTTATCAGCTAGTCAGGTCCGGTAAAGCAGGCTGGCTCCCGTAGGGCAGCTACAGACCACCATTCAGCTTTATCAGCCTAAACAACTATTCACGTCAGGGAGTACATCAGCTGCTATAGGACAGCTGTGGATAACTATTCATGTCAGTATGTCAGCTGCTACAGGACAGCTGAAGACAACTATGCATGTCAGTGCGTCAGCTGCTATATGACAGCTATAGACAACTATTCAGCTTTATAACTATCAGAAAAAGTACACTACTCATACCAGCTGCCATACGGCAGCTGCAGACAACTCTATAAGTAAACTCATGAGCTACAGCCCGGGAGCTACAAGCTTATAAGCTGCAGCTCGCATGCTACAAACCTAAAGCTTGGATCCCATAGATCGAAGCCCAAAGCTCGAAGTTAGAAATTTGAAGCTCGAAGCCCAAGGCTAGAAGCTACAAGCTCATGGCCACAAGCTAGAAGCTCGCAACTACAAACTCGCACCTATGTCATATAATATACTTTAGCTTTTACATCAAAAAGACAAAAGTCAGATATACACAAGCTATAAGTAGGTAGCCTAAAGCAAACAACATAATACATACACCCAAGTAACCCTTGGGAAGAGAACACATATAAATAGGGTGTCGTGAGTACCTCTAAGATATTTGCTTCCTAAGGCCACACTTGTCTTTAAACAGTTATATATGACATATTGGAAGACACAAAAAACAAACATGTCAAAAGCTACGAAAATTAACTCATATGTCATACGCTACATAGCCTCCGGCTGAGGTAAAGAAGCTAATAGCTTGGCAGCTCAGCTATACTTCACCATATGAATCAATCTGAGGTTTTATAAGTATTGACGAATGCTAGGTCAAATCATCCCTAGAAAATTAACATCTTTTCCATACACCAAAGTCATTTAAGGAAACGAGCACATCGCTTAGGGCAGGCTCAACACCTTCCTTAAAAAGACTAACAACTTGGAAAAGAAGAAAGACGCCTCCTCAAATCAAAGAGGCCGCTAAATATTATGAAGGCTTGACCCACTCACTATGGAAAGCATAAAACATAACCTCGTATACTTGCTTCGCTTAACACCAATTCAATGCTTTGCAAAGATGAGTTGCTCTCCTAGATAGAAAGGGAAGCCACCCTATGGGAACAAAATGAGCTTTGCATGACCTCACCTATGGTGACTAGAGAAGCTCACAAATGCATCATTAAAAAGTTTTTATGACCTCCATAACACACCAATTAGAAAATGTGGCAACTCGCAAAGCCAAGAAGCACGGTTCCGAGGTCTTCACAATATCCAAACTTATCTAACCTTATCAAGTACCGTGCCCATGATAACATGTGGCATAAGTAAGACAACCGTACAAAGATTATATCTCACAAGGAGGACCATCGGCCCAAAGCCATCATAATCTAAACGAGCTATCTCAATTACACGAGCTTGGCCCTTTGTCCTATCTCTCTCATAGGATAAAAAACTTTAGCTTGCACACAAAACACAAAGATGTTCGCAAATGACATGGCACATAAAGAAGTTAACCGCCTAAACATGTTCGCAAAAGCATCAAATGTCGAACAATAGACAAATGTTACTTGTTCAAAGAAACATTTATTCGGTTCCAAAGCAATAGCTTACTTGAAATAAGAATAAACTTCCTCAAATACCTAGTTTAAAGCTTCATATATACGGATCTTTGAATCCCGAAAGCTTGACATGTCTAGAGGCTTAGGAAGCTCATAAGTGAGAAGTTCAAAATCGAATGGTTAGATACCAAGTCATAAGCACCCATGACTACGTCATGACTACTCATGACTGGGGGCTGATGGTACGGGTACCTAATTTTGAACAAATTAAGAAGTTTAGAAACCAAAAAGGCGAGGAACTAAAAAGTAGAGACGCCGATTAGCTACATATGTCAAGGCTCCTGCCCTAAAAGCTAAAATTGTCACAAGCACATTGCTACACATGTGACATCATCGGTAGGAGTAAAGAAGCCTCGAACAAAATCATGGTCTGAATAAGGCATATGCTTCTCTGTTGGAGGAACGTTGCTTATTACAGCTAAGCAACAAAGAACCTATCAAGCAAGCTAAAGAACAACACATCGTCCTTTCAATTGCTCCTGTCCAGGTGGCTCCGCTTATGTAAAAGATATGACAATACTTACTTTGCACATGATTATCTATAAAGAATCAGGCATGAACAAAATCGGCAAGATCAAGGTTAACTAAAGCAGCTTGCTCAATCATCGAAGCAACCTGCTAAAACCTCCATACATCTTGCTGACACTAACACTTAGCCGATATATGGAAAAGTTTAAACACCTCGTCAAGGGAATCTTACAAAAAGAAGGTTCTATAAAAAACGAGCCTATATGCCTAAACTAATCCTATCAAGTGTGCAATATCCGATAGATGGTTAATAATCACAAAGCCTACGAGGCTTAGAAACATAATAACCCATAAGAAATATTAAAGGAACTTGTGGAACGACAAATGGATTACTAAAACAAGCAAAGAAGCTTCAAGCAATGGTTAGGGCAACACAACAAATGATCAAACAAGGGAGCATTGCTACTCGTGCCTACCTAAAAAGCACGCAAGTAAATTGCCAATGCAGCGATGCAACTTGGTGACACCAAGGATCGTGGCAAACAACTTCTAGTAATCATGTACGCAACAAATTACCACAACATTAGAACTCCACAAAATAATAGAGTTGGGTGAATCCTTATTCGCACCTGCCCTACGGCAGCAACCAGCTGTCAGAATATAGAAGTTGCCAATAGGAAGCATGACGGTAGCCTTCCAGAAATTGTTCACTACAGCAAGGAAGCAACATGAAAGAGGTAGCCCGCCATAGCGTCAAAAAGCGTTGGTTAGGAGATATTTTTGCCATATGGTAGCACCTTAATAAAAAATTGTTCAAGGAGTCCCAAAACCTCAACACTCGAAGCCATGAGACTTCACCACCTATGAAGTAAGTGAACATCTATCCTTGAACTTTTACTTACTAACTCTCCTTCAACCAAACACCACGTTGATGCACCATGCCATTAAACAAGCTCAACCTCTACCTCATGCGCTTTAAAATGTCCAATGATTAAGGGAATTTTACTAAATTATGGAAAAGCTTATTTTT
This sequence comes from Ambrosia trifida, assembly GCA_028751855.1. NCBI lineage: Eukaryota > Viridiplantae > Streptophyta > Magnoliopsida > Asterales > Asteraceae > Ambrosia > Ambrosia trifida. The sequence continues at coordinate 35,391,866 of CM054126.1, forward strand.
ACTACCTTCTCTATTTAATCAACTCATACGAAAGGTCAATCAAAGATCACCATATACTCTATTCTAAACAATGTGGTTGAAGGCGTAAGAGTATCTCGAATGTCACCAAATTTACACATAAACATCGTCCAAAATGTCATGAGATATCTTTGTCTCCTTCAAAAGTTGATCACGGGTTCAAGTGTAAAGTTCCCTGACCTCGCATGAAGCTCTTCAAGTATCATCTAAAACCAAGAAAACTAACCATCATATCCTAGAAGGCAATTTTCTTAGCACATACGAAGCTTATTATCGTCAACAAAGAATATTACCTTCTTACATGACAAGCTAATATCCTTACATAGAAAGCTTCCATAAGGAAGCTAACCTCCTTATACATGAAGTTGTACATAAAAAGCCTCCATAAGGGAGCTAACCTTCTCATATAAGGAGATGTCCGTTGTTACCTAAATAGCTTCCATTCTTACATAGGAAGTTAACATTTTTACATAAGAAGCTGCCATTCTTACATAAGAAGCTGCCCTTCTTACACAAGAAGCTGCCATTCTTACGTAAAGAAGCTGCCCTTCTTACGCAAGAAGGTAACATTCTTACTCAAGAGGCTATTATTCTTACATAAAAAGTCTTATGGAATTACAAAAGAATCTCCCTAACATTTCCTCATGACATTTCGTCTATTCGACATATGGCGAACACAAAAAGAGGAACTTCAACGGGAAGCTTATCACATAAAAGGCCCACATTTTCTAAAGTGTGTAGTATTAATATGCATGTATTATTGCATTACCCCAACTCATGGAAAAACTAACAAGGATATGCTCTTCAAAGACGTACTCCACAAGACATTGATCCATGAAAGTTGGTCAAATACCACAACATGCATATGAAATCCATGATATAGCCTACGCTAAAGCAACCTCAGTTACTATAACATCTTGATATTCTATCAATGAATCCAATTCATACTCGAAAAGCGTTGTCTAGACAATATAGTTTCTAAGCTGCAAGCTAACGGAACGAAGGAAACTCTTTCGTGCAACCACAACCACTTGTCACTTATCTTATCAAAGGGTGAGCCCCTCCTAACCAGGCTCCATGGGATCCGGCGCTATACCTACCCATGAAACGGGGATGAGCTCCTAGGCCACAACTGCTCAACAGGTAACAAGGATAATGACCTTCCTGTATACAGGGTGAGTTCCTAATACAATCCACAACTCCATGGGACAAGTCCTTTAGATGGAATACCTAAACCCATGAAAGAGGGTGAGCCCCTCACACCAAGACAGCTCATACATGTTCATAACAGGTTACAAGCAAGCTGATATGATAAGCATTGCGACGGTTCTCTAGCCTAGTAGCCTGGGATCAAAACGAACATTTCATATAGGTAACCGATGAGAAAGGTTACCAACAAGCTGATAGGATAAGCATTGCATCGGTTCTCTAGCTTAGTAGCCTGGGATGGGTGACTGCAGCATCCACCTCATGGCAAAAGGTTAAAGACATTGCAAACACTATAAACGACAAGTAACAGATCTAAGACAACCAAACATTAAACTTAAATTAAGTATCACCCCTAGAGGGGGAGCATTCCCATTGAGGAAGGGAATGGAAGTTCCTTGGTCATATAGTCGGAAAGCAAAGCATCAAACCATAACAAGATTATAAAGGCATTTGCATAGCAAGACTCATGCATAGCTTACATGACAAGGTCTTCAGAATCATAATGCATTAGCTCACTAGAAGAGCAACAAATTCATTATCAAAGTTAGCCTGCTATATTGGCTTGGGAGTGCTCTCAACCATAATAGTAGGGGAAGCATCCTTGCCAACGAAGATGTCATTAAGGCATGGGCAAGTTCAACGAGCAATACCTTGCTCAAACAAGGTTCAACCTTCTTATGATACGCAACTACAACCGGGAATAAGCTTCTAAGACAACAAGATTGTCTACACATTTAGAAGTACCATACGATTGAAAAAGAAATATAAAAAGAGGCTTAGTCTCACATTTTGATAAAGAGAAGCCTCTTACAAGGATATAGGAAGAAAATAGCTTTCGTAAGAAGCTCATCTTTGTGTAAAGGAAGTTCACTAAATTGCGCTACAAGCTCACATCCATGCAAAGGAAGCTCAATAGCGTACACCTATAAACTCGCCTTTATACGAAAGAAGCTCACTTCCGCATCAAATAAGCCCACTTTGTTACGGAAAAAGTTTATCAATCTACAACATTGGTACGCAAAAGGCTCCTTCTTTTGCCATGTTTGCTCATATCTGCCTTGCTCCATCACATCTATTATAAAACGAGCTTACCACAACACTTAGAGAAGCCCAAAGTCTCAAGCTGGTAAGCTGCTACACCTAATGGATGGAAGTGATGAGCTCATGGAATGAAGCTATTAGCTACCATCAGGCACCAAAGAATATCCGGGAGAGCACATATGACGCTCGCGTTGGTATAACTTACCGCAAACCCCGGCAAGGTGATTATAAGCCTAGTATACATGTATAAGAAAAAGAGACACGTGGTGACACGATAAATACCAAGATCAAAGCCACTACTTGTCTATTGCAAGATCACCAACACGGTGTGCCATACACACACACGATAAGCTCATTCTTTTACATCGTTGGCTTCTACTTGCTTGAATTCATCAATCCTATCGTAGAAAAAGTTTATCAAATGCTTCAAAAACCCAAAGACTTTGGGAAAGTAAGCTACGCCATTTGACAAACAAATATCTATGAGCTCTTACCCATTTGGGACACGTGACTAAGACGTTTACGGTGATATATCTTACCATGAACCTCAAGGCTAAGAACTCAACAAGGTAAAAAGGCGTGTACCAGCATGTTACCACATATGTTCATAACCACTGCTTGTCTATGATAAGTCCATCAACAAGATGATTCCATTCATTCATGGACTTTTGGACCCTCTCCAATAAGGAAGGTAGAGTCTCCCAACCACTTTGATGAACATCTCCTAGTTCTTCACACCTACAAGCTTATCACCAAGAAATTTTGCAACATGTCAATGTTACATGAACGATCCCCATGAGATAGAAACTTCTTCTATAAATGAGCAAGAAATGTTTGTCGTCTCCTCTAAGGGTGAGATTGTAACCACCTAACAAGCTGTCCCTAGTGTCTTGGAGCTCCATTGCTCGGTCGTCCAATCACGACAAGTCAAATTCAAGCAAGTCGCCTAAAAGAAAGCTAAGCGAAAACTGGAAGCTTGGAAGCTTCAAAAACAATAAAGATGTTTCAAAGCTCATAAGCTACAAAATAATCCTCAATACTAGAAGATCTAAGGACTTCCAAGGCGTCCAACAAAGCTTTGCATCTTCTAAGCTTTTCAAGAAACATCGGAAACGTAGAAGCTACAAGAAAAGGCAGAAATTATGAAGTCCAAAATAAGAAATTCATAAACATATAAGGCGCAAACACCTTACACCAAAGTTTATGAATTTCTAGAGGTAGGAAAAGAGGAGATAAGATTACTAAGTCACAAGCACCCATGACTACGTCATGACTACTTATGACTGGGGGGCTGATGACGTGGGTACCCAAACCCCCACGTTTAAACATATTTAAGAAGCTATCAAGCTCAGGCCAGGAAGCCGAAAAGCCAGAAGCTGGTGTAGAGAAGCTACCCGCATCGGCTCCTCAGCTCCCTAGCACAGGACCTGCCTTACACAAGCACAGGACCTGCCTTACAGGAGGTCAATAATAAAGGTGGGTCCAACATTTATGGGCCAGCCCGGCCCATTACCACAAAGCCCATTAGGGTTTAGGGTTTCACCCTCTATAAATAGGGGGGTTACACCTTCACTCAAACCCATCCCATTTTGTCTTGGTCTCCACTCAAGACATCTCACTCACTTTCTCTCTCTCTCTAGAAACATTCTCTCACTAACTAATCTGCCTAGCTCCCATAGAGGAGCCTACGAGCTGCTAAAGTATCACATCAGCAGCTCATGAACTATCCATAATTACACACAATAAAGCTGTTAAGCTCCCCTGCTGAACTCGCGAGCTCCCCTAACGGAGCCCTGGAGCTGCCATATCTGCAGTCTTCATATCCATGGTTCTAATAACCAACTTTCAGCCATCGAGTTAAGCAGCCCGAAATCACCTCGGCTGCTAGCTAACCGCCGGGTTTCAACCACCACCTCCTTTCATACTTTGTATCCCTCATTTACTCCTTTATATTTACTTTTATGTACATTTCTTGGGATAAATCACTAATGTTGAGCGTCGGAGGGTGGTCCAGAGACCCCGGTCTCTGGACCCCTTCTAACGAGTTGTTCGTGGTGCAGGTACATGCTCGGAAGGTGCTAGGTCCAACCCGAAGAGATATCCATACCATCTCCATGCCTTATTCTTGTTGTTTCAACAGTCGCCATTGACTATTTCACCAAATTTGGACTGCCCATGGAGATTGTAAGTGACAACGGAACGCAATTTGCGGACCAACACTTACAAGAATGGCTTCAATCCATGAAGATCAAGCAAATCTTTACTTCTGTGGCGCACCCTCAAGGCAACGGACAGGTTGAAAGGGCAAACAGAAGCATTGTAGAGGGAATTAAAACACGCTTGGGAACAAAGCGCAGCGGTTGGGTAGATGAATTACCACATGTTCTTTGGGTCCACCGCACACTTCCCAAGACAAGTAATGGGGAGACACCATTCAGCCTAACTTACGGAACTGAAGCGGTTATCCCAACGGAAGTCACAAATCCTTCCCCAAGAATCTTGCTTGCGCAATCAATGGACAACGACAAAGAGTTGCGAATGAATCTAGATTTCTTAGATGAACGGAGAGATTCGGCTCATGTTCGGGAAGCCGCATACAAGAGACAGTTAGAGAAATATTATAATGCGCGGGTCAAAGAACAAACTTTCCGCGTTGGTGATTTTGTCTTCCGCAACAATGAAGCCTCAAACGCGGAAAAACCAGGGAAGCTGGCCCCAACTTGGGAAGGGCCTTATAAAGTTCAAGAAGTATTGGGAAAAAGGGGCATATGCTTTAGAACGTTTAGACGGATCACCAATTCCACGCACCTGGAATGCAGCTCAGTTACGTATATGCTACATGTAAAATGCTACAATGATTTTGTAATAAGGAATTCATTTCCAAAGTTCATTTATATATTACAAAAAGCATCTTTATACAAAACTGGTGGTCAGCAAACATAGATTACATACCAAAATCACAGATGACTATCATCAAAAACAAGGGGGAACTACAAACCCCATGACACAGTGATCCCACAATCACTCAAAAAAAAAAAAAAAACAACTTTATACATAAAGACCCCTACATAGGAGATATACATCCTAACCCCTAACCTTCTTGGTAGTCTTCTTCTTCACATCTCCCAGTTCAGACAGCTTCTTCACCTTCAAGGGCTTTCCATCAATGGTACCTTGATCATCCAGATAATCAGGACGCATGTCCTCCTGTGATAGCAGAAATGAACAATGTTCTGCCAAATGATCAAGAGCTTCGGTGGAAGCACAATCATGATCAGGATAACAGGACAGGCGGATGATACCCTGCACTGCCAAAATCTCCTTGGCATTAAGAACACTGCTTGAAGTGTTGGATGCCATTTTTTCAGATAAAATGGTAAAAAAATTTTAAAAGTATAAGCTGCTATGTAAGATTTACTTACTATATATAGAGGAGAGAGGTTACCACCATTAATTGCCATTAATGGTTAACCACTCGATTACCCTAGGGAAGACTGACAGACACTCTGCCACAGCCGTCACAAAAGTCATGTCCAGGGCAGAAAGTCACCTGTGTCAGATGCACATAAGATGACATCACCTAATGATTACCATGCATACGTGGAAAGTAAAAGAAAGTTACATTGTTCAGCATACGAAAAAAACCAAAGTATTCAAGACAAAGCATACTACAATGGAGCATCAATAGTTTTCATCATACATAAAAAACAAAGAGAGGAGAATTAAAGGTTCAAATATTGGAAAATATCATCACTCCCAACGCCCTCTGCGCGTTTCCCTTCAGCAGTGGAAGATGTCCCTACTTCCGCACCAGTGGCTACAGTCTTACCTTTCCCTTCCATCTGCGCCCTCTTAGCAAGCTCCGCACCAAGTCGATCGGACTTGATAAAATAGTTGCGCAGCTCGCCAGCAGGATCATCTGTCTTCGCACAAGCTTCTAACAAATCAAAGACTTCGAATTTCAGATGCTCGTAGTCATCATAGGCTTTGAGCAGCTCATCATCGTATGCTTCATTCTCATATGGCCCGGATTCTTTTTCTTTGCCCTCAGCATGATGACTGAAGCCTTCAGAGAAACCAATCTTGATGCCTTGCTTCACGGATGAGCTGGATATGCGCGCAATCACTTCCGTCAGCGCAGGGTCATTCCAGACACGCTTGAATACCTGCGCAGAATAAGATAGCATATAAAACACAATCCAAAAAACGAAAAAGAAGAATTTTTTGACTTACCCCAGCAACTCCGTCGCCCATTAGCCAGGCAATCCTCTCGTTGGCAGCAACGGCCATATCAGTGGCTTGGTGGAACAAAGCTTGCACCTTGTCTAGTTCCACTTTTGCCTGGGTACACGAGGATTCCGCCAAGGCCTTCTCTTCCTGCATTTGGGCGTTCTCCAAAGTCAATGCCTTCACCTTAGTTTCCACATCAGACAGAGAAGTGGTAGCACGAATAAGCTCATCATGCTGAGAGTTGTATTTTTGGACGACATCGGCAAGTTCAGTTTGCTTCTCTTCGAACGCTGCTCGGGTCTGCTCCACCTCTTTCTTCAAATTAGAATTCTCAAGTTTTAGTTCTTTAATGGAGGACCGCAGCTGTTCAGTCTCAATATTCGTCCTCTTGCAAGCTACTGACCAAGCATGAGAAGCATCAGCCTTCTCCTTCTTCACTCTCTCCAACTCTTCAACAGCGTCACGAGCCACTTTCTGATGATGCTCAATCTCCGCCCGAACGTCATGACGAACACGCTGAAACTCCTCCTCCCGCCTCAACAGCGCAGCTTCAGAATCCTTTAAGTTCTGATAATCCCTTTGAAACTCGTTTTCACGCCTGATAAGGGAACCAAGACCGCTGACACCAAGAGAGAGGTTCATAGCCATGTCAATGAATAGCGAGCGACGGTCTACACTATCCTGATAATCACGTTCCGCGGGAGGAACGGACATCATGACAAACTCTTGCGCATCAAGCGCATTTGTGAAGCGAGTAGTGTCCAGGATATCCCAACGTGGTTGATACGGCCTAGAAGAATCAGATGGGCGCGAGGAAAACGATCTCCGCCGACGACCAGAGCTACCACCAGCACTGGCGGAAGTATCAGTAAAAAAGATGGTAGTGTCAACAACCGTGCGCTGGAAGTTGGATGGATTCTCAGTCACATGTTCATCCTTCTTCTGACTATTAAGCGCTGCTTCAAATCCTTCTGACGGGCTCGGTTCGAGTACTTGCTCCGTCAGCTCCACACAACTCGTCTCCAAGTTTGGTGTCACAGATTCATCAACCCGCTTACCGGCATCTTTCTCAACATCAACCACCAGCTCAGCTTGCGCAGGTTCTTCCTGCGTCATGACGTCCTTCTCCGCCTCCATGACCAAATCCTCAGGGATGGGTCTAGGTTGAGATAACACACTTTCGTCGACGGTTCCTTCAGCAGTAACCGGCGTTGCTTGCGCGGTAGTGTCAATTGGCTGGGTAGAGGAAGACATTTCCTTCAACAGCACGGAGGAATGCTTCTTCCGAGACTCTGCAAAAGGATGTTGCCCTACATAAAATGCTGCTCACAGTATTTTAACACATATATCACAACCGTGGTAAAAAGAGAAGGAAAGCATGCGTACCAGATAAATGCCTCAAAGTCTTCATGGGCAGGTTCTCGCGCACAGGCGGAGGCTTCACTAGGATATCAAGCTTGTCCGTAGACGGCCATGTCAACGGCTTGAATACATTTACCGGAACCGCGGGAATGAGTTCCGGCGAAGTAACATCCAGACTTTCAACTGAGGACTGCGGAATTTGCACTTGTTTCTGATCTAGCTCAGCAACCCTCTGTTGATATAGATCCTCAGCAACACCACCTGACTCTCGGATAGGAGAAGAACGCCTGGCGCGCTTGTGCTCCAGTTCCGTATCCGACTCAATCAGGTCTTCATCAACTTCTTCAACAATGATAGACACGGCGGGTGGTTTGGTCCTCTTACTAGCCACAGCACGCTTCCTAGAAGTACTCGAGCCTGGCGCTGTAACCACATCTGTATCATGTTAAAATATACGTAAGAAATGAGTTACGAAGTTACAAAAGACTAACCAACGGACTCTTTGCGCTCCGAAGTAACTTCCTCAACATCATTCTTAGCTGTCCTGCGGAGTTGTATACCCGCACCTAGCACGAAGAATGCGCTAAATCAGTACGCAGAACGCGTACCAAGTGCGCTTCCTTCGCATGAAAGAGAAAATAATTATAAAAGAAATCACAAACCTGTTCGGACATGCTGCTTTGGTGGATCCACAAAATTGGGATGCAGAAAATTGACACTGGTTTTCTCAGACAAACGTGGAACACCGGAGGCAACTGGAGTATACAACACCTTTGCCTCGCCACGCTTAGCAAACAATTGGAATAGAGAGAAATCTGCATGAACAAAGAAACGTTCGAGCAATCACACAAGGTGGGACCATAAGGCAAAAATATAAATATAATTTCAATACCTTTGGGAGGATCTGGGTCTTGACCATCAGGACAAATAAGGCTAATTCCCAACAAATTCAAAACACCCTCGGGACATTCGTCCATCATCAGGGGAGTAGCATGATCACAAAGTGTTTTATACCAATCCTGATCTTTATATCCCACCATAGGAGGGAACTCAGCAATCTTCTCTCTTTGACCAAGCACCATCCACTGGAAGGGTGCAGGAATAACGCCATGTTTGATATAAAAGAATTTGTCTTTCCATTCATACATGGAATTCACTTTTTCCGAGACAAGCTGTTTAACTTTCCGGCGAATACCCAAGCTAAACCAGCCGCTTCCGCCACGCGCTGCTTCAAGGACATAGAAAACATTCAATCTTTCCCATGTGGGTTCAATCTCCAATGCACGACATGTGGCTTCAAAATGCAGTATCCGGCACCACTCATAAAGAGTCAGTTGTGTAGGATGCACTCCATATTTCAACAACACATCCACCACAAATTTGGAGGCTGGCAAATGAAAACAGCATTTAGTAAAAGCAGCGGCATACAAGGTAATTTTACCAGGAGGAGCCTTTAAAGCAGTTTTTCCTTCAGCAGGAAGTTCAGGCTCCCATTCCGGCAATATGCCGTACCGATCAATAAAACTCAAATACGAGTCTTCATCCCACTTAATAGTGGTGGCTTCTATGCTCTTTGACGATTCCTTCCCCAGATCTTTCACAGTGTCAGAAGTTTTACTCGACTCTTGCACATCTTGGGAATCTTGCGACATTGTTGAAGGTTAAGATAATTTTGTGAAGAAAGAGACGTTGAAGAGAAGGAAATTCAAATTTTGAAACAGTTGAGATGGAAGAAGCCACATTCAAAATTTAATATATAGGCTTTGCAATTAATGTGCCTGACGTCATGGACAAGCTTTTCGGAGGTGAGTCCAATGAAAGGATGACACGTGTGTAATGGAAAACAAACCGACGTCACACGCGCCTCACGCGCCCACTCGCCTGACAACCGCCGCTCACACGTCTCTGCACACGTCCCAATTGACAGAGGTCATGTCAATACCACTCGCCATATGGTCCACAAATTTTCAAACACAAGGGGGAAATGACACCTGTCCACACATGCAAACTGACGTGTCCCACCAATGCGGACAAACGACGTAAATTTCAAACCCGTTCCCCGCACAATGTTCACGCCAGCATGTAACGGAAAGTCGGTACGCAGCAGAAAGACCATAGGAAGTAACCCACTACAAATTAGTCCAGCATCCCTCACATCTAAGATGAGAGACACACTGGACTGGGGGGACTTGATGGGATTGGGTACTGAATATACAATTCCGCATACCCAAACCCGGCACAACGCTGGCGCGCGGAAGAAAGCCATGCGCAGAATCTGGTCAAAGCTCATTAAATGCACAGTCAATAGTCAAGGACCGGTCAAGGCGAATATCATGCATGGTCAATAGCCATGCATGAATCACGTAACTGCACCAGTTAAGGCGGTACTCGATTCCACTGTTTCCTTTAATCTAGCTTTCCATATATCACCTTATTAACACAACCAGGGGTGATGGAGACAACCTAACTACGGTTAGGACTTGGGTAATGGTGGCATACGGACTCTCCTATAAAAGGGGTCACACCCCCAATAGGAGAGGACACTTTCTACTGACCTGGAGAGCTATCATACTAGATAGTATCCCCATTCACCCCGTTTTTGTTATAAACAACTACTTCGAGTAGTCGTCTCCACACCCATACTTTCACTCTTATTTGCAGGTATCCCCAAGCCGTAGCTGTTAGTGAAGGATCAACCCTGTAGCAACCTATAATCTTATCATCCCCAACGGGTAGTGAGATTATTTGTTTCTTCAGTCTCCAATGGGTAAATGGTAGGCCCTTTTTCTAAATTTGATATTCGTTTGGAGGTTTGGAATGATTTAACGTAGCAAATCACAAAAAGTAAAAGACGATTCACGTAACTTTTTTTGAAAGGCAAGTACTCATGTAATTGATGCCGAAATATGCAATTTTTTTACAACTATATGACGAAATGTTATTTTGTATTAAATTGTCCACATAGGGTATGTTTGGCAAAACTAGTTGGAGGCTGGTAGCTGGAAGCTGCAAGCTGGTAGCTGGAAGCTGGTAGCTGGAAGCTGTTAGCTGGAAGCTTTTTAAATATATTTTGGTGTTTGGCAGAGTAGCCGGAGCTTTTAATAAAATGTATAAAATGACCAAAATGGTCATAATTAAAAGATTGTAAATAAGGTTTTTATTTTATTTTTAAAATAGAATGGGTATTTGTGTCATTTACTAACTAAAAGCTTGTAGCTAGTAGAGCTTTTTCTTAAAAGCTACTACTAGTAGCTTTTCACTGTAGAGCTTTTTCTCTAATTTAAAAGCTTCCAGCCCCTTCAACCAAACAAGACTTTTTATTAAGTAGGAGCTTTTTCTTAAAAGCTTGAAGCTTGAAGCTCCTAAAAGCTCTTAAAAGCTCCTTGCCAAACATACCCATAATATTACAACCTGAAGTTAAAGTTATCTTCAAATAACTGAAATACAAATTTTACATTGGGTTTACTCAGTTATTCAGACGATCGAGATAAAAAACAATATAAAAACAATAAAGACAAAAAGAACTCATATTAAAGTTACTAAAGGATTCATGTGCTTTTGGAGGGTTCCTTCACAAAACCCGTGATTTCCTCCAAACGCACCGTCCACACTGTTTACAATGGAATCATATTACTAATCTAAACAAATGCATGTATCTCGATCAAAATTAACATCCCCAAATGCATGTATCGATACTTAATTAAATCAAGACCCATTAACTCGGGTTAGAGGTGTGATCGAGAGTACGTATGTGAAGATCACTTAGGTACTCTTTTAACTAAATTAAATTTAAACTTATTATAGGTAACGACCGAACAAGACTTTTTTATTTGATGGGGGCACAAAATTAGTTGGTTTAAAACAAGGCAAGTCAAAAAAGTTGGGTCAAATGGGTCGGGTAAACCAGTTCATACTTATCCACTTAATAATGTTATAATACTATTCATACTTATTTACTTAATAATAGAATAAGTTTCATTTGAAGATATTTCATTTTAATTTTAATTTCACTAAATATCAAGTTTTGGTCATGTATTTTTATGGTTGTAAAGAAATTGGTCCATAACATATCTACGCATAAACAATCTGATACGTGCATGACACAAGCTCACAACCCATGTAACAAACACTTCTCCACGTTAGGCATGCATGATAGATTAGTTAGCCATGATAGGTAGTTTTGACCCATGAACTACCCATGTTCACATTTAATTATACTTTGCACGTTTATTTCAGTTACGCATTATGTATTTAAATAGATTGAAGGAATGACAAAAGAGTAGAGAAAAATTGATGAAAAATTAGTCTTGTTCTTAAACTTTGTTTCTTGAAGCCTAACCCACTCTACAGATCTATTGAGAGATTAGCCATCTCGAATCGGCACTATCACAATCATTCATTGCAAAGTATTTGCAACATGGATATGATCATATGATCTATATTTTTAATATTTTCCCTTTACATATAAAGTTTGCATTTTGTATCTTACAAATGGGCCCTTCAATTACTGTTTTCAAGCTGGTGGATGATATTTAGGGGAACTCCTGCCTTCTAGTGGATGCAAATACAGAGCAAAAAGGAGTGGAGAATTAGAGAAGTTTTAATGGTGTGACCTGCTTTTGGTTCTAATAAAGTTTCTTTTCAATGGCATAAAAAAGAAAAAAAAAAAAGAAAAGAAAAAAAAACAATCTTTCAAATGGGCTTAGCTGGACTGTTGGCACATACCCACCGTCCCACCCTACCCTCTTACCAAATCCGCCACTGGTTATAGGACAGCACGTATTAGTGTAATTAAACATCACGCGTGCACCTAGTGAAAATCCGCACCATAACTTGAGTGCGGATCCGACTCTTGGATTGTTTTTTTCTTATATGATGTTTTTACTAAATATCTCCACCGGTAACAATAAGTTCAGCAAGCTTGTTTTAAAAACCATAAATCATCCAAATCAAGATATGCACAAAACTATAGAGTAACAAAGATACCATAATTAGGTAGTTAGAGAATGCAATGACATTCTAGTCCTATATCAGTTTAGTTTATAGTCATCTAATTGCTCCAAGTAAATTCGCCCCGTCTAGATTCGCACCTTCCAAATCCTATAAAAAGGTAATATAAACATTTATCACTAATAATCAAATCTATGAGGCGTTTGACCAGTGGCGAAGCTTGGTTTTGGAATCGGCGGGGGCCGAACTCAATTTTTTTCGATCAATAGTGGAAAATCGGCGGGAGCCGGACTCAACCCAGACTCAATTTACCTATGAAAATCACAAATTTCCACTGCTGCGCCAAAAAACAGGGGGGGCCAGGGCCACCCCTGTCCCCAAATATACTTCGCCCTTGCGTTTGACACCCGAGTTTTCCACTACAGGGGTATTTTAAACATTTGGCTAGTGGTTTCACATTTGCTAAACCAATTTACAAGAAATGCATGTAATGAAGTACAAGATTTCAATGGTGCTTACCTTCACATCACGAAGATCAGCACGCTGAAGATTTGCGCGCTTCAAATTGGCTTTATTCAAATAGGCACCCTACAAAAGTAAACCTAATATAAACAAAACAAACAAGAATGATCCAAAAGTGCCATAAACTCTAAACGTTAACCTTAAATATTTAATAAACCTTTAAATTGGCTCCTTCCAGATTGGCACCCTCCAAATTCGCAAGTGTCAGATCAGCGGTCTGAAAATAAATAAATAAATAAATAATACTCCAAAAGGATTTAGAACTGAGTGACAAATTGTACATTTAAATGACATAATTCACCGTCAAATTTACCTGGAGATGTGCAGATCTCAGGTCTGCACAGTATAAATTACACCTTATCATGCAAGCATCTACACATATTAAAAAAAAACAATTAAATTTGGGAAATAATACACGAGCTACACCCCTAACTTATTAGGCAATGCGTAATGGAGTGCGAAATGGCTTCAAATGGGCGTGAAATGCCCCTCCACACCGCTCCCCAGGAGTGAAATGGGTGGGTGGGTGAAACCATTACACCATTCACAATGCATGTGATTACGTGGCGTCCACATGGTGTAACATGTTTACCCATTCATCCATTACGCAGGGTCAATTATACCCGTTCAAAATAAATAAAATATCATATTTACCCATTCATTAAATACGTATTATAATATGACCATGATAGTTGATACCCTTCTCTTTCTCGCTACAATCTAAACTCTCGTAATGGAAGTTTTATGGGAAAACCATAAATGTCATAAATTTAAAAAAGTCTATACTGATATTTTGTTGGGTAAAATATGATATTATACCAAAACGGAACTAAATTGAAAAGAAGAGATTTTTGCCTTGTAAGTTTGCACTTAGAAGATCGGCCCCCACAAGAAAAGCTCCAGTAAGATCAGCACCTGAAAAGGAAACGTTTTTGAGGCGTGCATAGCTCAATTCCGCACATGACAACTCCTACATAAGTTATAATGGAAAAAACAGGTTTAGTAAAACATTAACTACTATTAGCATATTTTGACTATCTATGTGTCTTAAAACATCATAGCCACGTATTTTCTTCATCCGTAATGGCCACTAAGAATCAAACACTGAAACAAAAACAAAAACAAGAACAAAGAGATGCGATAAACTTTCTCCTCTCATACTTCTAAAAACAAATATTAAGTTGATGTGAACAAAGCTAGTATCCCTATAACCATAGAGCTCGGCTGAAATATGTAATCATTGTTCTTTTTGAGAGTTTTCCTATGTCAATATATGTAAAATGAACCTCTGTACCTTCAAGGAGGTGGCGCAGTGATAAGGGCCTTATTTCCGTAGCAAGGTATCAAGTCCAAATCCACCTTGCACTTGTTTACAGTAAGGCCCACGAGTTTTATGGTAACGGGTACTCCCAGTTATAACTTATAATAAACACGTCTCCTTGTGTTTGCATGCAAATAATTTGTGTTTCAGATATCGATGTTATATGGAGGCTTGATACAAAACCACTATCGAGCCGGGGTCTCACTTGATACATCTTACCCTCCTCAGACCCTACCTTAGCTTTTGCTATTGGTGGGATTAACTGAGTATGATGATGATGATGGAGGCCAAACTGAGGGATTTGTAAACCTATAAGATATGCACTTTAGCCTATATATTATAACTTATGTCAATATGTCATGCAATGCTACATTGGTACTCATGATATAACACGACATCAACTATCTTCCAATGTTATACGATACATAATTTAACAATTAATCTTCACTCAAATAACAAGATGTATTTGATCATACCAGTCTTGAAAGATCAAGCCCAGAGAGATTTGCTCCTCTTAATCTGACTGTTGCTTGTGTATTGTGTATAAGTTTGATAATATCAATGCGTGTTAAGTCAGTATCCACTTGTTCATCCTTCTTCTTTTTCAAGAGCTCATTCATCCTGTCCACCAATCCCTGAAATAGTCAAGAGGACTATTTTATGTAGTACACTAGTACTATACAAAACTTATTTTTAGGTAGAATTAATTGCCAATGGCCTCAATACATATGGACACAAGGTGTTTATCCCACCAAGTGGTGCAGGTTCAAGCCCCACAAAGTGGACAATAGGTGGATTTTGGGGGTGTGTGTTCGCTGTTAAAAAAGGTAGAATCAATTCTTCAATCAAAAGATTATTAAAGATTAGTGAGTGAAATGAACATCAAGTAAAGTAATGTGACCATGATAATAGCACTCCCTGAAGTACTTTTAAAGTGTAATCATATACTTAGGGGCAGAAATTTCTGGCATGACCCGAAACATGACCCAACACAACGTGAAAATACACAGGCTTTGGTTGTTTAATACATCCCATGTATTAAACAGGTTAACCGAACGGCAAACACGACACATTCAATAAATGGGTTAACCTAGAAAACCTATTTAGAAGTTTTTTCAAAAAGTTCCTATTTAAAGTATTATTTTCCCTAATAACAAATAATTTTTGAAAGTATTATTTTCCCAAAAAGATGTATTATTTAGTTCTAACTACCCACTCAAAAATCCTTCCCATTCGCTTCTCCTAATCTCAAGCTAAATATATAAAACCATGTTTATTACTTAGGAATGAGATAAAGAAAAACGGAAGTCAATAACAATTAAAAAGACACCAATTACACAATATTGTTTCATTTGAGTGGGAAAACTTGATCATTTATTTATTGTTACTAATCCACTAGATATTACTGAATACTGATATCATAAATGAACATTGAATAGGTTGACCCAAAACATGACTAGAACTAGATACTATTTAACGGCTCCGACACAACACAACAGTCGACACGAACAAATATAAGGGTTGAATTCAAAGGTTGAAGAATTCAACCTGAGACAACTAATGCCGATTCATAATAGAAATTAAATTTTGTTAGGACAGGTCCTAAGATTGTGCATGTGTTCAGAATTCTAAGAGAAAGTGTGCAATCAATTACTCTAAGCAATGAAAGCAACAATCCGTATCGCACATGCAGGTTAACATATAGCTGAACGCACCAAAAATGACTTACAAGAAGCTGATAGTATTCTGCTTCCCGCAAAAGCTCCAAACACTCTGCATCAGACAAGTTGGGAGTTGCACCGTCCCTCAACCAATTTAAAATATGGCGAAAGTGCATCCCATCCCGGTCAACAAACACATACCCCTGCAAAAACATAGAGTGGTCAAAACATGTTCATTTTAGCTTATAAAAATCTACGTCCTCACTGTTCTAAGAAATTCAGTATAATCCATGTAGTATTCCAGCACGGTCTACGTACTCACCTTCTCAGGGTCCTTGTTAACAGTGTGGCGACCACTGAACATGGCAGCAAGCATCGACTGCGGCTCCCTATGAGTTAGCGTAGCAACAGTAGTGAGAAATTCATATCCGCCTGTTTCGGCAGCAATATTAAATTAAACAAATGATAACCTAATCAATCGATAACTTACACCTGTTTCAGCTGCAATATTAAATTAAAAAACTCATAAGTCATAACCTAATCAATATATCATTTCCACCTGTTTCTTAATTTAAAAAAAACGTGGCTGAGGCACGCCTAGGCGCAAGGGTCATCGCTTCAGCCTACATAAGGCGCAACGTTTACAGGAAGCAGCGAAGGTGAGGTGAGCGTTTTGCGCAAAAATTTAGCATAATGCGACCTTGAAGCGCGCCTCATGTACATGACATATTAATGTGCATCAGGATGTTGTACAATATGCTTTTTAGGTTGTACATTTAGGTAACTCATATATTAAGTGGTTTAATAACGCGTAAATGATGCTAGAAACTTAGAAGAATTATATAAAAATTATATAACAAATACGAAACATATATAAATGACGATCAGAGGCCGAAAAAGGTAAAATAAAGAAATTAAACAGATAACCTAATTATGATCGAACGATTTATAGTCAAATTACAGAGAATTACAAGTGAAATAGAAAACTGAAAAGAAAAAAGTGTACGATAATAATAATAATAATAATAATAATACCTATATTGAGATGAACAATTGAAGAAGAGGCGTTGGAGTCCATTGTCACTGCAACTGATGAAGATGAACACGCATTATTGTATCGGCTAAATTCCCTGAAGAGTGTTCTACAATTTATCTAAATGCCCCCTTTTACTTTTGTTTATTTCCGTAAGAGTACTGATTTATGGGAGATTAACATGGACCTTCGTATGACACCCTAGGTAAATCCCACATTGGCCGTGGTCAGGAGAGATCCTTGGTTCATAAGTAATCCAAAGCCTCTTAAATCACCAACGCGTTTTGGGCTTAATGCTAGTGGATGAGAGGAGAACTCCACAGATAAGCGTGCTCAGGTGGGAGTAATATCAGGATGGGTGACCTCCTGGAAAGTCTCCACCGGGGCGATCAAAAACAAATCCGTGAGCTCTGGATGGGCAACCCATTGGGGCAAAGCGGACAATATTGATGGTGAGAGGGGCCGAATGTTACAATTTCTATAAATATCCCTATACTTTTCTTTCTTGCACGTTCCTCTATGACTTGTATTGAAAACGCGTTTATGTGTGTTGTGTGTTTGGTTTTGGTGGTGATTAAGAACGCTCCAAGTTTTTTTAAAACACATTTATGTGTGTTGTGTGTTTGGTTTAGGTGGTGAGAAAGAACGTTTCAAGTTTTTTATGGCGTGTTTAAACTCGTCTATACATACTGTCTTTTTAACTTGTTATAACATATTTTTCAATACGAACTTTCTAAAGTTTACATGAAATAAACTTTATATAATTATCCAAATATTTACAAATTCAGCTAAACGTTACTCAAACATATAATGTATGTATATATATAACTTGTATCATTACACAGGTTTACGAGACTTGACAATATATATACATAATATCATGACAACCTTCATCACGTTTGCTACATTAATGCATTTATTATGTCCTTAGTCATGGTCATTCCTTTACAAGGAGACATATTGTACACATAGACACGCATAGTGGTTGATCCATGTACTTTTTAAGCGGGATAAAAAGATTGGCGGGGTAAAAAATAAATTCGGGTTAGACTGGATCAAGTAAAAACAATCCATATTTATTCCAAAACTATGCACCCTTGTAATGAATTTGGCAATTTCTTTATATCAAAGTCAAGCGTGTAAAGATAATAAATATGCAACTTTCATTGATAATTCAAGGCAAGTCCGACCTTCTTTTCACTTATTAAGAGTATGAGTATGACCACACCAAAATGATACATACATGTGTTAGGTACCACACAACCACACAACCCGTATATATTTATGCTATCTTTACTTTTGACCTCAACAAAATTGAATATTATAGTGTCAGACCAAGAATTTTTCTTCATGGGGATGAAAATGTTTAGGGATCGGTTATTTATTGCCAAATATTAAATTCAGTTGAGTCTGAGAATGATAAGATATAAACAGCCTTATATCTACCCCGTAAGAATAGAGAGACCACTTTTTTAAACAATTGAGTAAGCAAAAGTTGGTACATCAACCAACTATACTTTTGCTTTTTAAGCGTCTTTTGTCAAGAAGACAACTCTTAAAAGACTTAGAAAGTATAATACAACTAACATTTCTTCTTTCTTTTCCTCTCAGACAAACTATAGTGTCTTCCTCTATACGCCATCACCTTCTGCCGGAAAAATCCCCTTTCTATCTACTCTTTCATCTTAGTTTAGGAGGCGTGTGTCAAAAATCATGGGGGCGATATCAATATTTCATCGGGGTCATTCAAGATTTCATCACATATATGATACATACTAGAAAAAATAATTCATGTGTTGCGGCCGCCCCCTTTGGGACTATGTAGGGCCGTCCCTAATTACAGTGACTTACGTATAAGGTATTTTTAATATATGAGTGATCTTGCCTTCTGCTCGAAAAATCCCCTTTCCTTCTACTCTTTCAACTTAGTTTGGAGGCATGTGTCAAAAATCATGGGGGCGATATCAATATTTCATCGGGTCACTCAAGATTTCATCACATATATACTAGAAAAAATAATCCATGTGGTGCGGTCGCCCCCTTAGGGACTATGTAGGTCCGCCCCTGATTACAACGACTTACGTATAAAAGGTATTTTTAATATATGAGTGATCTTTACTCGTATAGCCATCAAATATCCCAGCACCTAATGCACATGACCAAACTTGAGTGTCTAATCCAACTCATGGATTGGTTTTCCATATATGATTCTTTTTCTATTACATATTAAAGTCAACATCCAGTTACGAAAAGTTCAACAAGACTGTTCTAAACCACAAATTACTCGGAATAAAGTGATGCACAAACCAATAGAGTAACAAAAAGACTAATAGGTAGAGGAAAATAAGAGAATAGAGTGCCACCGATGTTGTCTTAAATCAGTTTATAGTCATCTAATCGTCCCAAGTAAATTCGCTCCATCTAGCTCCGCGAATTCCAACTGCAACAAAAGGGCGTTATAGACATTTCTCACTAATAATAAAATCTCTATAGGGTTAGATACATGACTTTGTCACTACTAAAGGATATTTTAAACATCTAACAAGTGGTCTCACAATTACTAAACCAATTTTCATGAGATGCATGTAATATGTTACAAGATATCAATGGTACTTACGGTCACATCACGAAGATCAACATGTTGAAGATTTGCGCGCTTCAAATTTGCACCCCTCAAATTGGCACCCTACAAAAGTAGACCAAATATTGACAAACAAGAATCACCAACCGTAAAGTACCTTAAAACACTAAATGTTTAATAAACCTTTAAATTGGCTCCTTCCAGATTGGCTCCTTCCAAATTTGCACCTGCGAGATAAGCGGCCTGAAAATATAGAAATACTCGAAACATTTAGATCTGAGAAACAAATTGTTCATTTAATCCAGAGTCGAACGTACCTGGAGATGTGCAAATCGCAGGTCTGCGCTGCCAAATTGACACCTTGACAATAAAGCATCTACAAATATTGAAAAAAAAAATATTTAAAAAACTCACAAACGAGCTTAATCCAGACAATATATTTGGCCAGATGGTTTACAAGATCACTTAGCTTAGCTTTTTAATAAATATATAAGTTACTAAGCCAGCATTGCATCGCATAACTCATTTAAATACAAACCAGATGTTTAATAAAGATGCAAGTTCATGTATGCCGCTTGAAACTTGCTTAATATCATAATTACCAACAAAAATAATTAACATCAACTATACCCATTCAAATTTCAAAACACCCAAAAATTCATTTTTAAACATTTCAATAAATACAATTCATGATATGACAATTATACCCTTCCATTTCTTGCTACACTCTAAACCATAGTTGTCAAAGCGCCTAGGCGCACTCAAGGCGCATAGCCCAAGCCCGGAGCCTAGGCGCATGAAAAACGAGGGCTTTTTATAATTAGGCGCATAGTATAAAATATATTTTTTTAGGGATTTTAGAGATGTTTTAGGCTTGTTTAGGGCTACTTTAGAATGTTTTAGATTGTTTAGGACTTGTTCATAGCTCATTTAGGATGTTTTAGAGGTTTAGGCAACTTTTACCCTCAGCGCCTAAATGCGCGCCTCACGGGGCGCAACGCACTTGGTGCACCTCGCTGCGCCTCGCGCGCTTTTGACAACTATGCTCTAAACTACTGTATCCTAATGCAAGTTTTAAGGGAAACCCATAAATGTCAAAACTCCAAAATGTGTGAATTTGATTTTTTTCTTCTTCTTTTTTTTTTTTTTTTGTTTTTGTTGTGTAAATATGATATCATACCAAGTTTTGAGAGTATGTACAAAATTAAATCTAAAAGCACAACAACCACCACCACCACCTTACCCAGTAAATCCCAAAATTAAACCAAAAAGTGAATTTAATAAATAAAAGAATAGAGATTTTTGCCTTGTAAGTTGGCACTTAGAAGATTAGCGCTCGCAAACGAAGCTTCTTCAAGTTTAGCCCCTGCGAATCAAATATTGTTTACCAAGTCACAAAATGTTTCCGATTTTTTAAGGAAGTTTAGCTCGATGAAAATCAGCACCTAAAAAGTTAACGTTTTTGAGGCATGCATAGCTCAAGTCCAAATGCGACAAGTCCTGCATAAGTTATAACGAGAAAAACAGGTTTAGTAAAATATAGACTACTGGCATACTTAACTTTCTATTTGTCAAAGGTTCATAACAGTCAAATATTTCTTTTTATCTACAATGGCCACTAAGAATCAATTAATAACACAAAAACAAAAACAAAAACAAAAACAAAAACAAATTTCATAATTCCAAAATAAGAGATTAAGCTAATGTGAAAGCTAATATCCCTATAACCATAAAGGATGAAATATATAATCGTTGTTCTTTTGATGGTATCCTATTGTTAATATAAGTGAAAATGAATCCATGTAACCATAAAAGTGGTGGCGCGGTGGTAAGCGGCTAATTTCTCTACCAAACATCTCAGGTTTGAATCCAACTTGCAATGGATTATAGTGAGGCCCATGACCTTTCTGGTGACGGGTACTCAAGCTATAATATTTAGAATGCAAAAATAATTGTTTTTCATATATCAATATTATATGGAGGCCAACCCGGTATCTGCAAGGGTTGTAAACCTATAAAAGATGCACAATCGGACAATATTTTATAACTTCATGTTGAGATATCCTATAAAATTTCTCATAATATGACATAGAAACATTAGACCAATTTGCTTGAAGATTAAGTGCAATGATACAAAGTCTAATGAAACAACCATGAACCATGGGATGTAAACTCTTGGACTCAGTACTAGACAAGTTCTTGAAAATAATTACATCAACAGAACAAAACTCCGACATGGACACAATGAGACTTGACGAAGCAATTGGAAGACAAAAGGCCTATGAAGAACGTCTCAAGTCTAGGGATGAAAAGAAGTCTGAAACCATAGGTCAAGATTGTTAGGTATCCAGACTGTTAAGAGAACAACATGGAAAAAAGAAGAACGCAGCAGCATATATAGCTAATTGGATGCTTAAGGTATCTTACACATACTAGACCAGACATAAATATGCAGTTGGATACATGGAAAACCAAGAAAAACTCACATGAAAGCAGTCAAGCTTTATTAAGATACATCGAAGGGACACTAGACTATGAATAGAGTACACCAAGGGAAAAAAAACAAAGAAATCATTATAGCAGTTATGGTGTAGACCTCAATGATGGAAAAGGAACGACAGCAACAATTTTCTATTACAATGAAGCACCTATTCCATGGGCAAGTCACAAGCAAAACTCAGTAGCATTATCATTTGGTGAATCAAAATTTATGGCAGCTACATCGACAACATGTCTAGTGTTATGGCTACAAGGACTACTAGGTGAACTTACAGGAGAATAACCAAAGAAAGTAACACTACGCATTGATAACAAGTCAATTATATCACTCATGAAGACCTAATGTTTCATGGAAGATCTAAGCATATCAACACTCAATATCATTTCATTGAAGAATGTATATAGAACAAGCAAACACAAGTAGTATATATACATGGAGAAATGGAAAAGGACATTATACTCACAAAAGCTTTACAAAGGATCAAGTTCATAGAGATGAGAAGTTTAATTGGAATCAAAGACCTTGGTTAAAGAGATCAAGAATTAGGGGGGAGAATATTAGCCTAATTACTTGATTAATACATAGATTAGTTTGATTTGCATTATTATATTGTTATAACCTAAGTAAGAGTCGGTTAAGGGTGTCACACACCGAACCGTCATACGGATTTGTGAACGGGTACATACCCTTTCAAAACCTATATAAAACCTTGTAATCACAACATTTGAAACTAATGCATCTCTAATTTTATGCAAATTCTCTCTCATTCTCGATCATGAACATCCCAATATAATCATCAGCATCTTCCAATTTTATAAGATACATGGTTTGATAATTAATCTTGAGTCACGTAACAAAATGTATTTGACCATACCAGTTTTGAAAGATCAAGCCCAGAAAGATTTACTCCTCTTAAATTGACTTTTATGGGATATTTGATGGGATATTTGAGGCGATATTTGATAATATCAGTGCGTGTTAAGTCGGTATCCATTTGTTCATCCTTTTTCTTCTTATTTAAGACCTCATTTATCCTGTCCACCAGTCCCTGAATATTCAAAATGAAGACTATTTTATAAACATGATAAAAGTTATCCCCCCCTGTTGCTTGTCATAACCCCATAATCACATCAAATAAACTTCTCATTTTGCAAGTACAAGTGTAAATGAGCCGAGCTCGCCTAAGCTCCTAACTTACGAGAGCGAGCTTTCGATCTCAGTTCGTGAGTAATTTTTACTTTTTAATATGGAGCTCGAGTCATTATTATTTATTATTTAGTTTATAACATATTCAGTATGATCCGAGTATTACTCATGAAGCTTGACCAAGCTCGCTAAGTGAAGCTTGGGCACTCGATCGTTGATGCTCGGCTTGATTCAAGCTTTAAGTGAGACAATCTAGAGTAACTCACAAGCCGATTGACTCGTTTACACTTCTACTTGCAGGCTAATGTATAGTGGAATGCATCAACAAAAATGACTTACAAGAAGCTGATAGTATTCTGCTTCCCGCAAAAGCTCTAAACACTCTACATCAGACAAGTTGGGAGTCACACCGTCCCTCAGCCAATTTAAAATATGCCGAAAATGCAGTCCATCCCTGTCAACAAACACATACCCCTACAAAAACACAAAATGACCAAATCACATTCAATTCCTTTTTAACAAACAAAAATCTTCATGCTCACTGTTAATAAGCCTCAAGAAGCTTACGGGCCTAAAAAAATTCAGTCCGATCCCGTTATTACTGATTACTCATCAAACTTAACCAAAAATATATGCCAATCAACAATAGAACATGAAATGCAGCTGATCTTGCAAACAAACATGTTGCATACCAGTTTTGTCTACTTGCTCACCTTCTCAGAGTCCTTGTTAACAGTGTGGCGACCACTGAACATGGCAGCAAGCATCGAATGAGGCTCCCTATGAGTTAGCGTATCAACAGTTGTGCAGAATTTATGTCCGCCTGTTTCAGCAACAATATTATATTAAGTTAAACAATCGAAATCACCACATCCCCATATATACATATACACCTTCCTATACAGACAATGTATAAGATATCGAGATTATGCTAAGATCTTCACTTCCATTTATATATGTTTTCTCGAATATCTGTTAACTATATGTCCGACGGTCGCATATAAAATCGACAACTTGCCATTGCAACCGGTAAAACTAAAACCTACACTGAGGTTTTTCTAGGTAATCAGGATCACAAACAGGTAAAGCAATGTAAATTAATCGAATTCCATACTATATTTTATCTTTCTTTGTCACTGTGTTGTTCAAATGCAACAATTATAGATATACAATATATTTATCCTTCTAATTAAGTTCAAAACTAGGATCAAAGGGGTACCTGGATGGCCGGGCTTTGTTAGACGTTTAAAACAAAAGTTCAAAATTAGGGTTTATATTATTAGTACCAAATTTCATGTTCAATTGTTTACCTAAAAGTTATGCAAAACATTCGTATAATGCAATACAACGATCAGATGCTGGAAACAGTAACTGATAACCTAATTAATGGATTAAACTAAGAGCCAAGTTACAGATAATTAGGAGTTAAGTACGAAAGTTAAAAGCAAAATGTATGATAATAAGACCGGTGGGTATGGGGGCCGGCATGGGGCCGGCGTTGCCAAGCCGGGCCGGCGTACACCGCCCCCCTGGCGCGGCAACGGCATAGCCGGCACCCCATTGCCGTTGATGCCGGGGCTTGTGGCTTGTGATTGGTGGGTGGCGGCCCATCTCCTTTGCCGGAGCGGCACCACACCGGGTGGTCTAATAAGACCAAAGGGTATGGGGACCGGCAAGGGGCCGGCGTTGCCAAGCCGGGCCGGGCTACACCGCCCCCCTGGCGCGGCAACGGCATAGCCGGCACCCCTTTGCCGTTTATGCCGGGGCTGGTGAGGTGCATTGGGACGCGTGATTTGACCGTTGGGGACGACCGTTTGAATAAAAAAAAAAAAATCAACCAAATTAATTTTTTAAAAACCTATTTAAACCAAACAAATCCAACCTTCTTCACCACAACTTTTATAAACTCTCTCACACTTTTATAAACTCTCTCCCACTTTTATAAAATCTCTCAACCTTCTTCACCACAACCATGTCGTTATCATCTTCTACGACGTCTTCGTCTTCTTCGGGTTCGTCGTCTACAAACGAAGCCGTAAATTTTGTTATAAACATCGTGGGGCAAGCGGCGCAGATTATTGCCGAGGATCTAGGAGATGAAGCCGATTCAACACCTCGAACTAGGAAAGCGGCTATAAATAGAGACCGAGAGGGTAAGTATTATATTTATTTTTTTAAACATTTTGTAATTTTAATTTGTTTATATTTTTGTATATATATTGTAGAATTTATTTGTGTTTATATTTTTGTAAATATATTGTAGATTTTTTGTGTGTTTATATTTTTGTAAATATGTGTAGGTGCCCATGATAGATTGGTGGCCGATTATTTTGTCGAGTATGTTACTTTAATTTTAGTTATTTTTTTTTAATTATTTTTAATGGTTTTATGTAATATTTACTTTTTAATATTAATATTAGAATATTTACTTTTTATTGTAACATTAATATTATTTAATTAAAAAAAAAAGAAAAAAAAAGAAAAAAAAAGAAAAAAAAAGAAAATAGCATTAATGGATGTTGGGCCTCCTCCACACCCCTAGGAGCATCATCTCAAGGATGCTCCTACCCCACGCTGACGTGGCAGGTGAGGTGGAGGCAAGGCATGGATGTTGGGCCTCCTCCACACCTAATGGTCTAATAATATGACCTATATTGAGACGAATAATTGAAGAACCAGTGTCTGACTCCATTGCAACTGATGAAGGAAGATGAACACGTGTTTTTTTTTTTTTTTTTTGGTAAAAAAAAAATAATAATAATACACAACCCAATATATATATATCAGCTAAAACCACTGAAGAATGTTTAGCAAATTATCTATAAATGGCCCTTTTACTTTTGTTTATTTCTCTAAAGGCTCCTTATACTTTTCTTGAGTTAATTATGTGGTTAGTCCCTGGGGTTTCTCTAAAGTTTCAAGTTTAGGTACTAATAGTTTAAAGTAACAGGTTAGGGTATTAAGGTTTGTTTTTGTAGCAATGTTGGGTACTAATACTAACTATCGTTAAATTTTCTGTTAACTTTAGTTAAAGTGATTAAAATGCCTTTTTATAAACTAGAGGGGCCATTATGTATTAAACTTCATTTACAAAACCCTTAGTACCCAAACATGAAACTTTAGAGAAACCGCAGGGACTAACCATGTAATTAACTTATTATTTTATTAAATGTATTTATTTTTAAAATTTATAATTAAATAAGGAATATTTAATTAAAACATTGTTTTATTAAATATATTTATCCCATTATTTATAAAAATAAATCCAAGTTATTATACTATATTAATAATCAAAGTGATTTGAATAGTGATTTTGATTTAGGGCACTTTATCATGTGTTATATATTATTATTTCTAATATCCATTCAATAATGTTACCTGGCTCAATGGTTTGTGGAAATGTTTTCAGCTCAGTGGTCCTGGGTTTCTTTATATGTTTTAAGGGTTCCAGCAAGTTATTATATGTTTAAAACCATTATTATTATTATTATTATTATTATTATATTATATTATATTATATTATATTATATTAGACAGCCTACCCGGGTTCGATGTTTGCACCCAGTTTTTTTATTTTGGTTATTTACAATTTGAGCCATGGTATAGTGGGTTACAGGTGTTCAATTCATAAACCAGACACATCTGCTTTTGCCATGTGTCCTCTTTTGCCTCATTACAGGCGTTCAATTCATAAACCAGACACAATTCAAGAAAGATGCAAACCCAATTCAAGAAAATAAAAAAAGATAGAAACAAACAGAAGTTAAATTTTTATAAATAAAAAAAAAAGATTTTTTTTTTCTTCTTCAAGAACTGGTGGGCTTGGTAGTTTTGGACCTACAAGGTGAAAATCATTTTTGAATTTCATTAAAATCAATAAGTAAATTAATAACATTTAGAACATTTTATCTATCTTAGAAGTGTATTTGTTTTTATAAATAATGGGGATAAATATATTTAATAAAACAATGTTTTAATTAAATATTCCTTATTTAATTATAAATCTTAAAAATAAATACATTTAATAAAATAATGAGTTAATTACATGGTTAGTCCATATGGTTTCTCTAAAGTTTCATGTTTGGGTACTAAGGGTTTTATAGATGAAGTTTATTACATAATAGCCCCTCTAGTTTATAAAAAGACACTTTAATCACTTTAACTACAGTTAACCGAAAATTTAACGATAGTTAATATTAGTACCTAACATTATTACAAAAACAAACATTAATACCCTAACCTGTTACTTTAAACTATTAGTACCTAAACTTGAGACTCTAGAGAAACTACAGGGACTAACCACGTAATTAACTCACTTTTCTTTCTTTCATATTCTTCTATGACTTTGGTCTGATCAATTGACTTGACTTAAGAATACAAGATGTTAAACCGGTTTTTATAACAAACTGATTACTATTATGAAAGTAAAATTATACAACTATTGTTAATTTTAATTTTACGGTTTCATGAAGCTTTTTAGGCTCGTTGATCCTTATCGAGCCTTAGTTTAATATTAATTCTATTAATATTTAATAATATTTACCCATCTTTTAAGCATGTTTACTAAACGAGCTCAAGCCGAGCTTCATTTATCGAGTTTGGGAGCCTATTATTTTATTATTTTATTTAATATATTAACTAATAGATAGTAAACGAGCCAAGCCCGAGCTTAAGAAATTTCAAACGAGCCAAGCTCGAGCTTTGAAAACAAAACTCCAATCGAGCCGAATTTAAGCTCGAGAGCTCAACTTGGCTCGTTTGCACCCCTAGTTTGACTTACGATTTCAAAGTGAAAATAGGTCGTTTAGCTTATTCGCTATTTTTATGTGTGTTTTGTTTAGAGGATTGAGAACACGTAAGTTTTTTATTTTATTTTTTTTTATAATTTCTTTGTTGTTTTTATTCCATAAAATCGAAGAATACATCGAAATAGCAAGCAGACGGGCGACGAGTTGCGTCGCCACCCCTTTTTGTATGGCGCACCATATTCTACTGAAAACAAATCCTTGCCCCCCCCCCCCCCCCCCCCGGGTTGAAACGTTGCTATGGATAACATGACCCAAGGTATCAAAAGCCAGGGGGACGAAGACGTGTTGATTATCTTCACAGGCTTTAGTATGCTTTTCCACTTTCTTCCATCTCTGCCCTTCGCACAACATACCCTGCTACAAACCCATTATCTCTCAAACCAGCTAGAGAGGATACTCCTGTTAGGTCAACACACGCGTGTTTCCCCTAGCCCACCCAAAGACAAGCAAATCTGTTGGCCGCAAGGTGGATCTCCCTTCCGCGGGGTCCAAGTGAAAATTCACATGAGCCTCCTTCTTGGCTGATATCCCAGTTCTTCTTAAAATGTCCTAAAGGGCGTCCTGAACCCAGTCATGTCTGTACTTGAACCCGGGTAACTCATTGCAGTGAACCGCATGCTCCCCGTACTTGTCCAAGCAGGCTTTGCGGCAGATCGAACAGACTTCGTCTTCGGGGTACATGGGGACCATTAATCGGTATTTAAGAATGGCCATGTATTTGACCACCGACATGCTTTGACCCAAACCGTCAATCGGGATAACAATTAAAAAATCTTGGGTATGAGGCCCTTGCAAGCATTCAATAACCGCCTTTTAACGGGGGACAAACAAAATGTTTCCCCCATGCTCTAAGCGATTTTGCCAAAAAGGGCATTCGCCAAAATTTAAACATGCTGATTAAACTATACGCTTACTCTTTTTAACTATGGTAAAATGTTAATCCGTTCCTCAATAGGTGCGTTTGGGTATATATATGTGAAGATCACTTATTCATTCAACTTAACTAAATTCACACATATATTGAAACTATTTTATTGGACAGTACTCAACAAAAAAACATACCGATATACTATAAAAAGAAAGAAAACACTCGTTATTCAATTGAAACATTGCCTTTTAATGTATCACTACAAGGTATTTTATCAAATGTTTAAAGGCATTTTGATCATTAGCAAGTTTTTTTATACGATCGTTGTATTTCTATACAATCGCGGTATAAACAAAACCAAATATTACAGTGACTCACGTATGAATTACTTCTAATGTAGCCATCACATATGCACCTAGTTGAGATGGTCCTAACTTGAGTGCCGGATCAAACTCTCAGACAACCGTTAACGAAAAGTTCAACAAGCTTGTTTTAAACCACAAATTACGTGAATTTGCACCTAGTGCACAGTTGCACACGACCCTAACTTGAGTGTCGATCCAACTGTTGGATTGGTTTCTCTTATATGATTATTTTATCTACTTTTCTATCTCAAAAGTCAACTGGTAATGAAAAGCTCAGCAAGCTTGTTTTTAACCATAAATGACCTGAATCAAGTGATGCACAGAACCATAGAGTAACAAAAAAGACTATGATTAGGTAGATAAAACTAATAGAAAATAAAAGAAGAGAATGCCAGCCATTTTCTTGTCTTGCATCTGTTTATAGTCATCTAATCGGCACAAGCAAATTCGCTCCATCAAGGTTCGCCTTTTCCAAATTCTACAAAAGGGTACGTATTATAGACATTTGTCACTAAAAATGAAATCTCTCAAGGGTTAGACATAGGACTTTGTCACTACCAAAGGCATTTCACACATTTACAAAACCAATTTTCATGATGTGGTGAACCGGGCATACTACTTCTCAAGTTTTTCTATAGAACGAGCACCCTGAACTATCTATGCAAGTAATAACTACAAGATAGCAACTGTACTTACTTTCACAAGACGAAGATCAACACGTTGAAGATTTGCACCCTTCAAATTGGCACCCTACAATCATAGACACAATATAAACATACAAGAATATTCCAAAATTGACATAAACTCTAGAGTTAATCCTGAATATTTAATAAACCATTAAATTGGCTCTTTCCAGATTGGCTCCCTCCAAATTGGCTCCCACCAAATTAGCTCCCTCCAAATTCGCATTTGTGAGATTAGCGGTCTGAAAATATATAAACAATCAAATGAGTTAGAACTGAGAAACAAATTGGCACGCTATAAAAGTAGACCAGCAGTGGCGCAGCTTAGTTTGGGGGGGGGGGGGGGGGGGGACCCCCGGATTTTTGCGCAGAAGTTCCGATTATATAGTATTCGTATAGAAAATTTTGAAAATATAGGGTTTCGACCCCCCGAACCTTCGGGTCAAGCTGCGCCACTGTAGACCAGATATAAACACACTAAAATAATCCGAAATTGCCAAAACCCTAAACCCTAAATATTTAATAAACATTTAAATTGGCTTCTTCCGAATTGGCACCAGACAAATTCGCATTGTGAGATCAGCGGTCTGAATATATATATATAATACTAAAGGATCTAGAACCGAGTAACAAATTGTGCTTTTAATCCAGAGTCGAACGTACTTGAAGATGCGCAGAT
The DNA here is from genome assembly GCA_028751855.1 of Ambrosia trifida. Classification (NCBI taxonomy): domain Eukaryota; kingdom Viridiplantae; phylum Streptophyta; class Magnoliopsida; order Asterales; family Asteraceae; genus Ambrosia; species Ambrosia trifida. Next base: position 35,422,843 of record CM054126.1, read on the forward strand.
CGCAGGTCTGCCCCACGGAAATAACACTCTGTCAACATAGCATCTGCAAGTAATAAAAAATAATAACTTACTCTATAAGCTGATAAACGAGCTTAATTCCCAACACATTTCCTGCCAGATAGTTTACAAGATCACTTGGCTTAGCTTCTTAATAAATACAACTTAACATTGCATCTCATAACTCATTAATAGAATATTATTGTGCCAATATCGTAATTATTGTAATTAATAGTTTCCGATTATACGAGATTCTAAATTGATCTCCTTTGTATTATTTAAACCCTTGAATGTTAATGAAAAGATCAAGGTTGATAATTATCTCTTCTATCATGGTATCAGAGCTATCACAGTCAACAACATCAAAAATTTTATACCAGTCCTCCTCGAATCCTAATCCAGCCAATATGGCTTGTGGTCATAACTGTTTCAAACTCACTGCCGCGCCTTTCAGGTCCTTGACCATCTTTCTCCTCGCCCTACCTCGTCTGCGGCAGCCTCTTCGGAGGGTGACAAAGACCAAACCTCCAAATCTACGGATGATCTTTGGGACTCGATGCCGTTGTTAAACAATGGATTTACAGGACTATCTCCAATGATCTCCTAAACACCATTGTCATCCCCAATATGTCGGCCTATGAAGCATGGTCGGCTATTGAGGGTCTCTTTCATGACAACAAAAACTCCCGTGCCATATACCTCATGCAGAAGTTTGCCACCACTCGTCTAGATGGTTTTCCCAACATGTCTGCATATTGTCAAGCCATCAAGTCCCTTGCTGATCAACTCGCTAATGTCGGTGCCCCACTTGATAACAAATGCCTTGTCCTACACCTTTTTGCTGGTCTCACGGATCATTACGAAGGTATCTCTACCATCCTTCAACAAAAAGAACCCACCCCTTCTTTCTATGAAGTACGTTCACAACTATGCATGATAGAAAGTCAAAAAGCCGAGAAAGCCTTGTATGCCTCAAACCTTGCCAATCAAGCCCTCACCACCACCACCTCTAAAACCCCATCCCAAAACACCTCTCAACCGACAACCCAAACCGAACCCAACCCTACTTCTGCTCGCGGCCGTGGCCGGTCATGGGGTCGTGGCCGAGGCTGGTCCTCTTGGTCTCGGGGCTCCAACGCTGGTCGTGGTCAACCTTACGGGGCATGGACCATAGTTGTTAATAGCGAATAGCGGACGATAGCGACAAGCTACCGATACGCTACGTAGCGATAGCGATCAAATAGCCCTCACCACCACCACCACCACCTCTAAAACCCCATCCCAAAACACCTCTCAACCGACAACCCAAACCGAACCCAACCCTACTTCTGCTCGCGGCCGTGGCCGGTCATGGGGTCGTGGCCGAGGCTGGTCCTCTTGGTCTCGGGGCTCCAACGCTGGTCGTGGTCAACCTTACGGGGCATGGACCATAGTTGTTAATAGCGAATAGCGGACGATAGCGACAAGCTACCGATACGCTACGTAGCGATAGCGATCAAATAGCGGGCGCTATTTCATATTTAGCGATACACTAGAAGAACTTTTTAGAGATGTTTTATATGAATATTCAACCAAAAAATTTAAAAAAAATACTAAAAATAGAAAAATCTCGTTATTTCCTCGCTATTTGTCGCTATCAACCATATAGCGACACATGAGCGCTACGCTACGCTATTCGCTATAGGCCTATAGCGGGCGCTATGGTCGCTATTAACAACTATGGCATGGACTTCCCTTACTACTTACACTTGGACTATACCAAACCCGAACACCAACTACTCCTCACCACCACTCTGGCTCTCTTGGTCCGCACCTACACCACCTCCTTGCCCTTACCCCACCACTACCCGACCACAAAATCCGAATCCCAGTCAAGGCATCCTCGGTCCTCGTCCTCATCAGGGTCACCGGGCAACATACTCCCCCACTAACATTCAGCAGGCTCTTTACACCATGTCCCTAAACCCACCAGATTATCAGTATGGCGCCATGGACACGGTGCAACTATCAACATGGATCCCAATTCAGGTAACTTTAGTACTATTGTTAATAATTGTGTGAATGAAAATATTATTGTTGGTGATGGAAAATCCATCCCGGTACATGGACATGGACCACAAACCTTTCCCCCACCATACCCACCTTTTGTTTTAAACCGTGTCCTTTATGCCCCTAAACTAATTAGAAAACTAATTTCAGTGCGTCAATTCACTAGAGATAATTCTGTATCCGTGGATTTTGACCCGTTTGGTTTTCTTGTGAAGGACTACAAGACACGGATTCCTATAATCCGGTGCGACAGCAGCGGTGACCTCTACACCTTCTCCAAAGACTTCCACTGCTTCTCTACCTCCACTGCTGCTGAGTCCTCCACCCTATGGCATCAACGTCTTGGCCACCCTGGTCCGGCATTGCTTCAGTCTTTGAAAAATTCTAATTCCATTGTTTTTAAGACTTTAAATAAGAATGTTTGTGAACCATGTGTTTTTGGCAAGAGCACTAGGCTCCCCTTTTATCCATCTAATGGCGTTAGTGATCAGACTAGCTGGCACCATTGGTGGCCAACAGTCAATAGTTGGGATTATTTATTTCCATTACTACAAAATGAATTTAATAAAATGAAAAGAAGAGATTTTTACCTTGTAAGTTTGCACTTAGAAGATTAGCCTGCACAAATGAAGCTCCCGAAAGACCAGCCCCTGTGAATCATAATTTACAATGTCACATAATTTACCCAAATTTAACACAATGAAGATTATTACTTATTACCACCTGAGAAGATAACATTTTTGAGGCACGCATAGCTAAAATCTGCACCCCACAAGGCCTACATAAGTTATAATGGGAAAAACAAGTTTAGCAAAAACATGTAAGGGAAAAACATATCTGGTTCATGAAGGCGCTAGGCGGGCGGTGAGGTCTCGCCTAGGGACTAGTCGGGGCTAGGCGGAATTAGGCATTTTGGTATATTTATACGTATTATATATATATATACACACACACAAATTTAGGTGTTTTTTTTAAAATATGTTTAAGATATATACACATAATACTTGGAAATACTTAGATATATACACATAATACTAAGAAATACTTAGAAATTAAAAAAAAAGGTTAAAAAAACCACCGCCTAATGTCCAAAACGCCTAGATCTCTTACTAGCCCCTTATTCCGATATGAACCCTCGACTAGCGCCTAGGCCGATTTTTACAACATTGATCATACCAAAATAAAAGAGCAACTCTATCTCCTTAGGGGCTGTAAACCTATAAAAGACGCACTTCCGGACTACATTTTATAACTTCATGTCGGTATGTCATGCAATACTACATTACTACTCATGATATGATACCTTCCAGTTTTACAAGATACATGATTTGACAAATAATCTTGAGTCAAATAACAAGATGTATTTGACCATACCAGTTTCGAAAGATCAAGCCCAGAGAGATTTACACCTCTTAATCTCACACGTCCATCTTTTGCAGAATGTATAAATCTGATTATATCAGTTCGTGTTATGTCACTATCCCCCTTCTTCTTATTCAAGACTTCATTAATCCTGTCAACCAATCCCTGAAATAGTCAAAACAAAAGGACTATTTTATGAAGTATTATACAAAACATAGTTTTAGGTCGAATCAATTCTCTATCAAAAGAAAGCTAATCAATCAACTTTATAAATATAAAAATAATAGAGTGAAAATAAAGATTAAAAAAATAATGTAACCATGGTAATGACACTTCCTAGAAGTTACATTTGTTAGGACCGATTCCGAGATTGGGTAAGCTCAAGCTTGACTCGTGAGTAGTTTTATTAATTGATCTGGAGCTTGACTCATTTATTATATATTTAAAAATTATAATAAATTCAGTATGATCCAAATATTACTCATCAAACTTAACCAAGCTCGATAAGTGAAGCTTTGGCTCGTTGAAGCTCAGCTCGATTCAAGCTTTTAGCGAGCCGATCTCGAGTAGATTACAAGCAGCTTCGTTTACACCTCTACTTGCAGGCTAAAGTAGAGCGAAATGCAACAACAAAAATGACTTACAAGAAGCTGATAGTATTCCGCTTCCCTCAAAAGCTCTATACACTCTAATTCGGACAAGTTGGAAATGGGAACCACACCATCTCTCAACCAGTTAAGATATGCCGAAAGTGCATCCCATCCCGATCAACAAACACATACCCCTGCAGAAACACAAAATGGTCAAAACATGTTCCTTTTGAGCACAAGAAAATCAGTTTGATCCATGGTCTTACTCATCAAACTTGACCGAAAACATATGCTAACAAACGATAGAACACGAAATGCCGCTGATCTTGCAAACAAACATGTTGTATACCAGTTTTGTCTATATGCTCACCTTCTCAGGGTCCTTGTTAACAGTGTGGCGACCGCTGAACATGGCAGCAAGCATCGACTGAGGCTCCTTATGAGTTAGCGTATCCACAGTTGTGCAGAATTTATGTCCGCCTGTTACAGCAACAATATTAAGTTAAACAATTGAAATTAACACATCCCCAAACATACACACACTCCCTCCTATACAAATCATCCATAAGGTACCGAAAGTCCGAAACTATGCTTATTAGCTTATATCTTCCCTTCTACGGATATATATGTTTCCGGTTCTGGCCAGGTCAGTCACATGTAAAACCGTCAACTTGCCATTGCAACCGGCATAACTAAAAACCACATCTATATTTTCAGGTAATCAAGATCATAAACAGGTAAAGCACTGTAAATTAATCGAATTAGGGTCAAGTTATCCTACACAGTGTAACAAAAATGAGAAGGGTGAGAATGACAAAAAAACACAATAGTACACGAAATATGACACAATGAGCACAAATATAACACAATGCCGAAAATATAACATAATGCAAAAGAAAAAAGACACAATGCATCGCAAAATTGACACAATGATGAAAATAAGAAAAAGACACAATGATATAACGTAAATTCTAAAAACTACAAGCTAAGAATCCAAAAAAAGTGAAAACCTAAAAACTAAGATCGTAGGGTTCAATGAGACGGTTCCAATGCCGCTTGAATAAGTTCGATCGGAGTCCGTTTGATACCCTTCCTACGATTTTCTATTTTTCTTTCACTGTGTATTTGATGTAACCCTTCGATAATATTTGTTTTTCTTTTTCACTTTGTTCTTCAAATGCAATATGTATAGATAAAACATTAAGCAAGTTCAAAATCAGGACTAAAGGGGTAGTGCACTAGCAGTATCACATGACTTTCTCTATGGGAGGTCACTGGTCGCCAGTTAGAGTCTGGTCCGCGACAAATTGTCATGCGCGTGAGTCACGTATTTTACCACAGCGGGCCTTCGAGAAGTGGATTTCCTCTTAAATTGGTAAGAGGCCGGGTCACCAGCTTTGTATGCAATCGCAGGCGTGGGTGGCCTTTCGCCGATGAATGTATCAGGTGGCCAGACTTTGTTGGAGTTTCAAAAGGCAATTCAAAATTAGGGTTTATATTACCTAAAACTTATAAAAATAAAATAAAATAAAAAACTCGTATAATGCAACGAAACAATCAGATGCTAAAAACAGTAACTGTAAACTTAATCAATGGATTATACTAAGAGCCAAGTTACAGATAATTAAGAGTTAAATACGAAATAATAAAAGCAATAATAATAATAATATGACCTATATTGAGACGAATAATTGAAGAACCAGTGTCTGACTCCATTGCAACTGATGAAGGAAGATGAACACGTGGGTTTTGTGGTAAAAAATAATAATATACAAACCAATATATATATCAGCTAAAAGCACTGAAGAATGTTTAGAAAATTATCTATAAATGGCCCTTTTACTTTTGTTTATTTCTCTAAAGGCTCCTTATACTTTACTTTCTTTCACATTCTTCTATGACTTTGGTCTTAGCTAAATGAGTTTAATAAAAGTTAAATTATATATAACTATTGTTAGTTTTTATAATCTGATTAATTTAAAGTCTAAATCTGTAGTTTAGCTTAATTAAACCACGTTTATACGTGTGTGTGATTGAGAATCTTCAAGTTTTTATTAATGTTTAAACTATACGATTGTGTTTTTAACTTGTTGTAACATGTTCTTTAAACCGAACTTTCTGGTAGTTCATATAAAATAAACTTCATATCATTATCTGAATATAATACAAAGTCAACTAAACATTACTCAAACATATGTTGTATATAGAGTGATAGATCCATGATTCTTTTTCCAATGGATTCCTCTTAGTAGATTTTCACTTTTTTTTTATTTTCCAAATCATGGAAAGTTCTTATTGATTTTTCCCAATCTTTTTTTTTTTTTTTTTTCAAACCAAGTGGTTTCATAGGAACCCACAAAACTGGGGTGGATCCACTCTTGCGTATATATGCAACTAGCATCATTACACAAATTCACGAGACTTGACATTATACATAAAATCTTGAAAACCTTCATCAATTGGCAACATTAGTGCATTTCCTTTGTCTTTAATCATGGATATTCCTTCGTAAGGAAACATATAGTACTAAACAAAAAAATTAGTTAAAGTTTGGTTTTGATTATTAACCAAATTAACTGAAATTAACCAAACCAAAACCGAAGCATTATAATATATTCATATATTTTTAGCATTTACGCCTCTATTTCATATAGTACTAAAAAAAATTAGTTAAAGTTTGATTTTCATTATTAACAAAATTAACTTGACTGAACTAAAAACCAACATTTAATCAAATAACCTAACCGATTGGTTAATTGATTAAGCAAGACTCGATTTTAGTTGAAACTAATAACTGAATTAAATCAAACCATATATACCCGTAAAGTTGGTTGTGCTCATCTCCTCATCGTATCGTGCGGACACGCTACTAAAATTAATAATAAATATAAATAATAACAAATTAAAATATTCTGTAACAATTCTCTAGCCAATAGTGTATATTCACATCTCATATTGCCGCCTTGCACTAGTTGAGTTCATGCATGTCCGCCACGTATCACCACCGTTTAACGATTCACATCACACACACAACACACACTCATCCATAATAATAATATCGAGGTGTGTAATATACCTATATGTGTATAATCAAATCTTTTTATCTAAAAACAACAAGAACTTGAACAAACTAACATTAGATTCAATGGCGAAGAACCTGAAACATCTATCCATCATTGCCAACAGCCTTATTCAACGATGTGCTATGTAAGTATTCAACTTCTTTAACTGAGTAAAATAATTAGAAAGGGTGACGGGGCAGCTTGTTGTATGCCTGCCTGCCATTTTAATGTAATTTGTCAGTCGTGAAACAAAAATATCAAGTTATAGTGGGTTGGAACATAGTTATCAAGCTATGGATATTCCTCCTTTGCCTAAGGTGAGTTTATCATGTAAAATATGATTTGTAATAATTTGCAGGAGACTGGAGATATCTGTGAGGGATTTAGTGAATGAATTCGAGACCGAATGGAAGGCGGAATCGGGAAGGTATTCTAGGAGATTGGTGGAGTATTGTTCATCAAAGGTGCTGAATGAAATGTCTACAAACCTTGAAGAAGCGATTACAGAAGGAGATTTTAGTCGGTTTACGTTCGATATGATGGTTGCTTGGGAAAGGCCTAGCTCTTCTGATGAAGGATCTCATAAGGTATATATATATGCTTCATTTGAACAATTAAAATGAGTAGATTTTAGCACATTTGTACGATTATTATTATGATGATGATGAAGATGGTAATTTGTCCTTAGGTTTATCATGATTCGATTAGGTTTCCTTTGTAATTATCCGTATTGTTTGTCTTATAAAATGTTGATAAGTAATGCACAATATAAAGATAATATATAGACATTAGTCTACAATTACTTGTAGTGTAATAACCAATAAGTTGTGGATTATGAAATTTAATATTATTGTTTAGAATTGAAACAAAGAGATGTCAATCTTGATAAGAGTTGTGGTTAATAAGATTTGGAGATGAAATTGATTGGTAGCAAAATGAAAGGGGAAAAAAGTGTGACATTGGTAAATGCCTCTCTTTCTAGTATAGCATGTTTTAGAATCGGTCAAAATATAATGACTTTTTGAATTCACCATCATACTTACTTAATCTTATTAATAACAAAGTTAAGGTAGGGTCTGATGAGGGTAAGATGTAGACCGCCTTACCTGTAGCTCGAGGGTATAGAGAGACTACTTCCAGTGAGACCCCCAACTCGATAGTGGTTTTGCATCAAGGCTTGGACATAAGACATATAACACTTAGCAATCAGGACAAACCCGACTGGTGCATGTACCCACATGTCTTTTGGCTATCAACGCCACCACATGATCCATGATTAACTGTCCGTCATTTTTAACGTTATTTTCAAGAAAGTGGTAGAATAACGTTAAAATTAGTGCAATTTGGTAAAGGCAAATCCGAATTTCACGAGGTTCATTAGACGAAACATATTTTCGTTGTAACATGCAAAATGAAAGGTACCTTCAATAACACACAAACGAAGATGAAAAGAAAGAAACATGTTTTTTTATATGTTTCCATCGTCAAACGACAATTCCATTCATGGCGCAATAAATCTGTCATCTTGATATATATATCGGTACTTTATAATTCTAAACCAAGTTTCAAACAATTCATAAACTAAATCCTTATGCTATAGGATCGATAGTGTATGTGATGATAATTTATAAGACATGGAAAGTAGTACCGAAAACCAGAAGTGGCATCTCTATTTGGTGTGAGTTTTGATACTTCTCTATAAGCTTAACCCTATAATATTGTTATAATTGTGCCATGATATATTTTTTTTTTCACACAATTCGCTACTATATATTATTAGTTAATTTAAATGGCAAATGTTACTCCTTTACACCAATAATCATGAATTATCCCCCTTTGCCCATGTTTACTAAGACCTCCCTCTAGGAGGCATGCACCTTTACCAAGTGGGCTAACCATACATCGCCAATATATTAGAGTATATTTTTAGTAGCCAATAAAGTAAAATGGGCCTATGATTTTAATGGACATCCTATATTTATAGGAGTATATGGCCAAGGAAAAAGAAGACACTGAGATACATGCAAATACCAAATTGACTAATGACCAAGATGACACTTCTCTATTTTACTCGGACATCATGCCACTCCTTGTAAGGCACCTTGTTCTTTCATCTAGTGTATAGATAATTATAGTGTTTACACAAGGCTTAAGGCTATGGTAACTCCTCCCCATGGTTTTTTCTTGAAGGGATAAAAGCGGGGATTAGATCGAGTTAGAATGAGTCATTTTCATTTTAAATATTGATCAAATTAGGTCGAGGCGGGTTTGGTTTGCCCTAAAAGCCTTTTTGTCCTTTCTTTTACAAGTAATCATGTTTTTATGACTTGTCATAAAAACGATATTATAGTATAACATTATTAATTATTTTTCCTAAAGAAATTGTATATGCATCCCAATCTACAAATAAACATTTGGTATTTTTCACACATTGGACCCCATATGACTCATCTAAGTTCTATTTTTACTTAAAACACTAAAATACAACCCAATTCGGCCCTTTTACGATTACATGTAGTATTGCAATGTTGCCACATTTATGAGATGATATTCTAATATGTTGTGTTGGTAGGTTGATGATGAGCCAAGCGTTGGAGATGATGCATTTGTGTGGTTGGGATCATTAGTTCCTTTAGTGGCTGATTTCGTGAATGGTCGATTCACTTTTGAGACCCTAACTAGCTCTACTTTGAACCGCCTACATTTCCCTGCCTATGACCGGTTCCTTAAAGAAATTGACAAGTAATTATTTGCAATGTTATTTTGGATTTTAACATGCAACCTAGATTACCAATGTTTCATTTTGGTCCTTCAAGTTTCTTGCACACAAATAATTATCGCGTTTTAGTTACTAATCGTGTATGCATACACAAATAACCTTGTGCACATGTTACTAATCATAGATGCATAAAGCATATGTTTGTAAATGTCAAAATTAATTACATTGCTTCCAAACCATATATATTCTTTTAAATTTGTTTGTGGATTTTATTGTAGATGCATAAAGCATTTGCAAAATCTAGCACCACCGAAGAACGTTGTTATGGTTGATGATGAGTTCATTCTTCATGTTGAGGGAACCGTAACTTCACAGAGAGTTGTCCGACATATTGGAGGACAAAGCTGGCCTGGTTAGCCTTGATTTTCTGTTTTTCTTTCTTCCTGTGAGCATGTATAAGTTTTTTTTAAAGATAATTTGACTAAGATGTTATTGCTAATATTGGTTCTTTAGGAAGGCTCACATTAACGAACTACGCTCTCTACTTTGAGGCCTCGGGCGTTGTTTCTTATGAAGATGCAATTAAGCTTGACCTTTCAAAGGACATTGAACAGTCTATAAAATCAGCAGCCACGGGCCCTTTGGGTGCTCCTCTTTTTGACAAGGCAATAATATACGAGTCATCTGAACTGTAAGATTTTTTTTTATTCACAATTGATCCATGGCGTCGTAACTGTAATAGAGTGCAAGTTGCACATTAATGTGCACAGTTTTGTCAAGTTGTTAACATGCTTATATTTATAAGCGCGAAGTAATATAATGAGTGAGAATTTAATTTCTAGACTAAAACATAAAGTTGTCCTTGACTACTTTAGGGAAGAGGATGTCCAAATCGAGTTCCCGGAGATGACTAGCTCCACAAGACGTGACCATTGGCTCGCTCTCGTGAAGGAAGTAATGTTGCTGCACAAGTTTTTAACAAAATTCAACATCGAATCTCCTCAACAAGCATGGGAGATGCATGCAAGGACCATATTGGGGATAATAAGGCTCCATGCAGCACGAGAATTGCTTAGGATTGCACCACCCGATCCCAAAGGCTTCCTAATATTCGTCTTATTTGATGAGCTGCCTACAGGTAGTGACGTTTTACAGGAGATTGCTGAGAGTTTGAAAACAGTCGATACTGGACACCCGTGCAGTGCTACTTCCATACTCCGTAACTTAAACGTCTCCCAACTTATTAGTGGGCACACGGAAATGCATGTAGGAACGGAGCATTCTGAAATCGCAAATAATAAACCAGAAAATCAATCGTCATTGGAAACAGCAGTTGAACAGGTTAGAGAGGAAGCGAAAGAGATCAATACCGCGAAAGCCAAGGCTGATGAGCTGAAAGATGAAGGGATTGGCAATAGTGCTCTTGTATTGATGGTACATTCTTGCACACTTCTTTTTTATTAACTTAAAACATGACTTATTAGGAAATTGGGTAAAATTGTTTCAACTTATTCGCACATATAATTATCCGAAAGATGCTTACATCTCTACATAAAGAGAAATGTAAGAAGAGATCATGATAATTTGTACGCGTGCAAAAACATAAAATTTGTCAGACCGTTTAATATTCCCCTTACATGGAAACCGGAAAATGGGTGCATTTAGGGCGGATCTAGGGGCTTTTAGGGCGTTCCCAGGAATCCCCTCGGTTTGGAAAAAATTAGTGGAGAATTTCGAAAAATTAGTGAAAATTAGTGAAAATCTACGAAAGGAACACCCTGGAAATCCGTCCGGGATACGCCATTGGGTGAATTACAAACTTTATGTTTTTGTACGCGTGTTAGTTCTTTTTGTATACAATTATAAGCATGAAAATCATCATAACGTTGTATAGCTCTATGCTTTTATAAATGTAGATATCCTTTTAACATGTTTGTAAGTCTGAACAACGTGACAAAAAAATACACCGTTTTTTCGTAAACCATGTAGATAAAAATTTGTGCAAATTGCATTACGCCCCGTCAGTTCTTCAGTTCGTATCTACTTATAGACATATGTAATGTATAAAAGGTTATGACCCCACATTGATATCGTTGTGCAGGAGTTGGTGAAGCCATTAAAAAGTGTATGGCCATGGTTTCAAGAGGTTATTCAGTGGGAAAGACCAGCATCTACGCTCACGGTTATCGGCTTAACCCTGCTAGTTGTATACAAGTAAGGTTGTCTGGGATCTAAATATCTTATTAAGCTTTGGATATAAATGATTATAAGAAAATTAGTACCTTTATAAAGATGTAATAAGTTAGCATGCGTGCAGAGAGTGGTTCGGAAAGGCGATGGCGATGTTCTTAATGTGGGTCGTTACAAAGATGATTTGGGCAAGACGACACGGAGTAGGCAAGAAAACCAAATTTGTCGTGTGCACTGCTTCGGATCAAACAACAATGGAGAGCATAGTGTCAGCGCAACATGGACTAAACACTGTATACAACATCATGCAGTTGGCGAATATCGCGATTCTGAAAATATGGTCAATATTTTTGAGTAATGCTCCCAAGGTATGCTTTTAAACTACTACAGATAAGGATATTTGTGACCACCATAACAGTTGTAAATTTGTCATTTAAGGCCATTAGCAACTGACTACTATTTATGTATTTTTTTTTTTTAAAAATATGCAACAGATGCTATAAACGTAGCAATGTTAACAATATCGTGTTCCGAAGACAAAAACACTAAAATCCAATATGTTTTTTTTAACTTTATCAGTTAACGTGCTAGAGATAGCACTCAAAAACAGGTGGCGTGTTTATGTCATTTGATATTTTCTGCTTATAATGATTGCAGCACACGGATATGGCAATTACAGCGATCACCGGGGTTGCAATTGTGTTGGCATTTATTCCTCTAAAGTTTATAATTATGGCCCTCGTGGTATTGGCATTTGCGGCAACATCAAAGCCTGTGAAGCGCTTTAACGACAGCAAGAACGACATGGGGAACCGGAAACTGCAGGGATGGTGGGATTCAATTCCAGTTATTCCTGTTGAGATTGTAGACAAGGTTGAAGATATTCCAAAGGCAGAGAAAATAGACTAGCAACGGTATTTCCTTATTTCATTCAAAATTTTCTAGTAGTATAGTACACTATGGGTGGGTAAAAGTTGCTCGTTATAGCAGTCGGTTTATAATGTTTGGGAGTTTGGCTTTCTTTTGTAAATAATTAATATTGTGATACGTTGAATGTAATAAGTTAGAAAAACATTCGTATAATAAATGTAAAAAAAAAGTTAATTTATATTCGTTCGTATTGAACAAACGCCCCTTTGACTCAATAGGCGGCAACTACTATGATATGTTTTAGTTTGAAACGTATAGGTTGGTGATTTTCGTTAAGTTGGAAGGGCCAAACAAAGTTCAAGGGTTTTAGAAAACTCTGGTAAAGTTCCTAGAACTCTAAAAGATGGTTGTTTACTAAGTACGTGTATCAACTTAATGCGTCTCTAGGGAAATAAAAGATGGCCATGGAGATTCCTAGGACCTTGGTTCATGACCAAGGATATTTGTAGGTTCATGGGAATGTTATAGACTTCTAGTAAGTGAAATGATTGTCGACTTGAAAGATCAAGGATATATGTAGGTTCATGGCAATAGGCTTTCAGGGGATCGTGGGTTGCCACATAGTGGCAGTGATGGTGGTGGATTAAAGTGTAAAGGATGAGAAACCTGAGACTATAGATGAATCGCTATCCTTGTCTTTAGAGAAAGATGGCCTCGATCAGCTTGTAAAGATTCAAATTGAGTAGTGGTTTGGGCAATGATGTTGGCATTGTGCGAAAGGATTAGTTAGGACCTTCCGATTACAGCTTGGGTGGATTCATGGGTGATTGTTGGGTCTTTAGTTAGGGGTCGTCCTTTGGTTAGGCCTCCTTATGTCCGATACCATAACAATCGGAGGGTTATGCCTCCTTATATTGGGTAGTGTTCAAATTAAAACCAAAAAATACGTTGAAAATCACATAATACACTTGTATATGTCCTTCACGGGTAGCTCAGTTGGTGAATGGTTCGTACGGGTAGCTCAAGTGTTTTTTTTTTTCAACGTATTTTTTGGTTTTAATCACATAATACACTTGTATATGTCCTTCACGGGTAGCTCAGTCGGTGACTAACCATGTAAGGGGTTTGGTCGACTAACGGATTGACATTTTAAAACAGTTTGGGTTAACCCGTTTTAGTATTTAGATAAAAACAACTATTTTAATTTTATTTTCTCCGTTTTCCATTTTACATGGTTAGTCATGTAGTGTTGTCATATCATATTATTTTCTTGTCACACTCGTACGCTCATCACTAAACAAGTTACCGATAATCTTCTTATAACTCATCATTGTGTATTGACTATTTGACTCATTTTAAAAAATGGGTTAAATCGGCCATGTTCTGGTTGACTCGAATTTATATGTGTGCGGGTTAGGTATGTAATTATTTTTTTATACCAATAATAGGATGGATCGGGTACGGGTTGTACATTTCAACCCACGACTCGATAACCTCGCACCATTAACACCCTTACATCAAGAGTGATGGGCCTATTTAGTTTTTTTTTTTTAATTTGAAACTGCATGTGCTCTTAGTTACAACGTTTCCGGTGACCGAAATTCTATCCATCACTCTTCTTGTTTGGTTTTGACTGTGATTGAATATACTCATATCATAAACATAACAACGGTGGCAGACCTATGAATTATTTTCTTGGAGGGTGATCGGGGGTTTAACCGAATATTTAAGGGGTGTGATTGGGATTTTTTCCTGCAAAATTGTACTAATTTTTTTTTTACTTTAAGGGGGCGCCTGTTGGAGTTCATGTGTGTGAATGTGAGTTTGTCCCACATTGGTTGAGAGATGGAAAATAAGTTGGTTTATAGGAGGAAACCAAATTGGAAGGAATAAAATGTTAAGTCACATTATACTTGGGCACCTACCTGTGCGCGCATGGGGGGGTGCAAAAATGGGTTATGATTAGAGAAAAAATTCTTGAACCAATGCGACGCCTGCACGAATGCAGCTCGAAACATCTGGGTCCACGTGACGCTGGTTTTTGCTACCTGTTTTAGCATTTTAATGTGTGACTAGAAGAGATTCTAGAAGAAGACTGTTTCGAGTAAGTCTAAGTGTGCTTAATTGAGCAATAAATGAGATTAATTAGTATTAATCTCGAATTGATTAACATCCATCAGTTTCATCTTTGTATCTTCATTATGAATCCTATAAGAACAAAGGATGTGTTCTGCACAAAGTGACCAGAATATTTTATGCATGCATACACATACGAAAAACACAGCAGTAGAAAAACCTTATGATTATTTTTCAGACAAGTGGGATAGTCCGGAAGTGCACCGTCACTTCACTATTTTCGAACCAGTGTACCCTGGGAACAGACCACAAATCTGTTTATGGAAATTGTGTCAAACACAAGCCCGGTTCACTATGATTTCGTTTTCAATTACAACTAGTATATTACCCGCCGCGCCGCGCGGCGTAGATACATACAGCCGATCGAATTTTCGTCAAATGGAAATGCATTATATTCGATCAAACATGTTTAAAAATCGTGAAGGGAATTCGGTCAGTTTTTGTTTGTTTTGTTACGATGCGGACGAACGTGGCGACAACCCCAATCTGTAACCACTTTTGTTCGGTAAACGAAGGCTTCACCCGTTGTTTCGGTGACGGCAAAATTCGGAAAATGTAAAGTTAAAGCTAAAACGGTTGTGAGATTGTACTTTACCAATGTTCGCCTACACCGAAATAAGACAACGATGTTGGTTGGTTATGTTCAGGCGGCTAGAGTTCCGACAACAGAAAACCCTTGATCGGTTCTATGGACTTTAGCCCATAACCACAGCCAGCGGGACGATGTACTTTCTAACTACAAACAACCGGCGCGCCGCTGCGCCCACCACAAACGGATTTCGCCTCTTAAACCGTCGCAGGAAAACGAAGGTAGCCAAGAGATAGAAAGAGAGGTGTAGGAATATTCTTGCGAGAGGACAAGAGAGATGCAGGGAGACGCTCATGAAAAGTGATGAATGAGGTTTAAAACAAACAAAAACAGAGGTGGTCAACCGGTTGAAGTTGTCATGGAGGGAGCTTTTGAAAAGGGCATGTCTTGGAGCTGAGAGAAGAAAGCACAACGTGGCAGGTGTGTTAGTGAGTCACCAATGAGGAAGCTAATAATAAAACTACCAATGGCATTTACGTAATTACATAGAAGTTAACAGGTTTTTACTTCGCATTTACTGTAGCGAATGTGACATCCGTCACCCTCGTCTTTTGTCAGATTTACAAAAATAACCCTTGTAATATTTTCATTTTAGTCCCTATAAGTTTCGTCGTTTTCAAATTTAAATTTTTGAAAAAAAATATACATATATATATATATATATATTTATTATGGATCGGGTGTAAGTTTTAGTCAAAAACGTATCTCGAACGTTAACGCAATGGATTTTATAAAAAAAAAAATCCAAGTTTTAAAGAGTTTTATAAAGTTTAAAAAAAAAATATATTGGTTAATTATTCTAACTTGGTTAGTGTATTTATAAAGAAAAACATAACTAAAATCATAATAAATTAACCAAGTTAAAGGTTGAGGGACTAATTCTGCCAAATAGGAAAAGTTTTAAAAATTTTTCCCCTCCTTTTCCTCTTCTCGCGTTTTTCCGGCCAAGACAACTTCCGGCGGCCGGAATTTATTCCGGCGACATGGTCCTTTGGATTCCTTGGCGTTTTTAACACCTAATCAATGCGGGTTTACGTTTCTCCACTCATTATTAGCATAATACCATCATTAATCAGTAAATAAACGCGTTTTAATCGAATTAATTCGGGTTCGAATGATGTATAACCGGCGAAGCTTAAACCCGGCATTAAACACGTCCATTAAACCATATATATATACATAGATGTTTGTAAAAGGTTGCTGCATCATTACATATTAGAAACCCACAACAAATTGCACATAAAATCGTTCAAAGACCTCCTCCAATCGCGTTTTTTTGCGAAGCATAGAAGCTTTGGTTTCGATCCTAAATACGCGTTGTAAGTTTACATTCTTGCTTGGGTTATGTTAGTCGACCATCATAGATTAAAACCCCTCTATTACAGAGCATTATCATGTTCGGGATCGGGTTTATTAGATCTAGGTTAAGGTTAGGGTTCTTGGCTTGTTCAATTGGGGAAGAAGATGATATTGGTATTAATGGTTAAATATATTTCAGTTTTAAATAATTAAACAAAACATGATCTAGCCTAGTGGTGTGTGTGTGTATTGTGGAATGAAGGGGGCCGGGTTCGAATCCCCATGGCTGCAATATTAAGAGTTTTTTTTTCTTTTTTTTCAGATTTGGTAATTCTTATTTTTTTGTTATTTATTTATAAATATATATATATCTTAAAATATTCATAATAAATTCATCTTTTGCCCAAAAATTATGAAAATTTAGGTGTAGCTTCTTGACATCATAAAGAACATTTCCACATTTTTATTTTCTGAAAAATATTTTATTTTTATATTTTTATTGAATTAAATTGTTTTAATCATAAATAATTGATAAAAAATTCATTTTTAATGATTTTAATCTCAAACTTTTTGAGTAATTATTTCTAACCATTCTCAACTGAAATAAAAATTATTGGTCAAGAAAACATTTATTTTATTAATTTTCCCATTTTTTTTAATCATTTAAACATGAATTAATCTCGTTAAATCAGTTTTAAATATAAATAAGTTTATATAAATTATGGGAAAATTATTCTAATATGTTTACATTAGAAATCATCCATTTTCTATAAAAATAGCATTTTTGGATCATGTCTTGAATTATTAGTCTTATTTACGTTTAGTTAGACATAATAACATATTTATTTATTTATACAATTTAAACATTTATTTTATAAATGTTTTTCTTATAAAATAGAAATACTCGTATGATTTAATGTCTTAATTATTTGTTGAATCGTTGTGTAACACAAAAATTATTTATTTATATATTTATGATTATTGTATTATTTTAATTTAGTTAAAGTAACTAACTAAATTATTTTGTCTTAATTATTCAAACATATTGTTATCTAAATATTTAACCGGTAATAATTATATTATCTAAATAATATTAGAAACTTTGGTATATTATTTTTAATATACAACTTTTATATTAATTCGACTAATCATAAAATCTCTAATTCCCCAAATCGACTTAGCAAACCCTAATGCCTTAGACCCTAGATACCTTAGACTTTGTAGACTTTACCTTACTAGTATTTATATACGTTATAGGTTGAATTCCTCGGAATTCTCACTACTTAGCTCACAACCGTTTAAGTGGATTTCGATCGCTTTCACAAACTGTGAGTATATCTTTCCCCTTTTTACTATTTTACATTTCGGGGTGACTCATGTACTTACTATCAAGTTTATATTTCCTTTTACTAAAATAGCAATTCTTATGTGTGTTTGCTTGTGTTATTTTGTGTATCTATGACCTGTCAAATCATTAACCGCTGGGCGGCCTGGCATTTCAATGAATAGTACTATGGTTTATACCCTTGTGACTCTGTTGAGAGTCCTCGTCATTGCTATGTATTACATTACTACTAGCGCATACTATATATATCTGCTTTCTCCTCTTAGGGTTGATTTGACCCGGATTCCACTTATTACATCTTGCAAAATAACACACGAATTGCTAAAGTTTACCTTACTATATATATCAAATGGATGTACTCACCAATACATTATATGTGTTGACAAAAATTGTTTTGTACATGTTTCAGGTAACGTTTGATGTCTCATGCTTTCACGCTTAGGCTGGACCTAGTGCTTAAATAAAAAGTTGAACATTTAATATTTATGTTTGAGATTTCTATTAAGACTCTTTGTATTTCGTTTGAATGATGGAAGTTATTTGCTATTAATATTTACAATTTAGTCCATGTGCTATTGAACAATCGTCACTACGTGACACCTCGATGTTTCCGCCATCGGTTGGGGTGTTACAGCGAAGCTACGGGAATTGTTATATATAATAATTTGCTACAGGAAGTGTACCGATACCGACCTTGATACCTGTGAGCTTCATGTACGAGAGGCGTTGCAGCGAATACAATGTAAGTTTTCTAACAAACTTAAACAAATTAGTAAAACAAACTTTCGTGTTCTTAACGAAATTGGTTCGTGAAAGTTTGTAGATGTTTTCCTTTTGGTACATTGAATCGGACTACATTCATAATGTGGCACCCGACAATTTAGGATTCCAGGGTAGGGGTCTGGATGTTCAAAATCTGACAACAGTAACAACAGCTTGACATCCCCATGATAAGGAGTCAGTCATCATGGGGCATATGTCACTATGGGTTGGTTGTGGATGACGTGTATTGAATTTACTTACCTATATGTACCTAATTTGTTTCGTGTTGTTACAACTATGTGATTTACATTTATCGAAACCTATGAACTCGCCAGCTTTTTAGTTGACGCATTCAAGTATGATTTTTAGGTGAAGGTAACTTAAGGACATAGACTTCAGAATGTTATCACATAGGTTGAATGCGAAAAACCTAGTTGAGTGAATTCCTATTTGAGTCCCAGTCTTTTGTTGATTTTAACTACTTGAGTCTAACATTTTCATTTTTAACATTCTGAATCCTAGTGTTTTAAGTTTGTTATGGTTTGAATCCTAAAATCTAACTCAATCCAACTTTCCGGTTAACTCACCCTCACGTGTAATACATGTGAGGGTACTTTAGTAAATTCACTTTGTTCTTATATCTCTCACCCATTAAAAGTAAAAATATAAGTAGGTGATAATTCTTAACCCGTCCACTCAACCCATCTCTCTCTCTAAACTTACCACCACCACCACCACCACTATACACCGCCGTCACCACCACCACCACCACCAAACAGCAGCATCACAAAAACCACCATCAAACAGCACCATCACTAAGACTACCAGACACCTGCAACAACCGTCACTGCCTCTCTAACCTATTTCTTCTCTCACCCCCTCTCTCTTTCTAAACACCCCCTTCTCTCTCTATCTGTTCTCTTTGTCGTCTCTCTCCCTCTCCCTCTCTCTCTCTCTCTCTCTCTCTTAAAACCACCTCCAACTCATCACCACACCAGACGACGTTGCACCAAACCCTGCAACAACCCTTCTCCCACGTCTCCAGCCGACCATCATCCATCATACAACAACAATTTAACAAACCACAGGTGCCATTATTGTTGCTGCAACGAAAAATGCTGTTAATCGAAGATAGTAGGTACTATTATTTTGACCTTTTTTTTGGGGATTAGGGTTTAGATATGGATTTGGGGGTTAGGGTTAAGATCGGTGTGGTGTAGTGTGGTGGGAGGTGGGTGATTGTCGTCTGATATTAGTGGCGATGGAATGGTGGTGGTTTATGGTGCAATGATTATAAGATGGTCGGGTGGGGGAGAAAGTATGTGCAGGTGTGTGTGTGTGTGTATGAGAGAGAGGGGGGGGGTATGTGTGTAAGAGAGAGAGTGAGCTTTTATGTAAATAAATATTATATATTATATTTATTATATATATTATATTTTATTTATGCATTAAAGACTTGTACATTATACCTTATGCATTAGTTGTACCCGGGTATAAAATGACTGAGATACCCTTATAGTTAACTGACTTGGTTAACGACATTAGAAAATTGGACTTAGATTGTAACAGAACGTAAACACTAGGATTCAAAATGTTAAAAATGAAAATGTTTACTCAAGTAGTTAAAACCAACATAACACAGGGACTCAAAAAGGAAATCACTCAACCTAGTTATTTAAAATTGTAAACTCATTTGTTTTTGTAAATGATACTTAAACAATTTGAGTTTTAAATAAAAATAAGTATTTCTTTGTTCCATGTTTTATGCAATTCATTGCGACTCGACGTTTCTGCCTTAGGCCGGGGTGTGAGATGTTATCACTACCCACTGACGTTAGAATAAGTATCTGCTAGGGACAAGTATGAAAGTAGGGTGGATCTAATGATCCTTTGTGTTGCATGTGTATTTTACTTATAACCATTAGTGGTTAGAGCTGTTCCCGAGAGATAGTTATTGTATTTGACATAGGATTTTTTTTCCCCATAAAATAGAAAATGTAGTTATTAAATAAGATCTCCTCATTCTTTGGATATTATGTTATTCAATAATATATCTATCTACCATATTTGTCATGTTGCTTTCGGAATAACCAGGTTTAATAGGTATTGACCAGTTTGGGTTCAATTAACTGGGTCATACCTCGTCAAATTCAAAACAAAATTAGGTTTATATATTATAAGGTTGGGTGTTATTGTATTCGAAGGCTCCTAGGGGGAGCTGATGTGGAGGGTTAGGGTAGCAGGGAACATTAAACCGCCACTCTTTCCCCGCCCGATTCTGGAGCAACCGTGGCCACAGCCTTGTCTCCCCCATGCTTTGTTTTCGAAATTTTTTTACGGTTAAAGAAAGGGATCATGGATGAGTATAACAAAGGTTCATGGATGGATGTGAGAAATGCAAGGAGAATGTGATATAGCGCTAAGGTGACAATCAATGATAAAAAAAAGAGTATAACGCAGGACCTAAGGCTATGTATATAGATTTTATTAAAACTTGTGTCACGTCATCGTCGCGTAAGCATATTGGCTTTACTTTCCACAATGTGTGTAACGGTCTAAGTAGTGTTCCGCCATTTTTTTTAAACGATGATCGAGTTGGTAAAGTGAATTTGGATGGTAAAGTTAATTTAACAAATATCCGCTCTGCACCCGTGGCTATACTCACAAAAAGAGCCCCTCATTCCCAGGTTAGATAAACAAAAATATCTTCTCGTTTTTTTTTTTGAACGACAAATTTTATAACACTTTATTTTCACTTAACCTTGCATTTATATGGATTTAAATTTATAACCTCACATTTATAAAGAGGACACCATACCACTAGACAAGAAGTCACGAGTAGATAAACAAAAATATCTAACCCAATGGTAGAACAGTAATTTCATACAAACAAAAGTACAAAACATAGAAGTCTCGAAACAGTGGTCGGCAGACAAAACAACTCCAACTCAACTCAAACTATCGCTCTCTCTCTCTCTCTACAATCTTTCTCTCTCTAAAACTAAAACTAAAACTAAAAAAATCCTATCCATAACTAACTATTCCATATCCATGGCCGCCCCTGGTTTTCCCATGCCTCCATCACCTTATAACCTCACCTCATTCCCACTTTCTCACACCCTTCCTTCCTTCCTTCCTTCCTTCCATTCTTTACAATTAACAACAACCCACTTATTATTATTATTATTATCATTTTTATATAATATACATATATACACTTTGAGTTTGTGATCGGATCCATGACAATTGAGGTGAGGTTAGCTGACGTCAGCAAGGTGATAAAGAAGAAGAAAAGCTGTCGGAAAAGTAGTAACGGCAAACGGAAACCGTTACCGCCGGTTATGTTTCCGTTGCAGAGACTGTATCTGTCTTGTTTGGATGTGTTTAAAGGGGTTGGCACTGTTCCGTCTTCTGCTGATGTGCAGAGGGTTTGTAGTATTCTCGGTTAGTTTTTTTTTTTTTTTAATTATTATTAGATGTTATAAAAGTTATTGCTAAAATTAGTGTCTATTTATTTATTTATGTTTTTATCTTTTTGTGGTATGTTTGATTTTAGTTGCATATTAAAACGGTGATTGTTGCCAAAAATGTTGTAACTGGTTGGATAAGCGTTTGATAATAAGAATATCAGAATAATCAAGTTATATTAAGGCAGGGGGAAGCTTAAGAAGGTGGCACCCGCTGTTTTTTTGGCTCAATAGTGTAAATTTCTCCGTTTATTTCCGAAAATTTTGTATATATTAAGTTGGCCCCATCGATTTGATTTGATATTACGTAAATTTGGGTCTCGTGATAGAAGGTTGTTTAGTTTATCATGAGGAATAAATAACGCTTGGTAAAATAACAATAAAAATCAAATTTATTTTAAAAATATCTTTGGCACCGGAAGCCATCCGTTTCCTGACCAGAATCCAACGGGTTATTCATAGCAATGTCTCTGCGCCGCGAGGGCATGGGTTCGTTTTTAGTAGGTTAGGGTTTGCCATTCAGAAAGGGGTGGCGGCGCAACTTGTTGCCCTCCTGCCCGCTATCTTGATGTAATTTGTCACGGTTTATGTGTTTAATATAATTCATATATTGTTATATAAATATCTTGAATTTTTGTTTAGTAATAAAATTGTACTTGTTAGTTGTCAGCAACTCATGCAATTTATTAGTTTTTGCGTTAACATATTACTTTAGCATTTAATTTCTTACTTTTCAATTTGATGTGTTGATTACAAATAGTTTAGTCACTCAATAATGTATCAATTTTGTCTCAAAAGAGTAATTTTATCTTTCTTTTGATTTGATGTTATAAAAGTAATTGCTAAAATTAGTGGTAGGCTACGGTTTGTAAGCTGTCTTGCAGCGGTTTCAAAGACGTCGAAGACGAGCATTTTAAATTGCCCTTAATTTGTTAGCTAGCAAACCAAATATTGTTTCTAGGGGTGCCTGTTTTTAGCTATTCGAAATGACTTTTAGCGAAACGCGAGATTATGTGCACATAAAATGATTTGTGTTGCTTTACAACATTTAACCATAGAACTTTATTCATAGGAACCAAATCTCCGGTACAAAATACTAATTTTGCCATAAACATGTCATACTATGATTGATCACTTCTGTTTTGGTTGGGATGTTCTTATTTCCTCGACTGAAACAATTAGGGTAGGGTGTCATGCAGTGAAGGCTGTATTTTCCGTTGGCAGCGCAGCTTGTTGTCCGTCTACCTTCTATTTTGACGTAACTTGACAAGTTTTAAGAAATGAAATACAATCAACTTAAGAAAAAATTTATATGATATACTGATATAACTAGCACTTTAAGCCACATTGGTTTGTGCATTTGTGGTGTAATCTCTAGCATTCTTTATTCATAGAGGTGTGATTTGTACGCCATATAAGTTATTTCGCACCGTTTAAAATAGGATCTTAAATTACTTCAGTTTAATTTTTTTATTTTATTTATTTATTTATTTATTTTGAAAAACAGTGATATCACTGTATTTTTTTTTAATTTTTTTATTCTTATTTTTTTATTTTTTTTTGCCAATGATGTTGTAGCCTAGTGGTTACAGCGGATGTGGGAAGGTTTCCCCTATGGGGTTCCTGCCCGAAAGGTACCCGGTTCGAGTCCCGCCGTCTATCGAAAAAATATACCCACCGGCGTGTGGAGAGGGATTCGAACTTGGAAAGACAGGGGTTTCAAGTTAAAGGGCTTCCACTGATTTACACCTTATAAAAAAATGTTCAAATCTTTTAAAATTATCTTAAATCCCTGGTCAACATAGGGTAATAGCATGACATGCATGGCCTCTTTTGCTTCTTGAAGAAACGTTTACAATTATGATGCAACTTTTGAAAACTATTACGTACTTTTTCCGTATCATTTGATCGCTTCATGTATACATTTGCATTTTGTTAACTAGATTTGTATCTTGTTATAGATGGAATGAAGGCAGAAGATGTTGGATTAAGTAGGAACTTACAATTCTTTAGGACTCGCAGTATCGTAGGAGTAACTCCAAAAGTCACATGCACAACCATATACCAGTCTCAGAATTTCTCGGTAATCTTTTTTTCTCGTTTTGCGTTTTCGACGCTTTTAGAAACAACAATCTATTTCAGATGTCATCTAAATTAATAGTTGTTCATTTTGCAGTTATGTATTTTCTTTCTACCAGCAAATGCTGTCATACCGCTTCACAATCATCCAGGGATGACGGTTTTCAGCAAGCTTTTGCTTGGGAAAGTGCATATCAAAGCGTATGATATAGTTACCTCTAGTAATAGTAACCAGGACGACTCGATATCCCCCTCAAAACGTGAGTTCTTAATCTCTCTCTCTCTCTATATATATATATATATATATATATATATATATATATATATATATATATATATACTAGTAAAACTCTAGAGTTGGTGGTTTCGACCCTTTTGATTATGAATGGGTTGATCGGGTTATGTTTTATCTCTTAAAAACAAAAATACCGCGCTTAAAAGAAAACGGGTTGAAAGTAGCCTAGCTTGCATTTCAAACGCATGGGACATCTAAATACTTTTGCTAATTAACAATAAGATATTTTATTGAATGCTTTTGTTAGTTAGATATTTTTTATTAATTATATTTTTGGTCCCTGGTTTGGACAAAACTATGGATTTGGTCCAACAATTCATTTATTATTATGTAAAAACTTGGTGCTAAGAAAAGTTGTAATAGATATGGTCCCTACCCACTTGGAATGTCCAAATTACCCTCATTTTTCTCAACTTGTTGATTTCCTAGATCTAGAATTTATATATAAACCTATTTTATAAATTAAATAAAAAACACAACCACCGTCAACCGCCATCCGCTCTCATGAACCACCACCATATTCAAAACCGAATTTTACTTTTTTAAAGAGACGCAACAATGAAAGTGTTTGCTTTTAACCCGACTCGTTTTGACAGTTACCCAACCCACCTAGAGTTCTTATTTTGTGACCTCTATGAAACAAACATGATTTGAATTAACTTTAATGTAAATGTTTTTGTGCAGCGAAATTAGCATGTTTAAAAGCGGATGGTGTTTTCACGGCGCCATGTGATACTTCTGTACTGTATCCGACTTCAGGGGGTAACATACACGCCTTCAAGGCTATAACGCCTTGTGCAATCCTTGATGTTATGGGACCTCCGTATTCTAAAAAAGATGGCCGAGACTGCTCATACTATAGGGACATTCCATACAACGCGTTGCCATGTAAGTAAATATCTCAATGATAGTTCTAAGCTTAACCTTGTTAAGGAGCTCGGATCTAAGTTGTCTCACTTTGGATGTCCGTCTTGTACCATATAACATTGTAATATTATGTTATACGGTACAGCATTATATTGCACGTGCTGAGGTGCTAGGCTGGACATGCAAAGTGAGACGATATGTGATGTGTTGTGTTGGTATTCTCGCGATTATGAATTTACAATTGTGTTGTGACCGATATGTTTGATTGTTATGATTTTCAGATGAAAAAGCGGTTATGAGCGAAGAAGAAAGGGAGCGGTATTGGTGGTTAGAAGAAATCGACGTGCCGAAAGAATCAGAGATGGAGGGTATCGAGTACATGGGACCAAGAATAATTGAAATAGCATCATAGGTGTTGGATTTTTCTTTGAGCATGTTTGGTGTTGTGGGTGTATAGATGTATAACAATCTCTAAAAAGATTTGTTTGTTTGTTAGTTAGTTAATAAACGAGTCGTTCTAGAGCTATAGTTAGGCTATGGGGTGTGGTCACTGGTAGGGCTGCAAACGAACCGAACGAACACGAACAAGGCCTTGTTCGTGTTCGTTCGTTAAGGAAATTGTGTGTTCACGAACAGTTCATGAACACTTACCGAACGGGATTTTTCGTCCGTGTTCGTTTGTTAAGAGAATACTCGTGTTCATGTTCGTTTGTGTTCGTTTGCTAAGTTTGTTCACGAACGCACACGAACGTTAATGAACACAAACAAGTGTTTATGAACACAAACAGACACAAAGAAGTGTTCATAAACGGAAACAAACATAAACAAATCTATTTTAACTTTCAATAAGAACGAAACATATACTTAGGAGTGAGCGTGAAGACTAAAAGTATGGTTATTGATCTCATATAGTCATATATTTACCTACATAAATTATTTGTTTATTTATTTATTAGGGTAAAATAAATAAAAATAAAAGAATATAAAAAATTATAAAAATTAAAAACCCTATTAAACTATTGAACACAAACGAACACGTTACCGAACGTTCACGAACATAAACGAACAAACGCGGCCTCTGTTCGTGTTCGTTCATTTATTAAACGAACGAACACAAACGAACTTCCCACCGAACGGTTCATGAACTGTTCGCTGAAAGTTCGGTTCGTTTGCAGCCCTAGTCACTGGGGAAGGACCATCGCCAACTTCCACCTCAGTGTAACGTAAGCAGGGCCGGTGATGAGGGGGTGCGGGGAGGACTCCCGGCCCGGGCCCAATTTCTAGAGGGGCACTTTGAGCGGCGACAAGTGTTTTGTTTCTTCAAGTATTTTCTTTATGTTTTTGACCAAAAAAAAGATTTCATCTTGAATATCACTGGATATAAACACAAGATGGTGAAAAGTAGATAAGGAAGAAGATGAGTCATACATGAAAAACTAGATTGGAATGATACAACAGAATTAAAAAAAAAAAAGTTGAAGTGTGTTACTTGAGATTTGTGTTGTGGTACAGTAGTTGTGCAGTAAATTTTAATATATAGTAGTACTATAAAACAGTAATTGTCTCACACTTTTGCGCATGGTGCAAGTCAAATTCATTTTTTATTAAAGAACTTTTGAAGTCTAGACATAAAAGATAATGGCCCTTCAAATTATTATGGAATTTTAAGAAATTGTGGTTTTTTATGAGCCAATTAGCCAAACATATTAATCTTTATAATTATTACGACACTTTCAGTTCTATATCCGGTTCGACCAGCCCGACTAGGGAACAGTAAGGACACCGGTTCAACATCCGCTTCGGTTATGAAAACATTGCTTAAAAGACCTAAGACTAAGAGGCACATATTTCGCTGCTCGACCCGGGCACCTAATTTTTCAGGGACGGCCCTGAACGTAAGCATCCCATTCCATGTCTCTCTTTCAATAACATGGGTACCCTTCACTACCACTACCCTCCACAGTTGTCGTGTGAGTTGTGACGACCACCATCTCTCTCCCTGGCTTTAATTTAACTAAATTCATGTAACACCCCAACCGATGGCGGAATCATCGAGGTGTCACGTAGTGACGATTGTTCAAAAGCACATGGTACTTAAATGTAAATATTATTAAATGAAATCCAAAAATTGTCTTACAAGGAAAATGGAAATACAAGGTCTTAAATGAAACAAAAATAATGAAATAACTGCATAATAAAGCGCTAAAAGTATCTTGATCAAACAGCACCTGAAACATGTACAAAAATAGGTTTGGTCAACATAAGAAATGTTGGTGAGCATTCCTAGTTTTGATATATATAGTAGATTAAAAGTTATACAATTCAAGTGCAAGCTACAGTGTGGATATGTAAACCATGTATCAAACAAATGAGCGAAATCAACCCTGTGACTGTATAATGTACTGTATGAACTGTAGTGTACTTATCCAACAAGTGGATAATAACTTAACAATGGCCACGGATTCTCCGATGAAAAAGGGGGAGAATCAACCTAGGCGGGTTGTCAATCCAAATAGCGCTATCCAATGTTAAGGTCGGCTTGTACCATGTTAATGATTTCACTAAGTACAAATGTAATCCACATATATTGTCTAAGCATAAAGCACGTTGTAAGCAATGCACATAGTACTAGAATTGTATTTGTGAAAATGTAAAATTGTATTTGAAATTTGTAATAGTGTACATGTAACACCCCAAAAATGTATAAAAGCAAAAGGGGATAGGAATACTCACTGTTCACGTAGTAACTTGAAATTGGACTGGACAACGAAATATGAACTTGAGATTTCTCCCAAAAGATTAACCTAAAGTAATTGATAATGTGTGAGTGAAATAACTCTAGGATGCATGTATATCTAGGGCTTCGAATTGGGGATTACGTTTATTTGTGTAAATAAACAAATTGTTTATTAATTATGAGAAATTTAATAAATAAATGAATAAAAGTCTTTTAATGAAATTTGAATTTAGGATATACACAATAAAGTGTTTGAAGTATAGAAATAATTTTTATAAAATTATTTCATTTAAAATAGATTTTTAAATCTATTTATTTATAAATAGTCATTAATTAACTTTAATATTTAAAAATACTAAAATTAAAGAATTCTTATTTTAAAAATCATATTTCTGTTCTAAATGATTAAAAATAATTTGTATAAAATTTTGGTGCAAAAATGATGAAAATTGGATTTGTTATGATTTAATTATGATTAAATCTAACAAAAATTGATTAAAAATATAAAATAAATGATTTTACTGAATTAAAAATTATTTCAGTAAAGTTTAACTTTAAATAAAGTCAGGATAAATTTTGGAGAAATTAATAAAATTGTTTTGATGTATAAATGGATTTTTATAAATCTAATAGATTAAAAATGATTTAATTATTATAAATATTAAATAAATGAATTTCTGAAAAATAAAAATTATAAATGAAACTTTTATAACAGATTTAACAAATGTAATTTTTTTAGAATTTATAAAATAGTTTTGGTATTTTAAAAAGAATTTAAAAGATTTAAAAGGATTTAATAATTATATATATTTAATTGTTTGTATTTAAAAAGAAAAGAAAAGAAAAAGAAACAAAACCGGTCAGAGCCGGGACTCGAACCCGGGTGACCTTTGTTGTGGACCGTGGTCACAACCACTTGGCCTAGGCCGGTGGTTGTGATGATTCTGGGTTGAAAATAATTATATAACATACGCAAAAACAAGTTTATCCCCAATTCAAGAACACGAGCCCTAGAATTTTCAATCAAGCAATCCAGGCAACATGAGCCCGATTAATTATAGGGCTTTTGTTGCTGGGTAGCCGATGAACAAAACCCATAACAAAAGTGTGACTCACAGTGTGTAATCGTGTGTAATCGTCGAGTCAAAGAAATAAGTCAACCACGAACTCGTTCAACAAAATCAGTGTTTGATAGAGAGAATTGGAGGTTTAAGAAGATGAGTGAGCGAGTTGATTAGGTTCGTAGCACCTCTATTTATACTGAGGATCAAAGGTGGGTTCAATTGGAAGGTTTGACCTTCAATTGAATGCATACGCGTATGATTACCAAATTGGTCAACGATTGATTTGTAATAGCGTGTAATTGAGGTTGTAATAGGCCGATAATCACACTAATTTACCAAAAATGAATCAATCAATCGTTAATTGGACGGATTGATTAACAAGGCAACCCACAGTTGACTTTCCTTGTCAACTGTGAGGTTTTAAAGATGTGTATTTATTTAAAACGCGTCCGGGTTATAACAGACAAGCTGGTCCAGCCCAGTTGGTTAAGTGTGTGTGTAGCTGTGGCTTTGGCGCGGGTTCGAACCCCGGCCAAAGCATGATTATTTTTATTTTTTTTTAAAAGCCTAAGGAAGATTGGGCCTTGGATGATGGGCCATACATTTGGGGTTTGGGCTGGGCTGTTGGGCTGTTGGGCTTCATCAGGTGGGCCTTTAACATGATAATTATTATTATTATTATTATTATTACATGATTAAACGAACCCGAGTTTAACGTTCATAAATAATAAAAATGCCACGTTTATTAATTACGATAAAACGTACAAATAGTTAAACGAATACAATGAAAAGTGACGGATGTCACAGCATCCCCTACTTTTAGAAATTTCGTCCCGAAATTCCTTCAAGTGGTAGTCTCTGGAAAGAGGTGAGGATACTTAGACATCATTTGGTCCTCACGCTCCCAAGTAAACTCTGGGCCTCGTTTGGATTCCCAACGAACTTTTACAATAGGGATTCGGCTTCGCTTAAGTGTCTTGACATCTCGATCCATAATCTCCACAGGTTTCTCTATGAAGCGCATCGATTCGTCAATCTGGATATCCTCTAAAGGAACATGGAGGTTATCTTCAGCCAAACACTTCTTGAGATTAGAAACATGAAACGTTGGATGAACATTATTGAGTTCCGGTGGTAAATCGAGCTTGTAAGCCACCTTCCCAACTCGTTCAAGGATCTTAAAAGGGCCTACGAATCGTGGTGCAAGTTTTCCTTTCTTTCCAAACCGAAATACACCCTTCCAAGGTGAAACCTTGAGAAGTACCATGTCTCCGACTTGGAATTCTAGAGGTTTGCGCCTTTGATCGGCATAGCTCTTCTGTCTGCTTCGAGCAACTTGTAAGTTCTCACGAATGCGGTGAATTTTGTCTGTCGTTTCTTGTATCAGCTCGGGACCGGTGATTTGTGTTTCACCAACCTCGCTCCAACACACAGGGGAACGACATTTGCGACCGTAGAGTGCCTCAAATGGTGCCATGTTAATACTGGAATGGTAGCTGTTATTATACGAGAACTCAACCAAGGGTAGGTGCGTGTCCCAATTACCACCAAAGTCGATGATGCATGCTCGAAGCATATCCTCCAATGTTTGGATGGTTCGTTCAGTTTGGCCATCCGTCTGTGGGTGATAAGCCGTGCTAAGATTTAGTTGTGTACCAAGTGCGGACTGAAATGTCTGCCAAAAGCGAGAAGTAAACCAGCTATCACGATCGGAAATAATGTCTAGAGGAATACCATGACGGCTGACAATCTCACTGATGTAAATCTTAGCTAGTTTCTCTGCTGTGTAGGTCTCACGAATGGGTAGGAAGTGAGCAGATTTGGTCAAACGATCGACAATAACCCAGATACTGTCATGTCCGCGGGTGGTGCGTGGAAGCTTCGTGATGAAGTCCATAGCAATGCTCTCCCACTTCCATACTGGTATTTCTGGTTGCACAAGTAAACCAGATGGACGTTGGTGCTCAGCTTTGACTTTAGAACAAGTAAGGCATTTAGCCACATAAAGGGCTATGTCCTTTTTCATACCGGGCCACCAATACAAAGTACGCAGATCTTGATACATCTTATCTGCACCAGGGTGAATGGAATAACGAGACTTATGGGACTCGTCCATGAGGAAGGTACGCAGGTTGTCACGATCAGGGATCCAAAGACGGTTCATGAAATAAAGTAAGCCATTTTTGGTTTCCAACTGATTTTCGGCTCCACACGACATTTCTTCGTACATGTTGCCCTCAGTAACAGAGATATGTTGGGCTTCAATAATGTGGAGTTTAATATCGGACTGGACCTGAGCACAATAAAGCTGGGCATGACCTTTACGACTAAGGGCATCGGCTACAACATTCGCTTTGCCAGGATGGTAGCGAATCTCGCAGTCGTAGTCATTTAACAACTCGACCCATCGTCGTTGTCGTATGTTCAGATCTTTCTGGTTGAAAATGTGTTGAAGGCTCTTGTGGTCAGTGAAGATCACACATTTTGTACCATATAAATAGTGACGCCAAATCTTAAGTGCGAAGACGACCGCTCCGAGCTCAAGATCATGGGTAGTGTAATTTTTCTCATGGTTTTTCAGTTGTCGTGATGCATATGCTATAACCTTGCCTCGTTGCATGAGGACACAACCAAGGCCTTGATTAGAGGCATCACAGTAAACCACGAAATCCTCACTGCCGTCCGGTAGGGTGAGAATTGGAGCATCACACAGTTTCTGCTTCAAAGTTTGGAATGCTTCTTCCTGACTGGGTCCCCATACATATGGTTTATCCTTATGGGTCAAGGAAGTGAGAGGTAAAGCAATCTTGGAAAAGTTGAGAATAAATCGACGATAATAACCCGCTAAGCCAAGAAAAGAGCGAACTTCCGTGGGAGACTTGGGTGTAATCCAATTCTTAACAGCCTCAATCTTAGATGGATCCACGTGTATACCCTTTTCACTGATAATGTGTCCCAAAAATTGAACCTCTTTAAGCCAGAATTCACACTTGGAGAATTTGGCATACAGTTGTTCATTCTTCAAAAGACTCAAAATTTGTCTAAGGTGTTGCTCGTGGGCTGATTTGGTCTTAGAGTAGATGAGGATGTCATCGATGAAAACAATTACGAACTTATCCAAGAAGGGTTTGCACACGCGATTCATGAGATCCATGAAGACAGCGGGTGCATTCGTTAGCCCGAAAGGCATAACCATAAACTCGTAATGCCCATAACGTGTACGGAAAGCTGTTTTTGGAATGTCGTCTTCATGGACTCGTAGCTGATGATATCCCGAACGAAGATCGATCTTTGAGAAACAAGTCGAACCTTGAAGTTGATCAAAGAGGTCATCAATGCGAGGTAAAGGGTACCGGTTTTTAATAGTGAGCTTATTCAACTCCCGGTAATCAATACACATACGGAAAGATCCATCCTTCTTCTTTACAAATAGGACTGGAGCTCCCCAAGGTGATGAGCTGGGACGAATGAAACCCTTGTCTGCCAACTCTTGAAGTTGACTCGCAAGTTCTTGCATCTCGGAAGGTGCAAGGCGGTATGGAGATTTAGCAACGGGCGTAGCACCAGGTACAAGATCAATACGAAATTCGACAGGACGCACTGGTGGAAGTCCCGGTAAATCATCAGGAAAAACTTCGGGAAACTCACGAACAACAGGAACATCTTGAATACTCTTGTCTTTACTTTTCTTTTCCACAATATGGGCCAAGAAAGCTACGTATTTCTTGCGTAGATATTTCTGTGCTTGGGTGCAAGACATGAGTTTAAGACCACTGGATGGTTTCTCACCATAAACCTGTAAAAAGTCACCCGATGCGAGAGGAAACCGAATAAATTTCTCAAAGCAGACAACTTCGGCATGATGTTTAGAAAGCCAATCCATACCCACGATAACATCAAAGCTTCCCAATTTCATGGGTATAAGATCAATGGTGAAGTCATGTTCGTTAAGGCTAAGAGTACAACCCAGAATGATAGAATCGATTGAGATGGGTTTACCATCTGCGACCTCGATCGTGAAAGGCGCTCCTAATCTAGAGCGAGTGTGAGATAATAGAGGTTCGAATGCTAATGACACAAAACTTTTATCCGCACCAGTATCAAATAAAATTGAAGCATAACGACCATCAAGTAAAAACGTACCATTCACCACGTCATTAGTTTCCTGAGCTTCTGTTGCATTGATGTTGAAAGCTCGACCACGAGCCACTGGGTTTGCTGCATGGTTTGCTGGGACAAGTGCTGGACATTGGTTTCTGAAGTGGTTCGGATCACCACAATTGAAGCAAGCTCGACCATATGCTATAGGTTGTGGGTTTTGGCGAGCTGGTTGAGGGTTAACAGGTTGAGCATTAATAGGTTGAGGTCGAAACGTAGATCGACATGTGGCAGCTACATGACCATACCTACCACAGGTGGTACAGTGGCGGCAAGGAAAATTTGCGGGGTGATGGTACTGACAGGTGGCACACTTGGGTAAGTTTCCACTGTAAACCTTCTTAACAGGAGGAGCCTGAGCCATTGGAGCCTGTGCTATTGGAGCCTGAGTTACTGGGGCCACAACAGCATAGTTTCTACCCTTGGCCTTCCGCTTCCTAGTGTTGGAACCGGTATTGTCTACAGCAACTCTTGATGATTCAGTAGTAGGGGTGGGGGTCTTCTCAGTTGATTTCTTGGTTCCTTTCCTAACCAAATTTCCCTTTTTGACGTGCTTGTCAGTCAAGGAGGCTGCAAGCTGAATGGCTTCTTCCACCGTAGTGGGTCTGCTTCCAGTGACTACATCTTGAATTAGGTCAGGCAGTCCCTCAATATACTTCTCGATTGCTCGAGAGACCGGGGTAACCATGTGTGGAACCAAAATACTGAGCTCATGATAACGGGTGTTGTATGCAAGATTTTCACCACTGTCCTGTTTTAACCCATGGAACTCTTCCTCTAGCTTCCTCATTTCATTCCTAGGGCAGAACTTGGCGATCATAAGTTCCTTGACCTCAGTCCAAGACAAGGATAGAGCAACATCAGCGCCCCGATTACGCTTCTCACCATTCCACCAGGTCAATGCCCCCTTTTGAAGGACACTGGTAGCATAGCGAACGCGGAGGTTATCAGGACACTCGCTGTTCACGAAGGTACATTCCATACTTTCAAACCATTGGAGGAGGCCAGTAGCACCCTCCTCTCCAGTAAACTTCGTGGGATTGCATGAGTTGAAGTGTTTGAAGGTACACCGAGTTTGAGTTGCACCCTCAGTATTGGTACTGTTGCTGTTCTGGGTTAACTCACTAACAAGATTCGGAATCACTGCAGCAATTTGCTCAGCGACAAGAGAAGCAAGGCGACGATCAGAACGTTGTCCAGAGGCACGAACAGTGCGTTGGCTAGCATCACGGAGCATACGGCGAGCAGACATCTACAAGACAGTCAATGAAAAGTTATGAGATTAATGGATGTAAGTGTAATAGTGCATAAGAGTTATGATCACAAGATATCGTATGTGAAATAAAGGTATATCATTTGTATAACATGTTTGGATTGCCCTTGTCTAGCTATAAAGCCCAACAAGAACGTTGACTTTTCAAAGAAATTGAGCCCAATGGTGATCAAAGAAGACATGCTTTAGCCTATAAGTGGACACTCACTCCAGGAATCCCCAGGTAAGCATAACAGGTCCGTAAATGGATTTATGCGCTATGCTTGCCTATGCCAGAAAACCCAGTGTACAGGCGTCCACCCTTCCAGATTGCACGTGTCCTTTTTCACACTCATTAAAGTTCAACAACTTTGAAGGAGCAAAATAAGAGTAGGCATTATGCCTAAGAGTGTCTTTATGAAAGGTACTGCTCCCGCTCCATGATGATGTAGTCTTTCCACTCCTTGTAGGACACCATCCTTATACGTCATGATGAAAGATGAGGAGAAAGGAGAAGAAAGGGAAAGATTAAGGAAGGAAAGTGAAGGGTAATGAGAGGGTTGATAAATTAGGAAGTGTTGTACCTGAAAGTTGAAATTCGGTTATAGTCTAGGCTAAAAGGCATTCTAATAACCTAATTCCCTATAACCATGGCTCTGATACCAATCTGTAACACCCCAACCGATGGCGGAATCATCGAGGTGTCACGTAGTGACGATTGTTCAAAAGCACATGGTACTTAAATGTAAATATTATTAAATGAAATCCAAAAATTGTCTTACAAGGAAAATGGAAATACAAGGTCTTAAATGAAACAAAAATAATGAAATAACTGCATAATAAAGCGCTAAAAGTATCTTGATCAAACAGCACCTGAAACATGTACAAAAATAGGTTTGGTCAACATAAGAAATGTTGGTGAACATTCCTAGTTTTGATATATATAGTAGATTAAAAGTTATACAATTCAAGTGCAAGCTACAGTGTGGATATGTAAACCATGTATCAAACAAATGAGCGAAATCAACCCTGTGACTGTATAATGTACTGTATGAACTGTAGTGTACTTATCCAACAAGTGGATAATAACTTAACAATGGCCACGGATTCTCCGATGAAAAAGGGGGAGAATCAACCTAGGCGGGTTGTCAATCCAAATAGCGCTATCCAATGTTAAGGTCGGCTTGTACCATGTTAATGATTTCACTAAGTACAAATGTAATCCACATGTATTGTCTAAGCATAAAGCACGTTGTAAGCAATGCACATAGTACTAGAATTGTATTTGTGAAAATGTAAAATTGTATTTGAAATTTGTAATAGTGTACATGTAACACCCCAAAAATGTATAAAAGCAAAAGGGGATAGGAATACTCACTGTTCACGTAGTAACTTGAAATTGGACTGGACAACGAAATATGAACTTGAGATTTCTCCCAAAAGATTAACCTAAAGTAATTGATAATGTGTGAGTGAAATAACTCTAGGATGCATGTATATCTAGGGCTTCGAATTGGGGATTACGTTTATTTGTGTAAATAAACAAATTGTTTATTAATTATGAGAAATTTAATAAATAAATGAATAAAAGTCTTTTAATGAAATTTGAATTTAGGATATACACAATAAAGTGTTTGAAGTATAGAAATAATTTTTATAAAATTATTTCATTTAAAATAGATTTTTAAATCTATTTATTTATAAATAGTCATTAATTAACTTTAATATTTAAAAATACTAAAATTAAAGAATTCTTATTTTAAAAATCATATTTCTGTTCTAAATGATTAAAAATAATTTGTATAAAATTTTGGTGCAAAAATGATGAAAATTGGATTTGTTATGATTTAATTATGATTAAATCTAACAAAAATTGATTAAAAATATAAAATAAATGATTTTACTGAATTAAAAATTATTTCAGTAAAGTTTAACTTTAAATAAAGTCAGGATAAATTTTGGAGAAATTAATAAAATTGTTTTGATGTATAAATGGATTTTTATAAATCTAATAGATTAAAAATGATTTAATTATTATAAATATTAAATAAATGAATTTCTGAAAAATAAAAATTATAAATGAAACTTTTATAACAGATTTAACAAATGTAATTTTTTTAGAATTTATAAAATAGTTTTGGTATTTTAAAAAGAATTTAAAAGATTTAAAAGGATTTAATAATTATATATATTTAATTGTTTGTATTTAAAAAGAAAAGAAAAGAAAAAGAAACAAAACCGGTCAGAGCCGGGACTCGAACCCGGGTGACCTTTGTTGTGGACCGTGGTCACAACCACTTGGCCTAGGCCGGTGGTTGTGATGATTCTGGGTTGAAAATAATTATATAACATACGCAAAAACAAGTTTATCCCCAATTCAAGAACACGAGCCCTAGAATTTTCAATCAAGCAATCCAGGCAACATGAGCCCGATTAATTATAGGGCTTTTGTTGCTGGGTAGCCGATGAACAAAACCCATAACAAAAGTGTGACTCACAGTGTGTAATCGTGTGTAATCGTCGAGTCAAAGAAATAAGTCAACCACGAACTCGTTCAACAAAATCAGTGTTTGATAGAGAGAATTGGAGGTTTAAGAAGATGAGTGAGCGAGTTGATTAGGTTCGTAGCACCTCTATTTATACTGAGGATCAAAGGTGGGTTCAATTGGAAGGTTTGACCTTCAATTGAATGCATACGCGTATGATTACCAAATTGGTCAACGATTGATTTGTAATAGCGTGTAATTGAGGTTGTAATAGGCCGATAATCACACTAATTTACCAAAAATGAATCAATCAATCGTTAATTGGACGGATTGATTAACAAGGCAACCCACAGTTGACTTTCCTTGTCAACTGTGAGGTTTTAAAGATGTGTATTTATTTAAAACGCGTCCGGGTTATAACAGACAAGCTGGTCCAGCCCAGTTGGTTAAGTGTGTGTGTAGCTGTGGCTTTGGCGCGGGTTCGAACCCCGGCCAAAGCATGATTATTTTTATTTTTTTTTAAAAGCCTAAGGAAGATTGGGCCTTGGATGATGGGCCATACATTTGGGGTTTGGGCTGGGCTGTTGGGCTGTTGGGCTTCATCAGGTGGGCCTTTAACATGATAATTATTATTATTATTATTATTATTACATGATTAAACGAACCCGAGTTTAACGTTCATAAATAATAAAAATGCCACGTTTATTAATTACGATAAAACGTACAAATAGTTAAACGAATACAATGAAAAGTGACGGATGTCACAATTCATATCCACCCACAAACTTTCCTTTTCTCTTTCGTAGCCATCGTAGAGCTTTCCATGATCTTCACTCACTTCGTGGCCATGAAAGCCACGTAAGCCCATGAGAGCTTCATGACTCCCACACCCATCGGCCTTATCGAGGTTGAGTCGTGAGTCTTAACAAATAAAATATTTAAATTTAAATAATAATATTTACATAAATAGTTATATTATTTATGATAAAAGTAGCTAAATAATATCTATTATTTTAGACGTAAAGGTCACACTTATAAATATTAAAATTACTAAATAAAAAACAAGCTTATAAACATTAAAATTACTAAATAAAAAACAAGTTGAATTTGAGCTCCAAAACTATAAGGGTAGAGGGTGTGGTCTTGGGTAGTGCATTCGGGTAGGGGTATGTTAACGGGTACACCACCCCTTCCCTTAGGATGTCACTCTAGGGTATTGTTTTCGATGGATGGTAACTGATGGAGTATGTATGTGTGTGTAGGTAAGAGATATAGAGAGAGGGTAATGGGTACGCAGTGCTTGTAAAATGATGGGACCAGGTACTTTCAAGCATCACACCCACCAAATATGTTGTTTTAGGATAGCGTAGAACAAATCTGATGTGATAGCATGTGATTGGATGGTGTTATGGTACCTTTTAGCACAACACCCTCAACTCTTAATGAATCAGACTTAGCTTAAAACTAAAGCATGAAACAAGCTTTGCTCAAGCCCTTAGACTACGTACATGGAGTGGGACGTGAAGAAGGGAGGTGGGAGCTCTCCCAATCTCCCATGCCCCAAACAATGCCTCGTCACTCCCTTGCCTAGGGTATTGCCCATTTTGTGGTGAAGAACTCTATCATTGTTGCCCCTTGAATTCCGTTGAAACTTTTTTTAATGCCCCTTCACGCCTCAATACCACTAAGGGTGAGAATTTCTGACACGACCCGAACTTAACACGAAATTAACGGGTTTGGGTTTAGTCTAAATGGGTTTGGGTTGAACCGGGGAACCCGTTTAGCTAAACGGGTTGGGTTTGGGTCAACCCGGTTGGCGGGTTGACCCGTTTAACCTATTTATACTATATATTGTTTATTTACAATATGTTTTATGTTATAAATTAAATTGATTAGGTATTTTATGCTACACTTATAACTTAAAATATAAATTTGTATGAGATTTTATAAATAAAACATAAATGTTTTATATATGTTGGTGTTTTTTTAGTACAATTTTAATTTTAATACACTAGTTTGCGAAAAATAAAAAAAGTCAGGTTGAACGGATCGGGTTCGGGTTCATATGTATGTTACAATTTTCGGGTTCGGGTTTATGTAAAATTTTTGGGTTCGGGTCAGGTTGGACCCGCCAACCCGCAAACCCGACCCGTTAAGCACCCCTAAATACCACCCAACCTTTTTTTTATGCAAAGGACAGAGCCCACTTAGTCTACATGGCAAGGTGGGGATTTACCCTTACCCTAATGATTCCATGTAGTCTTACAAGCTCCCTCTTAGGCAAGTTGGGTTCGGCTTGACCCGTTTACACTTTTACTCCCCTACTCCACTACAATGAAATGGATTTTAAGTAAGTTTATCACTAGTTTTTGCTCAATTTATCACTACAAGGTTTTGTGGGTTAGCATGTATGATTCATGTTTGTTATTCGTGTGTATATTTATGCATATTCTTTATGAGGTGTAGCGAACTTAACTTCATACTAGTTACTCACAAAACAATTTTAACTGCTACGTTGAATGCTCGCAACGTTAGATAATGCTCCCACATATAGAGGACCTTCGAGTTGTGTAGTAAACCGTAGCCTTTCAAGTAAAAAAAAAAACACATGGATAATAAGTCACTTTTATAAATTTTTATATAATATTCCTAAGAAACAGATCAGTATTCATGAGTTAAGTGTGAAAAAAGTTAAAACGAGTATACGTTTTTACCTCTTTAGATTTGTTGTGCTACATTCATGACTGACTCAGTTTCAAAATTAGGTATGTTTGGTAGCATCCCCACATCCCAGGGCAACATAAATCATGTGTTATCTCATGTGGGACAACCATGAAGCATGTCTAGGAACAAAACAACTCAATATCCCTATTAAATATTAAATATTCTTAAATTATAACTTTCATATTTTATATGTGC
Source organism: Ambrosia trifida (assembly GCA_028751855.1). Lineage (NCBI taxonomy): Eukaryota > Viridiplantae > Streptophyta > Magnoliopsida > Asterales > Asteraceae > Ambrosia > Ambrosia trifida. Next base: position 35,463,137 of record CM054126.1, read on the forward strand.
TGAGTAGAGTCTCCTAAATCTAGGAAACGTACAAACACACATGTATCACAAAATATAACATAATGTTAAGCAAAATGTAACACAATATCCAACAATGTAACATAGTACCACCGAGGAAACAAGAGTACTCAATGAATCGCAAAAAATAAATAAATAAATAAATAAATAAATAAATAAATAAATAAATACAATGATATATAAAAAGACAATAATCTGAAACAAAAAATCTAAAATCTAGCGGCTAAAAATCCAAAAGAGAAAACATAAGATCGTAGAGTTCAACGAGACCGCTTCAATGTCGCAAGAATGGATTTAGATGGAGTTCATTTGGCACCCTTCGTACGACTGTGTAGTTTTAGGAGAAGCCATGCTTATATGGTATCGTTAAGACGTAATGTGTAGGCAACACATAACCAATTTTATCAAGTAGAATGCTATGACTACTACATGTACATTTTGTTTTAAGTGTTTACATAAGGCGGTTGCATAATAGGAATTGAACTATATTACCCTTGGTTACACATCAACACATGAATGTATTGAGATCAAAGGTAAGCTGATCTTGTGGGATGTCGCGTGCCTAACAGCACAGGAACACATTTTCAAGAGGGGTTCAAATTTTCTCCTTGTATGTGTACCACCTGTTAGGGAAGAGATCAGCACTAGTGATCTGGTACCAGACCAAACAGATATCGTACCACATAGCATCAATAGTGAAATTGGGCTAAAACCAAAACCGAATACTGTATTGATATGTTAGGTCGGTAGGGATGACCAAAAAAACTGAGTCTGATGGGTATACCAAAAACTTGAAGCATCCAGGACAGTTATACTCGATACCCGACGAATATGGGAATGGAAAAAAAATATTTCACGGGTATGGAATGAGTATTGTATTAGGTGATACCAGACCCAATTACCCAAAACTATACACCCTTTTACCCAAACAATATACCGAAAACATATACCCGAAAACTTTTGACTTTTGTTTTTATATTCTTTAACTATCAACGTTTCACTTTATTATCTTCATTGCTTATAAAATTGACTTTTCTTTTGAAATATATATATTTTATACAATATATAAAAGTAAAAAAAACTATTCTTTAGATTAGTATTACAGTATATTTACATTTACATTGTTAATTATTTTAAATTTTTTATGGTGCTAATGATATGTATGTCATTTATCAAAATTTAATATATTGTGTAAATTTTAAAAAATAAAACTACAAAGGACTATAGGTAAAGGTTTGGGTACAAAGACCGTATTTCGTGAGAAGTGTGAGAAAAATTAAGAATTGACACGTACACATCATGTTTTGGATTTAAGCATAATGTTGGGTATAATGTTTTGGATTGTTTTAAACATAAAACACAATACGATGTATGAGAGCCACAAAATATAAAACACACAACCAAAACACAACAATTTAAACAAATGTTCTTAGCATGGTGGTTTAAGTTGAAAATAATTTGTTTTTGTGTTTTAAATTCTTATGTTTAGTGTTATTTTAGCCTATACAATCCAAAACAAGATTGCTAAGTCCGAAAATTGTTGTCTACATATCAATTTTAACCATTCTCATACTTTTGGTAATAGTACGGGATTGGGCTCAATGGAGGTTAACAAAAACAACAATTCACGGATAAACCCAAATGCGAAAATGCCAGGCCCATAGGCGGTTGAAATAAATAACCCTAGAAAACATCAGTATTGTCTCATACACAAGCCTCACCCCTAAAAATTCTGGAAAAAAAAACCCTAGAAAATGGGAATGTCAAAAATCACACAGAACCGCATACGATGGATGATGAGGCAGGCGGTTATATGTTGAAGGGGAAAGAAGCCTTGAAGGCATTGGCACTAAATCCGGTGGAGATTAAGGGCGGGGGTAGTGTTGGTGGGAGTGTGGGTGGTAATGGTAGTGTCGGTGGAGGTGGTTATGGACTTCTGGTGCTGGTGGTGGTGGGGGTGGGGGTGGGGGTGGTACTGTTGGAGGATGTGGTTCTGGTGTTGGTCAGGGTGGTGGTTCTGGTGTAGGGGTGTTCAGAATTCGATTCGGACTTGAAAAATTCAAAATTTGACATAGTTCGATTCGATTACCAAGAATTCAATTCTATTATTAAGAATTCGATTCAATTTGAATTCGAGCCGGAATACGAATGGAATGCGAATTTATGATTTTAATTTCGATTCGAAATACGAATAAAAATTGTACATGTATAGTTTTAAATATATATATACACACATACACATTATTATATACACATTAAAAAAGAGAACTTCTAATTTTTTTTATCAAACTCTAAGAACACATAGTCTCTACAACTTTTACTATAACCATATTTTACATATTTAACTTATACATTACAAAACTCTAACAAACTATACTCTCTACTTTTTTTACTATTCCTGTATTTGACATATTGTTTGTTTATCAATTTTATAGATTTGTATTTTATATGTTAAAAAGAATGAGTTTGTATTAGTTTTAAAACTAAAAGTAAAACAATTTATTATTTATGGTGAATTTGAACTAAATCGAATAAATTAAATTTTAAGCGAATATGAATTTAGGTAAAATATTAAAAATTCAAGAAATTAGATTCGAATAATTCAAAAATTCGTTATTCGATTCGTTGAACACCCCTATTCTGGTGTTGGGGGTAGTCAGGGTGGTGCCGGTGGTAGTTGAAAAAAAAAAAGAATAACAAAAGCAAAAGACAAAAAAATTGCCAGGAAAGGATGAAGAAGACGATCATGGTTGAGTCGTCCGACTATTGTAGTCTTTTAGAGTCGTCAGACGATGGTCATGGCTGGGTCGGTCTCGGTTCTTGGTGGTCTCATAGTGGTCGGGGGACAGGAGTGGTTGCCTCTATTGTTGATGGAGATGGTGGAAGATATATAGAAAGGGGGTGATATTATTTGTTTGAGTATGTAAAAGAGAGAAAATGTATTGTTTGTTTATATCAGGTAAGGGGGGAATTTAAAAAATAGAAAAAAGGAGAATGGTAAAAAGATAAGTGTACCCTTATAGGGGTTAAAGGTAGAGAGGGTAATCTAGTTGAATTGTGGCCATTGGATGAGTTTGCAATGGGTTTTTCATCTAAATGGGTTTATTTTCAATACTTACACTATATACATATACTAGGTGAGATTCCGTGTGGAAACACACGGGAGGATCAAAACCTCCTTTAAGGCCAACCAATAGATTGGTTGCACATTAGCCAACCCTTATCCGTTGTACGCTAACCACTGACAAGTCAGCAGACAAAACGTCTGTTTCCTAACGGCTGTTTATAGTAACGCTTCAACAGACCAACACTTATCCATTGTACGGTAACCACCGACGCGTCAACACACCAAATGTCTGCTGACAGGAACCGCTGTTTCGCAGTGTCTGTTTATATTTTTTTTAACACTGATCAGATGTTTAATAACTGAAAGGTTATAACCAAGGAACAAAAACTCTACAGACGGATTAAAAAACCAAATCTAATCAACGTTAAACAAAACAAATATAATCAACTTTAAACATCAATATATATTATGAATTCCATCTTTATAATATCTGTTTATACATATGAATATACATTAGGAATAATAAACTTTAGCTTCAATATCTTTGAAGGTACAATTCCTTTTATTCTTGAACTTTAAGCACTTTACGCATATGAAACTCAATACGCGTATTAACTCATTCATATGCGATGGATAGTATCCACCGCTAGTTAAAGGAATTAATAAACTTAAGCTTCAATTCCATTGAAGCTTCAAGCTGTGCGTGTAGATCCTTGAATCGTGCCAAAAGCTCTACACCCTTAATACCGGACTCTGAATTGCACAACACCGACAAATCACGAACAGCAGTCAAAGGCATTGACTTGAAAATTCGTTGAACATTGTCTCGTTCAAATATGCCCAAGTGCAGACTGTCAAAACAAATCTTCAACTGTCTTGCAGTCTTCAAATCTTGATAGTATTGTTCTGTAATTTGATTAAGAACAAATACCTTCATTTCATCTTCACGTTTACCACTTGGGCTGACATTGATCCAATTGGTGAAGACTGAAATGTAGTATTAATGAAAATTGTTTATGATGAACTGCCGGATGTCTTTAGTATTTTATAGACCAATAACGCCTGAAGATGAAAGGTCATACGATAGAACAGTTATTATACTTGGGTTAACTTCTTATACGAAAGGTTTTCTTCTAATGATTACTTAATTAATTTCAAAACCTTTATACTACCTAAAAGGTCTAAGCAACTTGTTAAACATAAATGCGCAAATGCTTTGGAAAACGAATAGACGAAATAGTTAAGTATCAGTTTAACAAAGGATTTTTGAAATTTTAATTAAGTAGTTTTGTATAGTAGATACGATTTTCATTATGTACGATTTAATTTTAAATGTTAAGCTCTGTTTATTAAAAACAACATTATCTATCCCATCGTCTTTTGTTTGAGAACATCTGTTTATTACCATCTGTTTGTGAATGTTGAAAACAATTAGTTTAAGCACTCTTTGTGTATGTTGAAAAAAATCATTTGCTGTAAACAAAACATGTTTACTAATATCTGTTTCTTTCTTTTATAACAATTAATACCAATAATATAAAAAAAGGTTCTTTAACTTGTTTGGTAAAAAGACCTTGTAACTAAAAATGCTTATCTAAAAATGCTTACGAATAACCGTCAATCAAAATTGAATAATTACAATTCCATAGTTTGAGTTAAACATTGCATTGAACACAAATAAACACAAAAAGGAATAAACTACTTTAATGATAACAAAATTACAATATCTGAATTTACAACCTACATAAAAATACAAGGAAACATAAAAAAAAAAAAAACCCTACTGTGACATCCGTCACTTTTTCATTATATATATATATATATATTTATAATATTAATAATAATAATAATAATAATAATAATAATAATAATAATAATAATTTTCAGATTTTATATATACATTTTTTTTTTAAACCAAACCTATTATCAACCATAACCAAACCCAAGCCCACCTCCCTTTTTTTTTTCCTTTACACTTACTGAAGCCCAATTGCTGCTCGGCCCATAACCCACGAAGCCCAACAGCTCAAGCCCAAACCCCCTCCCCTTTGTATCTGTTAAAAAAAAAAAAAAAAGGAATAAAAGCCTGCTCCACCCGGGATTCGAACCGGACCACCCCCACACTCAACACACATGCACGAACCAGCTGAGCCACAAGCTCTTATCTGAAACAAACTCAACTCTATATGTATTTAACCTTTTTTGTCGCTGCCTTCTTCTTCCTTTCCCTTTTCGCGAAACAGCAGCAGCTGTGACATCCGTCACCCGCATCTTTCATCTAATAGTCAATAATAGCCCTTCAAATATTGTCATTATAGTCCCTGTAAGTTTCGTCGTTTTCAAAATTTATTTTTTTTTAGCGAACTAAAAATTTGACAGTTATATTTATTACTGATTGGGTATAAGTTTTAATCAAATGCGTAGGTGAAACGTATTCGTAAAAGATTTTATATAAAAAAAATAAGTTTTATAAAACTTTAAAATCATTTTGGTTAATTAATATTAACTTGGTTAGTGTATTATAAAGGAAAAACTAACCTAGTTATTCAATGTACTAACCTAAGTTAAACATGAGGGACTAATATTGCCAAGTTGTGAAAGTTTTAAATCAAACAAACTTGCTTCCCTGTTATACACGTTTTTTTTTCCGGTTGAAGATCCGGCCACCGGATTCGTACTCCGGCGAGTGTGAACATGGAGTTTTAGAGAGTTTTAACCCTTTAAACTAATACCAAAACGTTTTTTCACCAATGCGTAACTTATTAATGATTAATAATGAATAATTAACGTGGTTTAATGAGATTAATCGCATCTCATTGGGTTGTAACCGTCGAAGCTTTTTATCCATTTCAAACTCGTTTTTCTAGTCGACCACTATATTAATTGATGGTCCCATTCAGTTTCTGCAACTATTTCTTTCAAAAACCCACAAAAAAAATCACATCAACACTGATTCTAAACCCTTCAAAATGTGGAGTTTATTTCGGTCCTTGAACCATCAATTTCGAGCCAAAATCGTGTTTGTAAGTCCGTGTTCTTTATGCCGTTTTATTCCTCATATCATGCTCTTTGAAAGCCCTATGAATTCGTGGCTTAATCTCGTTTTAAACAGATTATTAGAATTAAGGGTAGGGTTAGGGTTCTTGGTAGGATTTGGGGAAGAAGATGGAATGTGGGATAATAAACTTATATTGTTTCCTTTCTAAACCATATAACAAAATTAACTTTGGTCTAGTGGTTATGCATGTATCAGTATACAAGGAGGGCGCAGGTTCGAGTCCCCTTGTGCACAAATCTTTTTTTTTTCTCTTTTCTCAAAACCCTTATAATATCCTATTATTTCATTATTATTTTTTATTGTAAATATACGTACATATCTTAAAATATTTATAATAAATTCATTTTTGCTCCAAAAATTATGAAAATTTAGGTGTAGCATCTTGACACTCTAAAGAAAATTACCACACTTTTATTTTCTGGAAAATGTCTTATTTTTATATTTTTATTGAATTTATTTGTTTTAACCATCTTTAATTGATAAAAAAATTCATTTTAATGATTTTAATCTCAAAATTTTTGATAAATTATTTCTAATGATCATGAACTGAAATAAAAATATTTGGTTCAGAAAACATTTATTTTTATTAATTTCCCTATTATTAATCATTTAAACATGATTTAATATCATTAAATCAGTTTTAAATATAAATAACTTTATAAAAATTATGAGAAAATTATTTTCATTAATTTACATCAGAAGTCATCCATTTTCTATGAAAATAGAATTTTTGGATCATGTCTTAAATTATTAGTCTTATTTATGTTTAATTAGACATAATTAATCATTTATTTATTTATACTATTAAATATCTATTTTATAAATACTTTTCCTATAAAATAGAAATAATTCTATGTTTTAAAAAATCTTTATTATCATTTGTGGATCATTGTGTAACTCATAATTATTTGTTTCAATATTTATGGTTATTGTAATTATTTACAATAATTAGTTAAATTATTTCGTCTTAATTATTCAAACATATTTTTATTTAAAAATTCTTTTGGTAATAATTATATTACTCAAATCACATTCACAAATTTTGACATATTATTTTTAATATACAACTTTTATATTAATTCGACTTATCATAATCATAAAAACTTTAATTCCCCAAATCGACTTAACAAACCCTAATGCCTTAGACCCTAGATACCTTAGACTTTTTAGACACTTCCTTATTAGTATTCTTACACATTATAGGTTGAATTCCTCGGAATTCCCATTACTTAGCTCGCGACCGCTTAAGTGGATTTTGATCGCTTTCGCAAACTGTGAGTATATCTTCCCCTTTTACTGTTTTACACTTTTGGGGTGACTCATGTACGCTTATTACTTCATTCACTTAATCATTGTTTATTCTATATTCACAATCGCAATTCTTGTATGTGTTTTACTTGTTGATTCGTTGATAGTGTGTACTTATGACCTTAATCATTAACCGCTGGGCGGCCTAGCATAGCAATAAATAGTACTTAATTATTGTTATGTGTGAACGATTATTCATCGCCTACTATGAGCGAATACTATATATATGTGACTCTTGATTCATTGAACGAAAGGTTTGATTTTGGGTAGCATTTGTACACAGCTTGAACACTAAATTGTAGACAGTATAACACGTGAATTGCGAAACTCTTTTTCTACTATATGTATTCAAAACAGGGTATGCTCACCAATACAATTTTTGTATTGACCAAATTATTTTGTACATGTTTCAGGTTATTTTGTGATGCATTCTTTAAGCTTTCGGATTTATATTTAGATTTTGATTCATTGTAATTCAGATTAGTTGGCATTTAGAATCGTTGTATTTCATTTCAATGTAATAAACTATTTAATCAATGTATCAAAATTTGCACTTTAGTCCATGAGCTATTGAACAATCGTCACTACGTGACACCTCGATGTTTCCGCCATCGGTTGGGGTGTTACAGATTGGTATCAGAGCCATGGTTATAGGGAATTAGGTTATTAGAATGCCTTTTAGCCTAGTCTATAACTAAGCTTACATTAACGAGTCCTCTCGTGTATATTTCTCTTTATTCTTATATTTGCTTTCGAGATATTTTCGTTATGATTATTTCTCGTTATTCTTTCAATATTTTTCTTGGCGAAGAAGACGCTCGTATTTCACAAACGAAACGATATCATCAAGTTGGGAGTGATATCCATACCTTGGTGATTAGTTTCACTCCTCTATATGTTATTTATCTTAGGAATATGTCATTGAGATAGGAGTGATATCCACACCTCAAAGAATATTTCCTTCAAAAAGAAACTTAACCACTAAGCTGGGAGTGATATCCTTAACTTAGTGATTGGTTTCATTCCACAATCGTTTTCAATTTTGACATACATCTTTGAGTTAGGAGTGAAATCCATATCTCAAGGATCTATTTCTACATCCCGTTGATTATGAATTTTCTTAAATGTTGGTAATCTATTACATACTTTAATCTTATCATTCACGTCATTTTAAATCATGGTCTTTTAAAGCACATTAGATGGTTTCATTTTGCATTTTATAAACTTGTAGTGCATATTTTATCAAATGTAAACTTTTTTTTTTTGTTTTCATATGACGTAACCAATATATGTTTTCGAAAGAAACTTGCAACTAATAATAAGCCTTATAACATTTTTCAAACTCGACTCCTCGTAAACACATATCTACGAAGATTTTTCAAATGAATCTGTTTGGAATCTAAAACACACTTCGATTTCTAAAAATTTATTCTCATGTATCACTACTATTATTTCCACAATATCACAAAGTCGAGTAAACTGCGAAAATTTACCTTTACACTTATACTTTTTTTTTTCAGTTGCAAAACTTTTGGTTTAACAAAACAATGGACATAACTTTTTATCAGAATGTTGCTAAATGTCTTTTATAGTATAACGCATATATGTAAAACTAACTAAATTTAATCCCTTATGTCAGTAGACTATACGTCTGTTTTGCGTACTCTCATTTGCGTAAAACTTTATTTTATTCTTGCACCACTTTATTCATAATTATTTCTAACACGTTATTTGTGATTATTTTCACATTGCCTATTTGCATTAATACAACTCGTTTACTTTCATTTTGAGCAAACGTGCGATTTACTCGATTTATATTATACTATTCTTTCAATCGAACTTTTATGCTATACTTACATGAACGCATATTTTGTATGCATATGTTTTCCTGTTTTGAGCAAAACCCTGTTATACTTTACATTATTTTGTTCATCATCATGGCCAACGAACATACTAGTTGATAACTCGTATGAGATCTAAGCCGGTGCCCACGTACGACTCGGACTAGAGTATTTCTTTAATCTGAGGGGAACGGTGTAAATCTCAGAGTTTATCAATATGGGTGTTTAGAGCCAACGATGTGAACAGAAGTTACCGGTTAAGGGTGAACCTGAAAGGGAAGAACCACTAACCATGTCTTATACTTACATGTTATTCTCATTACGGTTAAAGGGTAAACCCGAAAGGGAAGGACCTCTAACCATGTCATGATTGAACATTATTTCATTACAGTGGATATTACATATTGATTGCACGCATTTGTTTCTAGTATTACTTAGGATAGGGTTATGGAAAAGCATAAACACCTAAGTGTAAGGTAACTCGATGATTACGGTCCGGAACGCAATCATGGGCTTACAGGTACATGAGGGTGGTGTGTAATTCTAATTAGGATGTTGGTAGACAATCAGTACGAATCCAAAGTATCGGGAGTGTGGTGGGTCAGCTGCGGTACACCCTATATATAAGCATAAACGATACTGCAGGAACGGACTAGGAGTCTAACCAAGAACCGACCCGTTACCCATTACTACCTCCTTATTAGATAGTTGACTAATAGCTATTATTTTCAATAAGAACGTTCTTACACGAGCTTCAATTTGTCTTCCTAGAGTCTTTCTCTTGACCATACACACAGAAAACACGAACCTTGTGTACTCTTACCCTCTCCGTTATTTGAATTCTTATTGCATACTCTGATAACGTTCAGTCAGAAAACATTTTTTAAAGTAGGGGGAGACTACCTTCATTAGTACCTCTGCCCTTCACCCGTTATATTTTTCCCAAAACTTTTCTCATTTAAACCCTCAACTTTCTAACTTCGGAGTAACTGTCAAAAGAATTTGAACTTTTACTTTGGATGTTATACAACTATTTTAAAAATCATAAATGATGAAATTACCTTTAAAATCTACTTAGCTTTTACAACACCTTTTGTTTCATAGTAACCTCCACTTGAAGGAAATTTCGAGACGAAATTTTCTAAAGTAGGGGAGACTGTGACATCCGTCACCCGCATCTTTCATCTAATAGTCAATAATAGCCCTTCAAATATTGTCATTATAGTCCCTGTAAGTTTCGTCGTTTTCAAAATTTATTTTTTTTAGCGAACTAAAATTTTGACAGTTATATTTATTACTGATTGGGTATAAGTTTTAATCAAATGCGTAGGTGAAACGTATTCGTAAAAGATTTTATATAAAAAAAATAAGTTTTATAAAACTTTAAAATCATTTTGGTTAATTAATATTAACTTGGTTAGTGTATTATAAAGGAAAAACTAACCTAGTTATTCAATGTACTAACCTAAGTTAAACATGAGGGACTAATATTGCCAAGTTGTGAAAGTTTTAAATCAAACAAACTTGCTTCCCTGTTATACACGTTTTTTTTTCCGGTTGAAGATCCGGCCACCGGATTCGTACTCCGGCGAGTGTGAACATGGAGTTTTAGAGAGTTTTAACCCTTTAAACTAATACCAAAACGTTTCTCCACCAATGCGTAACTTATTAATGATTAATAATGAATAATTAACGTGGTTTAATGAGATTAATCGCATCTCATTGGGTTGTAACCGTCGAAGCTTTTTATCCATTTCAAACTCGTTTTTCTAGTCGACCACTATATTAATTGATGGTCCCATTCAGTTTCTGCAACTATTTCTTTCAAAAACCCACAAAAAAAATCACATCAACACTGATTCTAAACCCTTCAAAATGTGGAGTTTATTTCGGTCCTTGAACCATCAATTTCGAGCCAAAATCGTGTTTGTAAGTCCGTGTTCTTTATGCCGTTTTATTCCTCATATCATGCTCTTTGAAAGCCCTATGAATTCGTGGCTTAATCTCGTTTTAAACAGATTATTAGAATTAAGGGTAGGGTTAGGGTTCTTGGTAGGATTTGGGGAAGAAGATGGAATGTGGGATAATAAACTTATATTGTTTCCTTTCTAAACCATATAACAAAATTAACTTTGGTCTAGTGGTTATGCATGTATCAGTATACAAGGAGGGCGCAGGTTCGAGTCCCCTTGTGCACAAATCTTTTTTTTTTTCTCTTTTCTCAAAACCCTTATAATATCCTATTATTTCATTATTATTTTTTATTGTAAATATACGTACATATCTTAAAATATTTATAATAAATTCATTTTTGCTCCAAAAATTATGAAAATTTAGGTGTAGCATCTTGACACTCTAAAGAAAATTACCACACTTTTATTTTCTGGAAAATGTCTTATTTTTATATTTTTATTGAATTTATTTGTTTTAACCATCTTTAATTGATAAAAAAATTCATTTTAATGATTTTAATCTCAAAATTTTTGATAAATTATTTCTAATGATCATGAACTGAAATAAAAATATTTGGTTCAGAAAACATTTATTTTTATTAATTTCCCTATTATTAATCATTTAAACATGATTTAATATCATTAAATCAGTTTTAAATATAAATAACTTTATAAAAATTATGAGAAAATTATTTTCATTAATTTACATCAGAAGTCATCCATTTTCTATGAAAATAGAATTTTTGGATCATGTCTTAAATTATTAGTCTTATTTATGTTTAATTAGACATAATTAATCATTTATTTATTTATACTATTAAATATCTATTTTATAAATACTTTTCCTATAAAATAGAAATAATTCTATGTTTTAAAAAATCTTTATTATCATTTGTGGATCATTGTGTAACTCATAATTATTTGTTTCAATATTTATGGTTATTGTAATTATTTACAATAATTAGTTAAATTATTTCGTCTTAATTATTCAAACATATTTTTATTTAAAAATTCTTTTGGTAATAATTATATTACTCAAATCACATTCACAAATTTTGACATATTATTTTTAATATACAACTTTTATATTAATTCGACTTATCATAATCATAAAAACTTTAATTCCCCAAATCGACTTAACAAACCCTAATGCCTTAGACCCTAGATACCTTAGACTTTTTAGACACTTCCTTATTAGTATTCTTACACATTATAGGTTGAATTCCTCGGAATTCCCATTACTTAGCTCGCGACCGCTTAAGTGGATTTTGATCGCTTTCGCAAACTGTGAGTATATCTTCCCCTTTTACTGTTTTACACTTTTGGGGTGACTCATGTACGCTTATTACTTCATTCACTTAATCATTGTTTATTCTATATTCACAATCGCAATTCTTGTATGTGTTTTACTTGTTGATTCGTTGATAGTGTGTACTTATGACCTTAATCATTAACCGCTGGGCGGCCTAGCATAGCAATAAATAGTACTTAATTATTGTTATGTGTGAACGATTATTCATCGCCTACTATGAGCGAATACTATATATATGTGACTCTTGATTCATTGAACGAAAGGTTTGATTTTGGGTAGCATTTGTACACAGCTTGAACACTAAATTGTAGACAGTATAACACGTGAATTGCGAAACTCTTTTTCTACTATATGTATTCAAAACAGGGTATGCTCACCAATACAATTTTTGTATTGACCAAATTATTTTGTACATGTTTCAGGTTATTTTGTGATGCATTCTTTAAGCTTTCGGATTTATATTTAGATTTTGATTCATTGTAATTCAGATTAGTTGGCATTTAGAATCGTTGTATTTCATTTCAATGTAATAAACTATTTAATCAATGTATCAAAATTTGCACTTTAGTCCATGAGCTATTGAACAATCGTCACTACGTGACACCTCGATGTTTCCGCCATCGGTTGGGGTGTTACAGCAGCAGAGGATTTTTTATTTTTTTCTTTCTTTTCTTTTTTTTTGACTCCATTAATGAACAATAACCAAGGTTTGACCAAGGTAACGTGATTATCGGCCCTGTGTGACTAAGCATCACACCAATTATCAATCAATTGTCCATCAATTAAATGAATACGCGTGGACCATTTTAAAAACGAGTCAACCTTCCAATTAACCAAACCCACTGATCCTCCCTATAAATTGATCACCTACGATCATTCACAACCCGCTCACACCTCTCTCTCAACCTCCAATTGTTTCTGATACACACTAATTCTTGGTGTCCTTGTTCTCTGTTGACTTTTTGTTTGACCAAACAAACGAACTCGAAAACAACACTGTGAGTCTGATTTTTTGTGTGGGTTATGTTCATCGGCCATCACACATCAATAGCCCTATGGTTAATCAGGCTATTGATGTGTGATTTGTCCAATTGCAAATTCTAGGGTTCATTCGTTTAGAATTGGGGATAAACTTGACTCGCGTATTGTATTTATTAAATATAAAACAGAAAACATCACAACCACTGGCCTAGGCCAAGTGGTTGTGACCTAGGTTTGATAACAAAAGGGAACCGGGTTCGAGTCCCGGCACAGCCCCGTTTTTGTTCTTTTCTTTTCTTTTCTTTTTAAACAATTATATATATATATATATATATATTAAACTTTTTAATCTTTTAAATTCATTTTAAAATATCAAAACTATTTTATAAATTCTAAAAAAATTATATTTGTTTAATCTGAGATAAAAGTTTTAATTACAATTTTTATTTTTCAGAAATTTATTTATTTAATATTTATAATAATTAAATCATTTTTATGCTATTATATTTATAAAAATCCATTTATATATCAAAACAACTTTATTAAATTCTACAAAAATTATCCTGAGTTTGTATTAAGTGAAACTTTACTGAAATGATTTTTAATTTTGAAAAATCATTTATTTAATATTTTTAATCAATTTTTGTTAGTTTTTATTATAATTAAATCATAATAAATTCATTTTACAATATTTTTGCACCAAAATTTTACATAAATTATTTCTATCCATTTAGAATAGAAATATGATTTTTAAAATAATAATTCTTTAATTTTAGTATTTTTAATTATTAAAGTTAAAGTTTGTCAATTTGTAATAAATAGATTTAATAATCTATTTTAAAGAAAATAATTTTATAAAAATTATTTTTACACTTTAAACACATTTTTGTGACCATCTTAAATTTAAATTTCATAAAAAGATTTTTGGTTATTTATTTACTAAATTTCTCTCAATTGGCGAATATTTATAATAATAATCAAACAAACATTTATCCCCAATTCGAAGCCCTAGAAATACATATATCCTAGAGTTATTTCCCTTACACATTATCGAATACTTTAGGTTGATCATTTGGGAGTAATCTCAATTCATATTTCGTTGCCCAAATTCAAATTCAAGTTATTACGTAAACTGTGAGTATTCCTACCCCTTTTTGCTTTTATTCATTTTTGGGGTGATACATGTACACTATTACAATTTCAAATACAAGTTTACATTTTTACAATACAATTCTAGTACTATGTGCATTGCTTACAACGTGCTTTATGCTTAGACATTACATGTGGATTACATTTGTACTTAGTGAAATCATTAACATGGTACAAGCCGACCTTAACATTGGATAGCGCTATTTGGATTGACAACCCGCCTAGGTTGATTCTCCCCCTTTTTCATCGGAGAATCCGTGGCCATTGTTAAGTTATTATCCACTTGTTGGATAAGTACACTACAGTTCATACAGTACATTATACAGTCACAGGGTTGATTTCGCTCATTTGTTTGATACATGGTTTACATATTTGCACTGTAGCTTGCACTTGAATTGTATAACTTTTAATCTACTATATATATCAAATCTAGGAATGCTCACCAACATTTCATATGTTGACCAAACCTATTTTTGTACATGTTTCAGGTGCAGTTTGATCTAGTGCTTTAGCAAGAGACATTTAGTGTTTTATTTCAATTCAGTTATTTCAATATTTACATTTCATTTAGACAATGTAATTTCCATTTCCATGTAAGACAATTTTGATTTTTCAATAATATTTACATTTTAGTACCATGAGCTTTTGAACAATCGTCACTACGTGGCACCTCGATGATTCCGCCATCGGTTGGGGTGTTACAGATTGGTATCAGAGCCATGGTTATAGGGAACTAGGTTATTAGATAAAAAGGCCTAGACTATAACCGAACTACAACTTGCATGCATAATATTTCCTGAATTACCCTACTCCTCATTTCTCCCTACTTTCCTCCTTCTATCTTTCCCTTCTTCTCTCTCTATTCTTCTTATCTTTCATCATGGTGCATAGAAATGGAGTCCTACAGAGAGTGGAAAGTTTACATCATCATGGAACGGGAACAGTACCTTTTATGAAGACACTCTTAGATACAATATCTACTCTTATTGTACTCCTTGAAGTTGTTGAACTTTAATGAGTGTGATAAGGACACGTGCAATCTGGAAGGGTGGACGCCTGTACACCGGGTTTTCTGGCATAGGCAAGCATAGCGCATAAATCCATTTACGGACCTGTTATGCTTACCTGGGGATTCCTGGAGTGAGTGTCCACTTATAGGCTAAAGCATGTCTTCTTTGATCACCATTGGGTTCAATTCCTTTGAAAAGTCAGCGTCCTTGTTGAGCTTTACAGCTAGACAAGGGCACTCCAAGCATTTTGTACAAGTTTTTCCAATACTACCCTCTCGTTTCATATACAATACTTTGCATATCATGAGTGCTTACGAGATCATATCTTCATAATTATCTGTATGATTATACACTTACATTTTCTAATCTCATGATTATTAATTGACTACCTCATAGATGTCTGCTCGCCGCATGCTCCGTGATGCCAGCCAACGCCCTGTTCGTGCTTCGGGACGACGTTCTGATCGTCGCCTCGCATCTTTAGTCGCCGAGCAAAATGCTGCAGTGATCCCAAACCTTGTCAGTGAGATAACCCAGAATAGTAACAGTGCCAACACAGGGAGTACGACTCAATTTCGGTGCACTTTCAAACACTTTAACTCCTGCAACCCCACAAAATTCACTGGTGAGGAGGGTGCTACTGGCCTCCTCCAATGGTTTGAAAGCATGGAGAGTACCTTTGTGAACAGTGAATGTCCTGATGAACTCCGCGTTCGCTATGCTACTAGTGTCCTTCAAAAGGGGGCGCTAACCTGGTGGAATGGCGAAAAACGCAATCGAGGAACGGATGTTGCTTTATCATTATCCTGGGCTGAAGTTAAGGAACTCATGATCGCCAAATTCTGCCCTAGGAACGAAATCAGGAAACTAGAGGAAGAGTTCTATGGGTTGAAACAAGACAGTGGTGAGAATCTAGCGTATAATACTCGATATCACGAACTTAGCATACTGGTTCCACACATGGTCACCCCGGTCTCTCGAGCAATCGAAAAATATATCGAGGGATTACCTGACCTGATTCAAGACGTTGTCACTGGAGGCAAAGCCACTACGGTAGAAGAAGCTATCCAACTTGCAGCCACATTAACAGACAACCACGTAAGGAAAGGAAACTTGGTTAGGAAGGGCATCAAGACACCTACTGAGAAAACCACCAATGCCGTTGAACAACCTAAGACTGTTTTAGCGAAGGCCGCCACTACTGCTTCGAACTCTAAGAAACGAATGGGCGATAATCTGAACCATATTGTTGTGGATCCTGTGACTCAACCTACTATCAAGAAAGCCTACACGGGAATCCATCCTCAATGCAACACCTGCAAATATCATCACCCTGCGAATATTCCATGCCGTCAATGCACTAGATGTGGAAAGTTTGGACACTTTGTTACCACTTGCCGAGTAATGGTTGGGACACGGAGTAATCATCAAACAGCTGCCCAGGAACCACTACAGATTACTAATGGTCGGGCATGTTATCATTGTAGAGACCCTAACCACATGCTACCTCAATGTCCCAAATTGAACAATGTAAACCTGGTGGCACATGGACGAGCTTTCAATATCAATATCAACGAAGCAGACGATCAGGATGACGATAATCCCACTGGTTAAGCCATGGATGAAACCTTCCCAAGATTCGAGGATCCAATACTCGTGTTTTCATTTTCTTGATCCTATTATCATTTTGTACCCAATTTTTTCGCACTCATTAGCATACAACATCTAGAAATTTCCTTGCATACTATCGTGTATTAACACAGATTGGAAATTTATCATATTGATTACATTTATCATACAAGACTCTACCTTACATTTATTTGGAACGTTTGGACTTGATACTTGATCTTACAGATGCCTTTCTAAGAAAACATCATTGGTTATTACATGAAACTAGATTTTTCCCTTAATTTGACTACGCATTGAACATCTAATTATTCATGATACTCGTAAACATTTAATTTTTCATGATAACACTTACATGGTTGTAGTACTTACAAACTTGCTTGCATAAACATGCTATCAATTTGCAATCTATGTGAATAATAATTGCTGCACCTAATAGAAGTCATCATGCCTTTTTCAACAGTCGGGAGAGGCCCTACAACCTGCTCCACGACTGGTGGAGGCTATCGAACATACTCAACGATTGGTAGAGGTCACTATGCCTTTTCAAACAGTCGGGAGAGGCCCTACAACCTACTCCACGGCTGGTGGAGGCTATCAAACCTGCTCAACAATCGGTGGGATCATAGAAGGACATAAAACCCTAATGTAAGGTAAATTGATGATTCCGGTCCGGAACGTAATCATGAATTTACAGGTACATTAGGGTAGTGTGAAATTCTATTAGAGTTTTTGGGAAGGCGTCCAGTACGTTTTCAAGGTATCAAAGGTGTGGTGGGTTAGCTGCGGTACACCCTGTATACAAGCACTAATGATGCATTGAAAGTGGGATTGGAAGTCGGACCAGGAACAAACTCTGGTTATTTGGTAGTCTATTTAGTCTTTCTGTAGACAATCAACACGTACATATATCTTAGGATTCCTAAAACTTGATATTTAGTACTAGATTCTTATTCTCATTATTATTCGAGACAAACCTAATGCAAATCCTTAACTCACACCCATCAAACCTCATGTCCAAATCATTCGAATTTTCCGAACCACAGTCATCGCGATTTTTACCCAAGCATCCATAACCCTATGTTTCTAATAACTTCGGGACGAAGTTTCTAAAAGTAGGGGATGCTGTGACATCCGTCACTTTTTCATTATATATATATATATATATATATATATATATATTTATAATATTAATAATAATAATAATAATAATAATAATAATTTTCAGATTTTATATATACATTTTTTTTTTAAACCAAACCTATTATCAACCATAACCAAACCCAAGCCCACCTCCCTTTTTTTTTCCTTTACACTTACTGAAGCCCAATTGCTGCTCGGCCCATAACCCACGAAGCCCAACAGCTCAAGCCCAAACCCCCTCCCCTTTGTATCTGTTAAAAAAAAAAAAAGGAATAAAAGCCTGCTCCACCCGGGATTCGAACCGGACCACCCCCACACTCAACACACATGCACGAACCAGCTGAGCCACAAGCTCTTATCTGAAACAAACTCAACTCTATATGTATTTAACCTTTTTTGTCGCTGCCTTCTTCTTCCTTTCCCTTTTCGCGAAACAGCAGCAGCAGAGGATTTTTTATTTTTTTCTTTCTTTTCTTTTTTTTTGACTCCATTAATGAACAATAACCAAGGTTTGACCAAGGTAACGTGATTATCGGCCCTGTGTGACTAAGCATCACACCAATTATCAATCAATTGTCCATCAATTAAATGAATACGCGTGGACCATTTTAAAAACGAGTCAACCTTCCAATTAACCAAACCCACTGATCCTCCCTATAAATTGATCACCTACGATCATTCACAACCCGCTCACACCTCTCTCTCAACCTCCAATTGTTTCTGATACACACTAATTCTTGGTGTCCTTGTTCTCTGTTGACTTTTTGTTTGGCCTAGGCCAAGTGGTTGTGACCTGGGTTTGATAACAAAAGGGAACCGGGTTCGAGTCCCGGCACAGCCCCGTTTTTGTTCTTTTCTTTTCTTTTCTTTTTAAACAATTATATATATATATATATATTAAACTTTTTAATCTTTTAAATTCATTTTAAAATATCAAAACTATTTTATAAATTCTAAAAAAATTATATTTGTTTAATCTGAGATAAAAGTTTTAATTACAATTTTTATTTTTCAGAAATTTATTTATTTAATATTTATAATAATTAAATCATTTTTATGCTATTATATTTATAAAAATCCATTTATATATCAAAACAACTTTATTAAATTCTACAAAAATTATCCTGAGTTTGTATTAAGTGAAACTTTACTGAAATGATTTTTAATTTTGAAAAATCATTTATTTAATATTTTTAATCAATTTTTGTTAGTTTTTATCATAATTAAATCATAATAAATTCATTTTACAATATTTTTGCACCAAAATTTTACATAAATTATTTCTATCCATTTAGAACAGAAATATGATTTTTAAAATAATAATTCTTTAATTTTAGTATTTTTAATTATTAAAGTTAAAGTTTGTCAATTTGTAATAAATAGATTTAATAATCTATTTTAAAGAAAATAATTTTATAAAAATTATTTTTACACTTTAAACACATTTTTGTGACCATCTTAAATTTAAATTTCATAAAAAGATTTTTGGTTATTTATTTACTAAATTTCTCTCAATTGGCGAATATTTATAATAATAATCAAACAAACATTTATCCCCAATTCGAAGCCCTAGAAATACATATATCCTAGAGTTATTTCCCTTACACATTATCGAATACTTTAGGTTGATCATTTGGGAGTAATCTCAATTCATATTTCGTTGCCCAAATTCAAATTCAAGTTATTACGTAAACTGTGAGTATTCCTACCCCTTTTTGCTTTTATTCATTTTTGGGGTGATACATGTACACTATTACAATTTCAAATACAAGTTTACATTTTTACAATACAATTCTAGTACTATGTGCATTGCTTACAACGTGCTTTATGCTTAGACATTACATGTGGATTACATTTGTACTTAGTGAAATCATTAACATGGTACAAGCCGACCTTAACATTGGATAACGCTATTTGGATTGACAACCCGCCTAGGTTGATTCTCCCCCTTTTTCATCGGAGAATCCGTGGCCATTGTTAAGTTATTATCCACTTGTTGGATAAGTACACTACAGTTCATACAGTACATTATACAGTCACAGGGTTGATTTCGCTCATTTGTTTGATACATGGTTTACATATTTGCACTGTAGCTTGCACTTGAATTGTATAACTTTTAATCTACTATATATATCAAATCTAGGAATGCTCACCAACATTTCATATGTTGACCAAACCTATTTTTGTACATGTTTCAGGTGCAGTTTGATCTAGTGCTTTAGCAAGAGACATTTAGTGTTTTATTTCAATTCAGTTATTTCAATATTTACATTTCATTTAGACAATGTAATTTCCATTTCCATGTAAGACAATTTTGATTTTTCAATAATATTTACATTTTAGTACCATGAGCTTTTGAACAATCGTCACTACGTGGCACCTCGATGATTCCGCCATCGGTTGGGGTGTTACACCTACTAACAACCAAATCCTAGAGAATAATCTCCCTTTCCAGCCTCATTGAAGCAAATAACAAACAGAAACAATGAAAACCACCACAAGACAGCAGCCAGTATCTAAATATCTTTCAGATCCAAAAACACTAAAGATTGAAAATAGAACCGGATCTATTTTTATGAAATAATTAATTGATGCTTTCCTTCGATGATAAGAATCATGGAAAAACATCAAATTGAGGTTGTTTATCAACAAACTGTTGATAAACTACTTTCCTTTGATTATAAGAATCTTTCGAAAAATTTGTGGAAATATATTTGAAACTAATATCATAATGCATACTGGATGGAGTGATGTAAACTGAGAGAAGTGAAAATGAATATTGGGAATACATCCCCATTTATAGGCTGAAATATATAATAATAATAAGTATTCGTAAAGTTGGTTTTCAACTTTATTGGTTGGATTTCAACTAAACATAAAGATGACAGTTACTTTTGGAAAATTATTTGTCAATGAAAAAACACGTCAAATCCTATTACATTTTTGGTTAACAAAGATAATAAATATGAATATATCATTTGTGTAAAAGAATTATAAATTTAACTTTAATTTAAAAATATTGAATTATTACAGTTGAGTATATTTGCGAGATCGAAAATAAACACATTATAACTTTAAATACTAAAGGTGTTTAATGATTTCATTAGACAAGAAAAAACTGTTTATATTATAATTGAAGGACTATTTACTAAAAAAACTTTAAAAAGCCACTCGTCTGTTTTAAAGAAAATTTGTTACCTTCACGACGGTAGTTAATAGTATGGTCAGATTTTTAATACTTAATACAATCAAAAGTAAACAAACACTTTAAATATCTATAATGTAAACAAATATGTTACATATATAAATATACTTGAAAGGACACATGAAAAGACGGATTGTAATCAATATCTAACAAAATACATATAAATTTATATCAGATCAGTCTTTTTAAATTCATAATTACAAACAGTCGGTATAGCCCTAAATGTCTTTTATAACAACTGTACAAATGAAGGATCTAGATGGAAGGATACCATAAATTTAAATATCTAAAAACGATGTTAGTATAAACAACTGTTTATTCAAAACAGATGATTGTCAAACAGTTTACTTAAAACAGATGTTGTATTAAACAATTCTTACTAAGAATATAATAACATTTATGATTAACAATTGTTGGTCTAAATTGATTATATCAAAACAGGTCAACCTTTGCCGACTTAAAATAACAATATTGAAGAGTACAAAATAAAGAGTCATCAACATAACTAATTTAACCTAACATTTACAGTTGAGCATCACCAAACATGAAAGCATTGTATCAACATCAAAATATTTTCACTCCTTACCATACTATCAATTTTTAGTTATAACCAATATTCCTAATGATTGATCAAACTTGAAATTACAACAGTCACCTATTTTCAATCCTTTGGACTTTATAAAGCTTACCCATCTCCTAATTGCAAACCTATAAAATAATAATATACAAATGTTGGTTATATTATTAAAATAAAATCCAAATTTAATTATTAAAATTTAGAGTAAATAGCCATTTTCGTCCCTGTGGTTTGGTCCAGTTTGCCACTCCAGTACAAAAGTTTTTTTTTTGCAATCTCTTACCTGTGGTTTGGATTTTTTTGCCAAATTCGTCCTTTTCACTAACCCAGTTAAAAAATCTCGTTAGTGTAAGGGGTAGGGTTGTCTTTTTACCAGTCAGGGACGAATTTGGCATTTAAAATTCAGTTAACCTTGAGGGACTGAATTTGCCTAATGATGAAAGTTTAAAAATAAAGAAAAGACCCGCGGGTTGAGAGGCTCGAACCCGGGTCTGTTCTATGGAACCACACACACATAACCACTCTACCAAGAAGCAAGTTTGTTGAATAAATTTGAAATCAAAATAAGTTAAACTTAAATAAAATACATCATCTTCTTCCCCAAACTTAACTTTTAAGAACCCTAACCCTAGAATCAGATTCAATTAACCAGAATCGGACACGATTAAGCAACAATGATAAAGGGCTTTTACTCGGAGTTAAACAACAATCAAAACGACATAAAAGTTTCGGACTTACAATGTGGCATACGGAAAAAAAACGAGGTGCACATGTTCGAAGCTTTGCGTCGAGATTAACAGACCTTCTGGTCACGTTTTGATTTGTTTAAAAGTGGGTTTGTGATGCACAAAGGTTGTGTGATGTATTTCAATGATCAGTATATAAGGTCGTTAGGCAAAATCGAACGTTTGATCTTGACATAAAGTTCCGACGGTTACCTTCATAAAAGTCGATTAAATACACTATTAAAACGGATTAAATGTACGATAAAGACCAGGAATTGAATAAGAACAGATGGAGAAACGTTTTGGGAACATTTAAACGAATTAAAACATTCTTATAACCGGGTTTTGGGTTGGCCGGAATAAAATCCGGTGGTCGGATTCTGGCAAGAACCTACCGGAAATTTCATGGGAGGGAAGAGCAAGTTTGAAATGCCAAATTCGTCCCTGACTTGTAAAAAGACAACCCTGCCCCTGACACTAACGAGATTTTTTAACTGGGTTAGTGAAAAGGACGAATTTGGCAAAAAATATCCAAACCACAGGTAAGGAATTGCAAAAAAAAAAAAACTTTTGTACTGGAGTGGCAAACTGGACCAAACCACAGGGACGAAAATGGCTATTAACTCTAAAATTTAAGTAATACCTTTGGCCTTTCCTATCTTTTTCCACATATAATTTACACTCATTCACTTCACCATCATTGACTTGAACATAGATCTTATGCGGCAAAGTACTCTTAGCTAAACTAACTATTGAAGCATTAAGCCGCTGAAAAATTGATGTTAACCTTCTGCCATGACTTGAATAATCGAACAAGTGATAGAGATGTGTTATATGTTTAAAGAATCAAACAAGTTTTTGGGTATTGATCAACTTATTTGATATGAATATCTTATGATTCTTATGAAAAATAATGAATAATTAGTTAATTTAGGATGATTAATCTTCATAAATATCTAAATGTTAGTTGCTAATTTAGTGGGTTTGTAATAAATAAAAAATGGACAAAAAATCTATAATGCTCTTTATCTAAAGATTTAATCAGATTTGATTTAATGGTTGAAAATACTTCCTACACTTCCTACACAAAACAATTTTCCTACCGGGTCCTCTACTTATACACACACACACACACACACCCCCGATAACCAGAGGTAAATACTCGACAAATACTCGATGAGTAATGAGTCGGGTATGGGATGAGATTTTTTACAACCAGGTATACGACTGTGATTAGCCATACCCAACTCATAACCATCCCTTTTATTTGGTACCGATATGGTACGGTACCGTTAAAAGGTTCGAACCGTTACCGTACCGCATACTACTTATAGTGAAGTTGAGCTAAAATCAAACCAAATACCATACCATATATGTTCGGTCGCTATCGGTATAGTATGGTACCATACATGGTACGACATCGGTACAGTACTAGTATTTGGTACGAAATGTCTCATCACTACCGTAGTTCGGTTTGTTTGGCAACTTCGTCCCTTCTAGCCTTCCTTTTAAAGTTGTAATCGAATGTTTAATAGAAAATAGAGTAACCCATTGAAGGCACCTCGAAGGCTCGAATTCGTAGAATAAAGCAGACAAGCCCACGGTAATTAGTTTTGTTTATTGTTATAACATTTATCATTGTACCAATGAATTTTGTTTATATATACACATTTATATTTTAAGGGTATGGTGTCTGAAATCTACGGACCAACCTTGTTAGAAATCTTGTTTAATTGGTTTTTCATTTCATTTGAGGGGTGTGATATAGGGTTTTTTTTTTTTTTTTTTTTTTTTTTTTTTTTTTTTTTTTAATACTGAAAACTGCTTTTATACTTTTTTTTTTCTTTTTTTTTGACAAGTTTTGTATAGAGTGATTTAAACGAAACCAAATTGATACTTGGTTTTTGTACCCTTTTGAATTACACATACATTATCATGTAAGTTGTTAACAATGATAATATTAAATTCCCAGAATAAATTAATAGAAGTTTAGTAAGCAATTAACATAATAAATAAACCCTCTTTGTAGCTTGTCACACCAAAAACTCTACCCAACCTTTTTCACAACATTTATGTGTTCCCTCCCTTTCCATCACTCATATAACTACACCCTCTAATCTCTCCTTAAGTGTCTCTAAACCTCCTAACACTTCCATCATTTTAGCATGGCTGAGTCATCAGACAGCCGCCGCAAGGGGGGTGTTGGAAAGCGGGCCAGCGGGACATCATACGAGGCAGCAACATTAGAACCGGGCTCGATTCCTAACTCACCATGTGGGGCGTGCAAGTTCTTGAGAAGGAAGTGTGTCAATGGTTGCATCTTTGCACCCTACTTTGGGTCTGACCAGGGTGCAGCCCGGTTTGCTGCGGTGCACAAAGTGTTTGGAGCTAGCAATGTGTCGAAACTACTAATGCACATACCGCTGAACAGGCGACAACATGCGGTTGTGACTATATCTTATGAAGCGCAGGCTCGATTGTCTGACCCGGTTTATGGTTGTGTTTCAACTGTCTTGGCTTTGCAACAACAGGTACATGTTTGCATGATGTTCATGCTCATCTAAACTCGAACTCAACTTGTTTAGCTTAATAGAGCTTGACTCGTTTCGAGCTCGATCTTTCTTATTATGAGAAAATTGTCAAGCACAAGTACAACTCAAACTCGCCTTGTTTATTATTTATTTAACAGCTCAATATTTAAAGATCGAGCTCGCTTATTACACGGTTATTTTTATCATAGTAATATGTATTTATTTATATTAAACAAAGATTATTCTATTTTGTACAAACAAGAGGTTTGTTTAGACTCGCAAGACTAGTCAAGCTCGTTAATGAAGCTCAAACTCGTCTACTAAACAAGTATTTTAGATTTGGGCTCAGGCCCGTATAAGCTCGGAGCTCGGTCTATTCAAGGTTTTAGTGAGCTGATCTCGAGTAGCTATCGAGCAACCTGGTTCATACCACTACTTTCAACAATAATCTATTTCTTCTAATAAATGATTTAGGAGGTTTTGTGAATTGTAACATGTTTGACCCATTCAACCATGTTTAGTTGATGACATGCTCTTTTGGTATTTCTCTTTTTTTTGCATTACTTGTTATCGTTCAGCACTAAATGAAAATAAATTTAAACACATTCAGGTCGAATTTATTGCCGCCTATAGATTATACTCATGAAATCCATCAAATATTAAATGTAGAACCCCATTTTTGTATGGTACAGTTAAACACCACATTATTATGTTTCTTACTCGCAGGTGGCATCATTGCAAGCAGAGCTAGCCATGGTCCAGAACCAGCTCATAAACAACAGGCTCCTAGTGGCAAACGCGCTTCAGAGTTCACAGCAGCAACTGGAACCAGCGCACCATCTTTCACTGCTGCAGCCGGCTTACTCAAATGCTTCATCGGCTTCAAATAACAATATACTTAACATCAACAGCTTTGATTCCAGTTTGAATAACCTTGCAGATGACCATCATAGCGCTACTCTTTCACAACAGAGTTTTAATCCTCTGCAACTATGTCAACCAAGTCATGATGAAGAAGACGATGACGAGGAAGAAAGTGGGGACCCTTTAGCTTTTGCCAATCAGATGCTTCAATCCAGATAATCTGCCTACGATGAAAAAAAGCTGTGAAATTTACAATTATATTTTAAAAAATTACTTGTTGACTTACATTTACATTATTAAGAAAATAAATTAAAATCTTCACATATTGTTAACAAAAAAATCTATTTTAATGTGGTATTCAATTGTTGTTGTAGACTGGTAACCAAAATCCTAAACTAACATGTGACTCGGCGAGTTTTTTTAATGGCTAACACACACACACGCTAAGTTCCTCTTAAATCTACACCGGTGTCCACTATAAAACTGAAAGCCTAACCACTTGTGAAGAAACAACTTTATGTACACTTATTAGTACATCTAGGCTACATGCCCTTTGGTGTGACTAGACTTGTAAGAGTCAAAATATAGAAAAGAAAAAAACACACACCCATATAACCTAAGAGCGAAGTTGACTCGATCAAGGTATCAATAAATTTTATTTCCGATTCACCTTGTTTTATGTTTATTGACTCCTATCTTACAAGTTTAACAACTATGTCTACGACGGAACTTTTCTACCAAGAGGAGTCTAGGGATGAAGAGCGGGCTATCATCGGCCAATTGTGGAGACAAAGGAGAGTTCTCCTCACCAAGTTTTCGGAAATGGAGCATATGCAAACAACACTCAGGCCCATAATTTGGGGGATGTAAGGTTTGACCTTTGATAATTGGTCGACTCGTGTTAGTTTCTACTCACTGTTGTCCATTGTTTTATAACCTAACCTGGTAGCTTACAAGTTATAACAAGAACATGGCTCCCTCAATTACTGGCCTGTCCATTTTAAACTATAAAAACATTAAA
This sequence comes from Ambrosia trifida, assembly GCA_028751855.1. Classification (NCBI taxonomy): domain Eukaryota; kingdom Viridiplantae; phylum Streptophyta; class Magnoliopsida; order Asterales; family Asteraceae; genus Ambrosia; species Ambrosia trifida. The sequence goes on from CM054126.1 coordinate 35,490,525, forward strand.
AAGAACTAGACGTGACAAGATGAGTGCGTAAGGTATCGGGTCAAACATATTTGGGATAAAACATTTAACTTTACTGAATGAGACAATTATAAGTTACAAGTACAAACATAATATAACAGCATTAATAAAAGTCGCTCTATTGCATGCCTTACAAACAGACTGAGAATCGAGCGAATTTCAACCCACATTTGCCATATCCCCTTCTAGCTATGTTTTTCAATTCGACCCGTTTGAAATACAACACAAACCAAATCAATATATTTGTACATAATCGGGTCAAAATTGCAACCTCTTAACAAAACGAATATACTTTTGCCGCCACATATAGAACACTTGAAAAAACTAACATCATAACACTACAGATGTTCAACCATTCAAACGAGGTCCAAATTACCTGCAAATCTGTGCAACTATGTATGTTCAGAAGGCATGATACCAGAGCAACAACTGCTACCACAAAAACACTTTGAGCCAGTCGGATTCAAACCCGCATCCCCATAACTGAACGTAAGCTCTTCATCTTTTAATATATCTCGGGATGCAAAAAAACATACTCGAGGTAGCAAAGCACCTGAACTTCTTACCAAAACTGTCGAAAGATTCCCACCATCACACGAATGGTTAATGAACCTTGCAACATTACCGATTCTCGTGGCATCAATGTTAATCCTCAAACACGCATTTCCAGATGGAAGATGCTCCCTCACAACTAGAAGAGCAGATGAACGCTTGCCACTGGAGGCAAGTTTATCATATATTAGTTGACGTTTTCTTGCTTCTTTTGTCGTCAAAAGTTCGCCTGTCAATGCAAAAACAGATCAAGATGATTAACTCATAAACAATCAACTTTTTGTTGCAGAATTGTGCGAACATTATAGCGAATTTAACGAACATATACTAGATAATGTATGTTGGTCCTTTGTGGACATCTTTTACTTAATGAGATGCCCACCTAAAGCCAACATAATATTTTATGTCTGTCCATATTTACAGCAAGCAGCACAATACTTAAGTGGCCTGCCAAGAATTAGGACAATGAAGTTTAACAAGCACAGAAAAGAAAAGGTTAAATCGCACAAATGAGCTGATATTAAACTGAATCGCATACTTGCAAATCAATTCTCCACCTCCAAAAAACAAATATTTATTAAATATTTTTGTCATAAGATTATAAATCAATACAAATAGCAAATAACAATGTACAGCAGAGTTATATCCCATTAGGTGCATTAAAAAACGGTTCAGGAACCCGACCCAGTATTGGAGCCGGTTTGGCAGAACCGGAACAACAGCCGTTACTGAAACTGATTTGGCAAAAACCGATCCAACCAGCCGGTTTGGGATCAGTTTGTAAGTCTATACTTTAAAACACATCAAACCCGAAGTAAACCGGTTCCTGTTCCATCTAAAACCGGCTTTGACCAAGTTAGACTCAAACCGAAACTGACCAACCCGAACTGTTTGGGAAAAAAAACCTTGTTTGTGCACCTCTAGCTATATACAAACATATATAATGAATGTAGGTCCTTTGTGGACATCAATTACTTAATAAAATGCCCACCTAAAAACAACATAAAATCACTATATGTCCATATTTACAGCAAGGAACAAATACTTAAATAACCTGCCAAGAATCAGGACAATCAAAACAAACTAAACCAGCATTTAAAACATTTCATTTCACACAGACATTTTATCAAACAACTTACCTGCATACTCACAAACAAACTCCCCACCTTTAATAAACTCATCAGCATACAAACCCCAACCTTTCCTCACACTCCTAACAATCTTTACCCGAACCGCCACACCCCGAGACACCCGGTTCCGACAACCCGACCCACATTCCCAAATCAACCCGACCCGGGTCAAATCCCCATCAAACCTCTCACACTCACAACCACAACCATCTCCACCCGTCAGGTCACAATCCGGATCCGGGTCAAGTCGGGTTTTCGAGGAAGAGCCCCATGGTTGTCGGGTCGGGTCATGGGTAAAGCCTAGGGTTTGGGTAGGGGTGTAGATGAAGTATGCATATGGGTGAGTGTCTACATTGTTGTTGATGAATGGGATTGGGTGTTTCTCGAAGGTTCTAGAAGCGTCGGATGATCTGACGGCTGTGATTGATTTGGCGATGAGGTTTAGGGTTTTGCAGGTCGAAGAGATGGATGATAGCTCGGTGGGGGTTAGGTATGGAAGGATGTAAACGACGGCGTTTTGGAATTGGTTGATACATTTGGGTTTTTTGTTGTTGGTCATGGGTTTGGATGCTAATTTGGTTGGTTTTATAAACAGGGAAGATGTAGATGAAACCCTAATTTAGACCTAGAAGATGTAGGTGGATGTTAAATGGGTCGGGTCGGGTCGGGTCGAGTCGAGTTTTTTTTAAACAAGTAAACTATAGGTTTTAGCCCTCAAAGTATATTTTTGTTTAGATTTTGGCCCTGAAACATTTTGTGTGATATCTATTTTTTTTCCCTATAGTTTAGTTAGCAGTATTTTTTGTTAGGCCATGGGGTATGGTCTCCATTTTTCATTATTTGTCAACTCAACGTTACATTATCTTCCCCTTTCGTATAATCAACTCTTCCTCATCCAAGGCTATGGTTCCGCTTCACCTATCATATTTTTTAAGTTTTTAATCATTTTATTTACATTCATTTATTAAAGGATAAAAAAGTTTTCACTAAAACTACGTAAACTAAAAGTTTGCAAGCTATAATTTGAAAACTTAGTTTAGTGTAGGGAGAAAAGATGAAAAATGAAAGTTAAAAGTTGAGCTTCCTTATCTCCACACTAATCTATAATTCAACCTATGTTATCACTAGCGGGTAGATTCGAGTTAAGTTTTCCTACATAATGTTAGAAAAAAAATAACCGGTCAAAATGGACAATGAAGAAACAATAACCGGAACGGCTTTCCGGTGTATGCCTCGACGGTGTTGAATAGGAGAACTGCAGCTCGATCTTCGTCTTCTCCGGTGAGATCCAGACCTGCGAAGAGAAACGAAAGGTGGGGTGTGGAGGTGACTGCTAGGAAACCACGAATGGAGTCCAACGTACAGACACAAAAAGTGATGTCGGCAGCGGCGGCAGCCATGTGTTATCGGGGGGTAATGTGTATGTGATAACTTGTGCCCTAATGAGAGGTGATGACCTCTTATATAGGGCTTTCATGGGCCTTAATGGGCCGAACATCATGGACCCCTAACCATATGGGCACATAGCCCATTGGCACCAAGCCCAGTTAGGGGGTTACCTCCACACCCCAATATTAGTAAATAATATAATAAGTAACAAGTAATAAAGACGGTATGTCGGGTCAAGCACCCTACCTCTACAAGTCCCCCTAGTCTAGTGTTGCTCCCAAGTGCAAGCGTTGGGTGGAGCGCTGGACTAATTAGGAGTGCTCGGGAATGAAGATTAAGAGCTTTATCTTCTCGGTGGACCAATGACTCGAACGTTTCATCCTCTTGTGATGTGTGTGGGAGGTTGCTCGTTGCGCTTGTTACCGATTAAGTGTCACCTTCTAAGTTAACTGTCACCGACGCGTGTGAGGGTTTCTCGTTACGCTTGTTATCGGCTAAGTGTCACCTTTTAGGCTAACTGTCACCGGCGCGCGAGCGTTCAGTAGTTGCAGGTGCTAATGAGGTTCGTTGCCAGACCTGGAAGTATCTCAATCATATAATATGGGTGTATTATGAGGCGCCCAGCCTTGTGTTAGTATATCTTAACTTGTAATAAGTTGTTAGATAGTAAATAATGCTAAATATAAAAGGTTGTACCAAAACCTTGAGCAGCCAATGTTATGGCGCGTGTACAGATGTTATGGCGCGTGGTGAACTAACAACACCTTTCTCGGGGGGTAAAATCATGCGGGGCATCATGGTATGAGATCCATCTAAAGTGGAGTTATACTGTGCCATCCCCCCAGTTCATTGCTGCTAAGTGTAATACTTAGGAGCATTGAACTTATAGTAAGAGTATCCTTCGCCAATGGATCGTTTGACGCGCCAAAGTTATCGTGCGCGGACTGCTTTAAGTAGGCAAGGGCATGCTCCGCGAAAGACGCCTTTTAAGGGCGTACTTCAGTCAGAAGCAATGCTCCACGATGTTCGTGAAGTGCTTTGCGGTGGCGTATGATAGCCATCGACTGCGCGAAGTGCTTGCTGTTGACGGATAAAAGCAATCCGCGGAGAATGTCTTTTAAAGTATTATGTCAACTTAACGCAGTGCCGACGTGTTCCTGAAAAGGAGACGTGGCGTCGCGTTCCTGAAAAGGAGACGCGCGCGAAGTGTAGCACGTTCCTGAAAAGAAGACGTGGCGTCGCGTTCCTGAAAAGGAGACGCGCGCAAAGTTGTAGCACGTTCCTGAAAAGGAAACGTGGCGTCGCGTTCCTGAAAAGGGTACGCGCGCGAAGTGGAGCACGTTCCTGAAAAGGAGACGTGGCGGCGGAGCAGGCCTCCGCGGAGCTGCTGAGGCGGCGCTTTCCTGAAAAGGAGACGCGCGCGAAGTGGTAGCACGATCCTGAAAAGGAAACGTGGCGTCGCGTTCCTGAAAAGGATACGCGCGCGAAGTGGAGCATGTTCCTGAAATGGAGACGTGGCGGTGGAGCAAGCCTCCGCGGAGCCGCTGAGGCGGCGCTTTCCTGAAAAGGATACGCGCGCGAAGTGGAGCACGTTCCTGAAACGGAGACGTGGCGGCGGAGCAAGCCTCCGCGGAGCTGCTGAGGCGGCGCTTTCCTGAAAAGGAGACGCGCGCGAAGTGGTAGCACGTTCCTGAAAAGGAAACGTGGCGTCGCGTTCCTGAAAAGGATACGCGCGCGAAGTTGAAGCACGTTCTTGAGGAGACGTGGTAGGGAGTTACCGACAAGCGGGGTTACCCGTAGCGTGGAGTTACCGGCTCTGTGCGGGGTTACCGTTGCGTAGGGAGTTACCGACAAGTGGGGTTACCCGTAGCGTGGAGTTACCGGCTCGGCGCGGGGTTACCGTTGCGTAGGGAGTTACCGACAAGCGGGGTTACCCGTAGCGTGGAGTTACCGGCTCTGCGCGGGGTTACCGTTGCGTAGGGAGTTACCGACAAGCGGGGTTACCCGTAGCGTGGAGTTACCGGCTCTGCGCGGGGTTACCGTTGCGTAGGGAGTTACCGACAAGCGGGGTTACCCGTAGCGTGGAGTTACCGGCTCTGCGCGGGGTTACCGTTGCGTAGGGAGTTACCGACAAGCGGGGTTACCCGTAGCGTGGCTGAACCTGCAAAAATAAGTTGCATAATATGGGTGTATTATGAGGTACCCAACCTTGCGTTAGTAATTATGCAACTTCTATAATCATGATAAGTAAAACGGTTTAAATGTAAACCACTTATAATAAGAGTATTATACTCATTAAAATGTTTTGCCATCTAAAAAGTGATTGTGGACTACAAGAATCCATGTGGTCAACAGTTGTGCTAAGACATGGTATGTGTTGCACCTATAGTTTGTAGTTGTACATGAAGCTTAGCAGGTTGTACCATAGTTTGTAATTAGTAAAAGTATGTGTGTATACACATTTCTTGAATGTTTAATCAAGGTCACGTGATATTCTGACATATTCGCATATGTTGGGAAAAACTCATTGTAATAATAATAAATTAATCAAAAGTAAGAGTATTTCACCCTTTTGTATCTATGTAAGAAGTATGAGGCCAAATTACTCGCGCATGATATTATGCTCACACGCTTGTATTAAACATGAAAGAAAGCGATAAGATAACTTATCTGAGCATCTTCATGGTAGAGTTTAGGCAATGAATGAGCGGAGATCCATCCGCTGAGATGACGATTTTGAGCCCGCCGGTAAAAGCTGAGCTGTGCTCCGCGGAGATTGCGCGGAACGCTTTGAGTTGCGGGGCTAGAAGTGTTCTTTACGCAGAGAGTTGGATAACATGCTGCAAAAACTTTAGGGCCATGCTCCGTCAGGCGGAGAGATGCTCCGCGGGGAGTGCAAAAGCTTGGCAAGCGGTTGCACTATGTTGGCGGATGAAAGCACGTTCCGCGGGCGGATGAAAACATGCTCCGCGGGTGGTGTACTTTTGAGTCCACGTCAGGCGGAACTACTCCGCGTATGCGGGAAGAGCTTTGTTGGAACGTAAGGAGCCTGGCCTTGCTCCGCGAACTCGCGGAGGGGTTAGCTTTGTTGAAGCGGGTTAAAACCATGCTCCGCGGCGATGTCTTTTTATCGTTTACGTCAGGCGGAAGCCCGCGGGTGACGTCTGTTTATGTTTTACGTCAGGTGGAGATCATGCTCCGCGGGAGCACGTAAGCTTGGCGAAGGGTTGTGCTGTGTTGGCGGAAGAGCTTGAGAGTGCGTGGACCGCTTGAGTTTGTGGATTACCATGCTCGATGACGTAATTTACGTTTTACGTCGAGCGGAAACCCTGTCCGCGGCGCTGCGCGAAGAGCTTTGTGTTGACATCTAAAGGCACTGGGAAGTTTAAGAACGCGGCAACGAAGGTCTCGTTGTCCACCAAGTGCAGCTTTTCCGCACGACGACATGGGTTGCTGGTCGTGTTAAGATAGCGTTAAAGAAACTCTGTTGGGGTGAACGCCGAGTAGAGTGTTGTTTATGTGCTCCGATGTTGCGGAAGTGGAGCTATGTTATCTCCTCAAATCACGAACATAATAACAATGACTACTCATGGGGTTATGGAGTAACATTAAATTCTCATTAGTACATTTTTGTCTGTTGTGTCAGAATTGTCCCCCATAAGGGAAAAAGCTGCAAGTGGTAGCTCACTACCTTTCTCTTTCTTGTTCTGATTTTTCTTTTTCATTTTTATTTTATGTTATCTTCTCAGATCTTGAATGACGTACTTACAAGAAAATAATGATCCAAAAGTTATGAATCAAACTTTGAGAAAAGCGTAGATCCTCAATCGTGTGTACGTCTGGAAGAACACTCATCGGGAGTGGTGAAAACCGATCCAGAAAACGTTTGTGCTCCGAATGGAACATATCTAGATGGAATTGGTGTTTAAATCTTGGGTGAGTACAGATCTGAAAGGAAGATAACTGAACCCCACATATCCTTCTTGTGAGAACACAGATCTGGAGGTTTGGAGGAAGAGAAAACCGAGTGTAGTTCGTTGCCGGTCCCACGGATGGCGCCAATGAAGAAACAATAACCGGAACGGCTTTCCGGTGTATGCCTCGACGGTGTTGAATAGGAGAACTGCAGCTCGATCTTCGTCTTCTCCGGTGAGATCCAGACCTGCGAAGAGAAACGAAAGGTGGGGTGTGGAGGTGACTGCTAGGAAACCACGAATGGAGTCCAACGTACAGACACAAAAAGTGATGTCGGCAGCGGCGGCAGCCATGTGTTATCAGGGGGTAATGTGTATGTGATAACTTGTGCCCTAATGAGAGGTGATGACCTCTTATATAGGGCTTTCATGGGCCTTAATGGGCCGAACATCATGGACCCCTAACCATATGGGCACATAGCCCATTGGCACCAAGCCCAGTTAGGGGGTTACCTCCACACCCCAATATTAGTAAATAATATAATAAGTAACAAGTAATAAAGACGGTATGTCGGGTCAAGCACCCTACCTCTACAGACATCCAATAGTCTCATACATTCATACTAACATTTTTTAGTCTTTTATTCAAGCTTTATCTTTCATTCTATTCTTATTTTCAAAAAACTTTTTTATGATTTCGGTTATCTGATATTTTAAAAAATCAACTAGTTATTACCCAAACGTATTTTTTGTTTAGAACACGTCTTGACCTATTCTGACCCATGACCTAACCAACCTGACCCGCCCGTCTTACCAGGCCTAGCATAGCAGAAACCAACACTTATGTGAATTGTGACGAAGTCTGTATACAACAATCTCATAAATCCAGGGTTCTTTTGTGAAACAACATGCTAATAAAGTGTCAAAAGTGACAATAACAAATTAACAATTTGCTTTTCAAGAAAGTAAAAAAAAGGAGCATTAAAAAAAAGTAAGAAAAAAAAAAGAAAAAAGTAAAAAAAAACACACCGACCTACACACACAGGATGCATAAATTTGGGGAAATTTAAAGATCAAATTGGCTCCCTTTATTCTCAAAGGGAAATCAGAGACGTATATGGCGACCAAAATCATTAACTCACTTCTAATATTATTATTATTTTACGGATTATTTAGTCTCTCATCTTGCTCAGATCACGAACCTGTTCTACTTAAAGGTATGCAAGTTCCTATTCCTTATTGAAATCATTTAGCTATCTAATATAAATAAATAATAATAATAAAAAAAAAAGAAAGTTGAGTAACTTTATTCTGTTTAGTTAGGGTTTACTTTAATAATTTTGAATTGAGATAAGTGTTACTTGTAGTGTGTGACTGGTTGAAGTACGATTTAAGAAGTAAATTTTATTGTTACGTTGTGTTATTTAGGGTTTCATGAGTTCAATTAGGATAGAATATTTGCAGCCATTTGTTATTATTTATTATTAGTGAGTGATTGATTGATCTAAGTTTGATGACTTGATGTAAGTAGTGAATTTGCTTATAAAGATGTTAGGTTTAGTTTTTTCTTTTTTTCTTTTTGGAGATTTTCTAACACATTCGTTTTAAGTTCAATAATTAGTCATGTATAGGGATGAGCACATAGCGTTGAATACCGATCCTGATCCCGTACCGATCCGATACCGAACCGAGGGTGTTCGGTATCGGTGCCCACATTTAGAGGTTTTTGGTTTCGGTATTATCGGTATCGGTACGGGATCGGTATGGTATTGGTATTTTAATGTAAAATACCCATACCATACCGGTACCGTACCGATACCGTACCGTGTGATTTCGGTATCGGTATTGGGTTTTGGGAGATTTCGGGATCTGTATTTGCGGGATCGGTATCCGTTGGTACCGATACCGTCCCGAGCTCATCCCTAGTCATGTATTCCGAAACGCTTTTTTGCTTCAAAACTGCATTCACCCTTAAGAAAAGAACAAACTGCAAGAAGCGAAGATAAAGTTTAATATGGGAAAATGAGGTTTTACTTTGTGGTTAGTTGAACGAACGGTAAATATTTATGGATTGTGTTTTACGTTCAGAGTTATGCCATGAGTCACTTGTGATTTGTAGCATGTTGCTGACTAAAGTTTGATCTAAGTAGTTACTTTCATATAGAGATGCCAACTTTAGGCTGTAGTGGTCTAATCTTATTGTATGGGTTTTGATTTAGGTAAGTCACTTGATTACATCTCTAATTTATAAGTTCAATGTGAAAGAAAGCATTACATGTTACGTCAAAGAGTTTGGTTGGGTGACCTGTCAGTTAGCGTCATATAACTTGAATTAGAATATGGTAATGTATTGGATACCTTTACAGCTTGGCATTAGATTTGAAGTGTGTTTCAGTTTTTAAATGCTAATTGTACTCATTATATTTGATACCACAGGCATTGATGTGGGGCATCCAACTATAGATGTCACCCCTACTCCAATTCCAATTCATGGATCTTCTCAAGGATCTAAAGATGTTCAATCGTGTGGACGTATTCCTGTACATGGCATTTCAAGAATGAAAATTCAGAGTTATGCCAAAGCATTCAAGGTCATACTGGTCCCGTCAGTAGTAATTCCTGATAAATGGCATAACAAGATTCAAATTTGTTTTCACCGGTAAGTAAGAGGCTTTTTAGGTTCTGCGCTTATGATTTTGTTGGTAGTTACTTACTTAGTCGCTAGAGGTGGCAACACGGGTGGATCAGACAGGTTGCGTAACTGGTTAAAATTAGTGGGTTAGGTTGGGTTGCCCCACCCACTATTTATTTTTTGTCCGAAAAGTTACAATTTCCACTGTGGAATAGTGCACCTACACGGCTTCATCGACGTTGTAATGTGTTATTTATGATTACAAAAACTATATTATCGCAATAATACCATACAATTTGTAATAAACTTAGGATTGTATGCATCAAGAAATGCATTACGGGCGACTTTTAACCAGATTGATGTGTTATCTCTTAACTCTTTTTGCTAATTTCTTTTATTTTAACTTGCTCAAGCCGTTTAATGTAAAGTCCCTAACCCATAATCGTTACGTTTGTAAGTATATGGTTGAAAGTGCCACCTTTAGTAGTCGTCTCATATATCTTATCGTCTCACATCATTATTAATCAAACTTTCATGATTTGATGAGATTTTATTCACCAAGGTAGTTGTTTGCAGGAACGCCTCAATGGGTTTATGCCAATGTGAAAAGGATGATTGGAGATCTCTTCATAAAGGGTTATGGAGTTCTACTATGTCACCTTATGAGCAAAGGTTTGTTGATGTGAAGTTTAATGGCGGGATGTCTGGTTCTGTAACTGTCACTCTTGATGAAGGTCAGGCGTTTTTTCATTTTGTGTTGTTTTTACATTTACACAATTAGATTGCAAATGGTGCCATTGTATTTTTGTTTGTTGTGTTTATTATCCACTTGGTAATTCCTGCAAATTATAATTTTTTTTGGGAATTTTCACGAGAAAAATAAGTCGAGCACTGTTTCAAGTTATCATATTTTTGTCTCTTTTTTGTATTTCTACATGTTCTATTTGATTTTTGACATGTTTTATGAATTTGTGACTTGCAGTGTCACAGGAATGGCGGTATGTCTTGCTTTTGGTGGGAATTGCTTTACTATTCTTGGCACCTGCTGTTAGCAACTGGGTTCCCTTTTACTATACCAGTTCTATGGCTATTGGAGTTCTAGCTGTTATTCTCATACTGCTTTATCAGGTATGCTTTCTCTTTTGTGGTGCATAAGAGTTTTACCAAGTATATGGACTGATAAGATTGCATTAAATTTTACTAGTTTGGATTGCAAGATTATGGTAGGAGTTTTAGGTTTTGGTAACACCTACGTTTTCTATTCTTTTGTTTATGTTTACTTTTTTCTGACAAAAGTAGTATTCTGGTTTAATTTAAATATATTGAAATTAAATGAAAGTTGGCATTACTATTTTGGTTCAATACCAAGTTTGTAAATCAACCATCAGTAATCTTCTGTAAGGTTAATGCATTCATCATCCTTTTTGACCCATATATTTCTAATTGTATTTGATATTGAACAGGGGATGAAGTTATTACCTACTGGCAGGAAAAGTGCCTTTTATTTAAGTATGTATACATCGCTGGTAAGTGTCCTCCAGTTTGCATTTGTGTGTGCGTGCGTGTGTGTTTTGGGGGGGGGGGGGGGGTGATTGAAACATGTGTTGATTTCTTTATCAATGGGAGATTTGTCACTTATGATTGCTTAACATTGTTATCACAATAACAATCTAAATTTTAAATAAAATGATAATCTGAATTTTATATCAAACGATTTAGGTGCTTGTAGACATTTATGATAAGACTTTGGATGCCTTTCAAACAGTTCGACGCATACCTCTTTAGCCATGCATGTTGTCATGTTGATCCATTTGAGGATAACACTATTTGAATAGACACAATGAAGTAAATGGGTCGAAACTGCCGCATCTAATTGTAATCATTGAATAAAGTTTTGATGATTTTTTTCTTTACTAAAATGAGTGTTCTGGCCAACTGTGAGTAACTGCAGCGACTCAAAGGTGTACTAGGCCGTCAAAACATGTTTTTTTATATAGAACATCTTAAATATAAGATTTATTAGCAGCCTTTGGTTTATGTTACAATTTTGTTTACATTTACTTCATCTTCTATATTTTTCAGATTGGGGCAGGATCTTTTCTGGTTCATTATGTTGCAGTGTTTGTCAACTCAATCCTCTCAAATTTTGGATTCAGTCAAGAAATGCAGAACCCAGTAAGTACAGTACTATCACACATTGTTAATTTATAGAAGTAATGTTTTCAGACAAAAATTGGCTTGTGTCAACTCAACCTATTTTGACCCGTGATTCCGTGAAAAAGCTACCATCTTGAGTTCTTGACCCGTTACCAAACTTGACCAACCCATCCATTTGTACCAATTTTCTATTCTGTCCTTCCTGTTTAATGCTGGTATCTTTCTGGAAACAAAAATGGTCTTATCTCACATCGCCGTTTTCTTCAGCAGATAAAATATTAAAATATAAATATACTGCAGGGTGTAAATTTGGGTGATCATAACTTTGACGTCTAATTTTGCAGGTTTCGGTATTTGTGCTGCTTACAATTATTCTACTAGGAGCAGGTCTTGGATATTGGCTGGTGCGAAAATATGTTATTTCAGAAGATGGAGATGTAGATGTTGGTGTAGCCCAGTTTATCAAATGGTCCATGCGCGTTATTGCAGTCACATGTATTTTTCTGGTCAGTTATGACACTAATAAACTGTTTAATTGTCACATTTTTTTCTGATTCCTTTTAGACATGCATACGTCATAAACTATTATTTTCAACTTTTCATGTTATTCTTCAGAGCTCAAATGACACTCCTTTAGCGATGGCGGCAATTGGTTCATGCCTAGTCCTATATTACATGATTACTTCTCTCAATTGGCATGATTATCAGTAAGTTCTATGTTTTATTTCCCTTAATTCTTTGCAAAAAAAAAAAAAAAAAAACCTTCTTATGAATATGAAATGTCTGTCTGGCCCTAGTTGTTTAACCTTCTGCCCTATAAAGGATACAAGTATAGTAAGTAAGTTGTTTTTAGAGGCTTTTTTGGCGTATCATGATATGGAACTTATATGTGTTCTAGTATTTGTAGCTTCAGTTTACATAATGTATATGAGACTTGCTCATCTCATTCCCATGGCCCTGCTTAATGTCAAGGTTCGGTTTGGTAAGAGGTGGTAAATGGGCCAAGTTAAAAGATTTAGCTATATAAGTATGGTATGGAGCGTCAAATGGGCCGATAGGCACTAAAAGCTATTATATGTTTCACCTAAATAATCAAAGAAGTTTTGTAGGGTCTTTGACATGCACTAAAAGCTATTATATGTTTCACCTAAATAATCAATTTTGACCCAAAGTCTACATGCTCATTTCGCCACCTTTAACTCTGTAAGGTTATGAGATTGTTCTGAAGTTTTCCATGGTCGTTGAAATGTGTGTGTGTGTGTGTGTGTTTTTTTTTTTTTTTTTTTGGTGATTACTCTGAATTGCAAATTATTTAACCAATAATGTGCTCTGGTTTCATGTAGGGCTCCACAGTTATCTAAGAAGTCAAACAGGTGGAAATTCAATGGACAAAGAACACCACAGACTGGACGGGCTGAATTCCTTAGCCGGCCAAAAAAGATTAGCCCATTGGGAAGCCCATGGAGTGGTCCAAGAAATTCTTTTGCCTGGCCTGACTCACCAGTCAAAGGTACATTTTTCATATAAAATTTGTGACTTCTCTTTTTGTGGAACTTGTAACACCAAAAACTCACATCCTTCTCATGTAGCCACAATGTTAATTCCTTTCGGTGCTCAAGATTCATGATTGATAGTAGGATATTAGAGTGACAAAAAGGTGGGTCAGGGGGGTCGGTCGGGTAACGGTAAAAATAGGCAAATTGTACGAGTCCGTCGAGTTGGGCCAGTTGAGCTGACCCACGACACTTGTCCTGTTTGTTTATATATAAATAATTAGTATGCAAAATATTATTACCTAAATTATAGTATATCGACAATAGTACATTATTTAAATATAATGATTTAGGAAGCTTTGCACATTAAAGATACACATTGGCGATCTATGATTGTGACTAGAAAAGGGTTATTTCCAGACATTTGACTAATATTAAAAATTATTTCTTAAGAAAATTGCAATGCTTTCCCACTTGACAAATTTTTAGATTATAAAATTATTATTTGCCAATTTATTATTGCTTAAGTTATTACCACATTGTTAACTGGATGCTGTGCTGATGATTTGTGTTTGATTGATGAAGGAACGGTGAACAACACATCTGGTGACAGAGGGTCAACCGGAAGTCAACGTGACTTTTACTCGACGTTTCACAAGACACCAAACAGAAAGAAGTATTCAAAGGAAGAATGGGAGGAGTTCACAGAGGAATCAACCCGAGAATCAGTTGCTGAGTTGGCATCTTCGCCTGAATTCACAGACTGGGTGATCAAGAACGCCAATCGAATCAAACTTCTTCCTGATAACGGGTCAGATGATGATGCCAGCGGGTCAGATTCTACAGATGGACATTTGGTAAAAAAATCAGCCAGGCGGGGTTTTTTCAGCTGGTAGAAGCACTAGTGAATTACTCATTGATTTTGTTGTTTTTCCGGATCGATGTATGTGCAATCTTGAAGTTCTTAAAGAGGGGTAGTTTGTGTAGTTTTTTCGTCTGACACTGTTCATGTTCTTGGGAATTAGGATTGTTAATCAGGTGGATGATACTTAGAATGGAATGTACATTTATAATTGCATGATGTATAATACTTGAGATTAGAGAGACTCTTGAAAAATGGTGATGAGTTTAAAGATGTCAAGAGGAGTGTTTATACTTGTAATCCTATTGTTATTGTTATTGTTATCAGTGAGTTTGCACAAATCAAAGTTTTCTGATCCAGCTCGTATAGTCATTCTTCAGTTCTCAAGAAAGGGATCGAAATGTGTGTCGATAGGGGGTAGGTCGTCGTAGGAGAACAGAGCAGATTGGCGGCAGCTGCGACAAGGATGGTTGTAGTTGGTGTAAGGGAGCTAGGACAAGTGAATGAGAGCTAGGCCAAGTGTACGACTATAAGAATTTATACCTAACATATAAGTAGCTGGTAATGTCACGTGTTACAGTTTTGTAAGCTCGGTATTTCTTTTTCCGATTTTACTCTTCTATATTAATATACTAATTTTTATCCCGGGAGCGTCCCGGTTTGAAATATATAATATAAAATAATAAATATATTATTATTATTATTATTATTATTATTATTATTATTATTATTATTATTATTATTATTATTATAAACAAATCTCTGTCATAAGTTATCATATTCAAATATAAAAAAAAAAACGAATCTCTGCGCCAGGGTATAAATCTAGTGTCATTACAAATGAATTCGGAAGTTTGTAATCGATCATTCTAAACAGAACTAACATGAAATAAGAAAAAAAAAAGTTAATTATTGAAATATTGAACGCATTAGTCTAAGGGTTATGCGATGCATTAAAAAATTCATGGGTATATGATCGGGTATGTAGTTCGGATATTTGGGTATGTTGTTTCGGGTAATCGGGTCGGGTATCACCTAATCCCAGACCCGACCCAAACCCATAATTTTTTTTAAACTAATCCCAAACCCGACACAATACCTGTCGGGTTACAAAAAATAGTCATTTTTTTCTCCGATTTTTATATAGCACTATGGTACTCGTTGGAAAGATAATAAAACGCTCGTTAATTTGGTGTAATTTTTTTCTTTAAAAAATCTCGTATATAAAAGATATTAACGTTTAAAAGTTATGGGAGGAAACACGAGAAATAAAATAATAAAGGTTTAATATTTAGATTGAGTAGATTAGGTATTTAATAGATTAGGTTAAAAATTATAATAGATTAGGTTAAATCATATCTATTTCTTTTTTTTAATTGGTTTAAAGTTACCACATCACATCCTATGTTGCATCTCTCAAAGAAGAGATTGCATAAGAGTATGACATGTAGGATTAATCCCTTTGCAATATATATATATATGTATATATATATATATACTAGTTTTTATCCCGGGAGCGTCCCGGGTTGAAATATCTAATATGACAACATAATTAATGACTTGCCAATATATGATTAATGAATATTATTATTATTATTATTATTTTTATTATTATTATTATTATTATTATTATTTATTTTAAACAAATCTCTGCCATAAGATATCATATTCTAATATAAAAAAAACGAATCTCTGCACCAGGATATAAATCTAGTGCCATTACAAAATATTATATAATGTCAAATGAATTCGTAAGTTTGAAATCGATTATTCTTAAAAGAACTAACATGAAATAAGGAAAAAAAGTTATTTATTGAAATATCGAACGCATTAGTCTAAGTGTTATGTGATGCGTTAAAAAACTCATGGGTATATGATCGGGCATTTGGGTATGTGGTTTCGGGTAATTTGGTCGGGTATTACCTAATCCCAGGCCCGACCCAAACCCACAATTTTTTTTAAACAAATCCCAAACCTGACACAATACCAGTCGGGTTACAAAAAATAGTCGTTTTTTTTCGTTTTTTATATAGCACTATGGTACTCGTTGGAAAGATAATAAAACGCTCGTTAATTTGGTGTAATTTTTTTCTTTAAAAAATATCGTATATAAAAGATATTTACGTTTAAAAGTTATGGGAGAAAACATGAGAGAGGAAATAATAAAGGTTTAATATTTACATTTAGTAGATTAGGTATTTAATAGATTAGGTTAAACCATATTTATTTCTTTTTTTTTAATTGGTCTAGAGTTGCCACATCACATTCTATGTGGCATCTCTCAAAGGAGTGATTGCATAAGAGTATGACATGTAGGATTAATCCCTTTGCAATATATATATATAGATATAGATATAGATATATAGATTAATAAGTAAGACGATAATAATATCTTATCTCAAAATATTTTTTTTAAATACTATTTTTTTTATTAATATCATTAAGCATCACCACCTAATTTTTGTATTATAACCAGGCATAATTTCTTATAGTTATGCCAGTGGGTTTACTGTGCGTTGTGGTGCGATCTACAAATGAGTTGAAATACAACATTGAGATACTATACAAAATGCAAAGATTTTGATTTAATAGCACAAACGTTGTGTTTCGAATAAGCCTTTTTGAGATTTACTCATTTTATTTAATGTATATAGTATTGATAATTTGAAAAAACATCACTATTTTTACACCCCTTTTTCAACATTAATGTCATTGAAAATGGATATTATGTCGTTGTCCTGGCATCGTATGTCACACCATCAAATTCCACGTGCGGGGTTTTACCGCGAGGCGCGTGACACACCAGGATCTCAGTCAACGATCACAATAAACATACAACAAACATGCATTCATAAATATATTTAAAACCAAAATATCATGCTTTGAGCCGTAAACCAGCAGCGGAAGCATTCTTGTTTACAACCAAAAGACATATCATTGTTTACAAAACATTGTTTAACATGCTTCAAAATATTAGACGCTGTGCATGACTCCGTGCGCCTAGCCCATTGACTGCTACCTTAGCGACCTGAGAAAACATGCCAAAAATGTCAACATATAATGCTGGTGAGTTCACAGGTTTTCTTTTATAAAGTGTTTGTTATAAGTTGTGAAGATCATATCCGTTACTACTAGGTTATAAGAACGTTAGCTAGACGTTAAGTGTTTGTTTACTACTGCGGTTGGGAATCCATTACTATACGTTTATAAGTTGTTGAAGCCTGCTCAGCAGTTTTGGCTATAACCGATGCCTCGGCGAGCCAGTAATAAGAGACAATATGCACCCGCCCGGCCCAGCCGTCGAGTGGGGTTTGTGAGGCCCAATAGATCTATCCACATTTCCCCCGTTGTGCATCCCCGCACATTCATGGTTTCCCCCCTGGGACTTTCCGTAAAAAGCCGCATAGTATATGTAAAGTAACCATAGTATAACATGACCTTTAATAGGTAAGTAAGTAGCATGTTTCTCCCCCGAAAGTAAAACGGTAAAAGTGGGGCTGTTGTCACACCCTCAAAATCCACTTGCGGAGTTTTACCGCGAGGCGCATGACAAACCAGGATCCAAACCAACGATCACAATAAACAAGTCTAAATGAATATAAATGCAATTTCAAAACATAGTTTAAAATCCCCGTTTACAGCGGAAGCTTATTCAAAACAATTATTCAATAATAAACCAATGTTCAATGTTTGTAAATCATGCAACTCTAGCTAGACGCCGTGCAGACGCGTGCGCCCTAGTTCCATTCGTGCTACCTTAGCGACCTGAGAAAACATGTAAAAGTTTACGTCAGCACAAAAATGCTGGTGAGTTTACAGGTTTTGTATCCAAGTACCAAGTCCACCTGTCCATACTATAACAAATAGAAAACCAGTATACGCTAGCTAGGCGTACGTTTTGTTACTACCACGATTGGAAAACCATTACTAACGCGAATACCAAAAGTATGCCCGATGTAGTTCCTGTTGTTCCTGTTGTTCCTGTTTGAGACAATATGCACCCGCCGACCCTCCAAGTCGACGAGCGGGGTTGGTCACTCCCAATAGCGCTATTCACATTTCCCCGTTGTGCAAACCCGCACATTCATGGTTCCCCCCGGGACTTCCAAAGATCGTGTAGTACACAATAGAAACCCATAGTATGACAGTAGTTACCAAATAATCGTTTTAACACATGTTTTCTCCCCCGAAAGTATAAAACCAGTTTAAAAGAGGGGCCGTAAACTCACCTTAAGTTCCGTTACTCCTTAACCCGAGTAAACTCAGCTGCTATGCTAGTCCCGTAAAGCGGCGACCTAACATACGACAGTTACAAGTACTTAGACTAATAACCCGCAGGTTAATTAGTCCCTAGATGTCCAGACCATAACCAAGTTCGTTTGAAAACACCGTGACTGTTTAACTGACCCAAAGTACAAGACTCGACATCCCATTGGTGACCCGAGACTCCCCGTGTTATGTTTACGCTCCAAAACATACAATAACGCAAGTACACTTAACATACGTTAACGCACAACAAGTTATAGCACATAGTTCACGTATCACCGGAATACATCCAAATATATGTTACCAAGTTATTAGACATGTTACGGGGTTCCTAGCATGTTACTACATGTTAAATCGGGTCTCGGAATGCTAATTTACACTTACAGCAGCAGTACACGCGATTAGGAAAAGTCAACTAGCAATTAGGAAAGTCAACTAGCGATTAGGAGTCCTATTCGCCCCTAGTATAGGCGATTAGGGGCTACTCCCCTGAACTTTCTAGTGATTAGGGCTAATCACCTGAACTTACTAGTGATTAGGGCTATTCCCCTGAACTTACTAGTGATTAGGGCTATTCCCCTGAACTTACTAGTGATTAGGGCTAATCACCTGAACTTACTAGTGATTAGACCTCTACTCGCCTGTGTTATAGGCGATTAGCACCCTACTCGCCTATAACATAGGCGATTAGGAATGCTACTCGCCTGTAACCTTGCTGTTCCGGTTTTTCGCGCGTTTAACGCTCCAAATCAGATCCAGAACGTGTGTAACCACCCAATATCATCCCAAACACTATCCTAAACATGTTTAACCCAAAATCCTTCGTTCAACCTCGTATAATCAGTCCTGCATGCAACCAAGTAATCCAAACACCAATTCACATAGCATGCAACATCATACTAACACGTGTAATCATAACCCTAATATCCAATTACTGAGATTCCTATTATCATAATATCAATATCAATACTGACCTAGCATGATAACCCATCAAATCATCATCAAGAATCATAAAAATCCTATCTTTCTAATCATACACACCCATAACGCACGTATATTAGTTATAATCCGATTAACAACCCTTATTGACGATTT
The DNA here is from genome assembly GCA_028751855.1 of Ambrosia trifida. Taxonomy (NCBI): domain Eukaryota; kingdom Viridiplantae; phylum Streptophyta; class Magnoliopsida; order Asterales; family Asteraceae; genus Ambrosia; species Ambrosia trifida. The sequence continues at coordinate 35,510,033 of CM054126.1, forward strand.
TCAGAAAGCTTTTTCGTTTATGAACAGGTCTGGACCATTAGGGATTGATTAAAAACGTTTACAAAGTGTTATGGATGAGAATCAAACCTTAGGATTATGAAAGAATGATGGTTAGACCTTGAAACCTTGTGTTTTTGATCAAAATCGCCTTCCAGAGGTTGTTTATGTGTTTGGGGCGGTTATGGGACGACTAGGGTTGATATTAGGAAGTTTAGGAGGTTAAGCATTGTATTTATAGGCGTTTCTAGTCGTCCAGCACGTTATAGGCGAGTATGCAGCAGTTTCAGGCGATTAGGGCTTGTAATCGCCTGAAAGTTCATGTGATTAGGGCCTACTCGCCCTTAGTTACACACGAGTAGGGGCCTACTCGCCCTTAGGGCTCCCTACTCGCCTCCCCTATAGGGGAGTAGACCTCCTACTCGCCTATAGGGGTTGGTCTTGTGTGTTTTGCGCGTTAAACCCCGTTTTAACATATGTTAATGCATATTCACGTACCGACAAGTCATATAATGATTGTAAACACATAACACAAGTAAATACACATATTTACACTCGTTCACCAATTCCCGGGATTCGAGACTCGTACGTTCCGTATGTCCTGACGATCCTACAAATCGTCACCGTTTGTACACTTGGTTAAGGACTGACATCTAACGAACCTCTAGACCAACATCCAATGATCTTCTAGACTAACCAATAGTTCCCGAACCATAATCCGACTTAACTAACCCAGTTAAGTACAATATACGCGTGACTCGCTAAGGTAGACTTTCATCTAGACAACGTTGTTAACCAGAATTTGCCGGGTGTCACATCATCCCCACGTTAAAAGAATTTTCGTCCCGAAAATTGCACAAGTATCAAAAGAACAAAAGACATAACGAAGGAAGCAAACAAAAAGATAGAAACCAAAAGAGAGATTTACCCGAGTTGTCACATCATCCCCACGTTAAAAGGAATCTCGACCCGAGATTCATTCAGCTGCCGAAGAGACATGTCTCGACTCGAACGCTTCCTTAGGAAAAAGATGAGGATACTTAGACTTCATCTGATCCTCCCGTTCCCATGTATATTCCGGTCCCCGGTCCGAGTTCCACCGAACCTTAACGATACGAATCTTGCTGTGACGCAGGCTGCGAATCTTGTAGTCAAGGATCTCTACAGGTTCTTCCACAATCCGAAGACGATCATCAACCTTGATCTCTTCTAGTGGAACGATGAGAGACTCGTCAGCCAGACACTTCTTCAAGTTTGACACGTGAAAGACGTTATGTACGTTACCGAGCTCCGTCGGTAGATCAAGTCGATATGCCACCGGCCCAATCCGTTCCAGGATCGTAAATGGGCCGACATATCGCGGATTGAGTTTGCCACGCTTCCCAAAGCGTATGACGCCCTTCCACGGTGAGACTTTTAGAAGTACCTTGTCATTGACTTGGAATTCCAGTGGTTTGCGACGCTGATCGGCATAACTCTTTTGCCGGTCCCGTGCCGTCGCCAACTGATTTCGAATCTGTACGATCTTTTCCGAAGTTTCGTACACTAGTTCAGGCCCAGTGAGTTGACTCTCACCCACTTCAGCCCAACAAAGAGGAGAACGGCATTTCCGTCCGTACAGTGCTTCGAACGGAGCAGCCTTGATGCTCGTGTGATAACTGTTATTGTACGAGAATTCTACCAACGGCAGATGAGCTTCCCAACCCTTGCCAAAATCAATCACACACGCCCGCAACATGTCTTCTAAAGTTTGAATCGTACGCTCACTCTGACCGTCAGTCTGTGGATGGTAAGCCGTACTCATGTCTAGTTGGGTACCCAAAGCCTTGTGCAAAGACTTCCAAAAGTGAGAAGTAAAATGGGAGTCACGATCCGAGATAATAGAAACGGGTACCCCGTGCTTAGAAACAACTTCTTTCAAGTAAAGACGAGCCAAACGATCCATGGTGTCGGTCTCCTTAATGGCAAGAAAATGAGCTGATTTCGTCAACCGATCGACAATCACCCATATCTTGTCGTTCCCGCTTGGTGATTTAGGAAGTTGTGTGACAAAATCCATAGTAATCCGTTCCCATTTCCATTCCGGAATTTCAGGTTGTTGCAGGAGACCCGACGGTTTCTGGTATTCCACCTTGACCTTAGCACAGGTCAAGCATTTGCTCACGTATGAGGCTATGTCCGACCTCATGTTTGGCCACCAGTAAAGCACCTTTAGATCTTGGTACATCTTATCCGAACCAGGATGAATAGAATACCAGGACTTATGAGCCTCATCAAGGACAAGCTCCCGTAGTCCCCCGAACAAAGGAACCCATATACGTTCTGCGAAATAGTGCAGACCATCAGACCTTCGCTCTAGGTGCTTGTCGGCACCGTGCATAGTTTCAGCTTTAAGGTTTTCCTCCTTCAAAGCTTCTAATTGGGCAGAATGGAGTTGATCAGGTAACGATGAATGAATAGTGAGCTGCAACGCCCGAACGCGACGAGGTTTAGTAGATTCCTTCCTGCTCAAGGCGTCTGCTACAACATTCGCCTTGCCAGGATGGTACTTAATAGCACAATCATAATCGTTCAAAAGTTCGATCCAACGACGCTGCCGTATGTTCAAGTGTTGTTGGTCGAAAATGTGTTGGAGACTCTTGTGATCGGTGTAGATGGTGCATTTGGTACCGTACAAGTAGTGTCTCCAAATTTTCAACGCGAATACCACGGCACCCAACTCCAAGTCATGAGTTGTGTAGTTCTTCTCATGCACTTTGAGTTGACGAGAAGCATACGCAATCACTTTCTCGCGTTCCATCAACACGCAACCGAGTCCATGAATGGAAGCATCACAGTAAACAACAAAATCATCAGGACCCTCAGGTAAAGACAAAATAGGAGCAGAACACAGTTTAGACTTCAGTTCTTCAAACGCGGACACTTGTGATTCACCCCAGTCGAACTTCCTATCCTTCTGAGTGAGAGTGGTGAGGGGTTGAGCAATCTTCGAGAACCCCTGAATGAAACGACGATAGTAGCCCGCAAGGCCTAGGAATTGCCGCACCTCAGTTGGCGTCTTTGGTGCTCCCCAGTCCTTGATCGCTTCGATTTTAGCTGGATCGACATGAATCCCTAGTTCATTAACCACATGTCCTAGGAACTGAACTTCGCGTAACCAAAAGTCACACTTTGAGAACTTGGCGTAAAGTTGCTCCCGTCGCAAGAGTTCCAAAACTAACCGCAGATGTTCCCCGTGTTCGGTCTCGTTCTTAGAGTAGATCAGAATGTCATCAATAAATACAATGACGAATTTGTCCAGATATGGTTTACAGACGCGGTTCATCAAGTCCATGAAAACCGCCGGTGCGTTCGTAAGACCGAAAGGCATGACCAAGAATTCGAAATGGCCATAACGTGTTCGAAAAGCAGTTTTTGCAACGTCAGCCTCCCTGACGCGCAGCTGGTGATAACCGGACCTCAAGTCGATCTTGGAATAATAACTAGAACCCTGAAGCTGGTCGAACAGATCATCAATACGTGGAAGAGGATAACGGTTCTTGACGGTCAATTTGTTCAGTTCTCTGTAGTCTACGCACAATCGGAAACTCCCATCCTTCTTCTTAACAAATAAAATCGGGGCTCCCCAAGGGGAAGAACTTGGCCGGATGAAACCCTTGTCCAAGAGTTCCTGTAACTGGCTAGACAATTCCTGCATCTCGGGAGGTGCAAGACGGTAGGGGGCCCGAGCAATAGGAGCAGCCCCTGGTACAAGGTCAATACCGAACTCGACTTGACGATGAGGAGGAAGACCAGATAAATCATCGGGAAAACATCAGGAAACTCGCGTACCACCGGAATATCGTCAATCTTCTTCTCATCAACAGAGGAAACAGATAAAAGCGCCAAAACAGCTGGATAACCCTTTCGAAGACACTTAAGGGCTTTCATGCTAGAGATGATGTTTAGCGGAACACCACCCTTGATACCGTACACAGAAAGGAATTCTCCATCAGGGAGAGGAATTCGAATAACCTTATCGTAACAGACAATCTCCGCGCGATACAAAGATAACCAATCCATTCCTACCACAATGTCAAAACTACCCAATGGTACCGGCATAAGGTCGATGGGGAACGATAAACCCGACAACTCTAATTGACACTCCCGAAGGATACTAGTAGCTTCAATCGTTTTACCGTCAGCCAACTCAATAATATACTTGGTTTCTAATGGTACGGGTACTACATCTAGCAATCGACTAACATCCATGGATACAAAACTCTTGTCGGCACCAGAATCAAATAACACGCTAACAGAACGATTATTGAGAAGAAACGTACCGGTGACTGTGTCAGGGTCCTGCCTAGCCTCAGCAGCTCCAATGACGAAGGCACGTGCATTTCTGCCGCCGCCCCCGTTGTTACCATTCCCGTTGTTCCCACCCTGCTTCAGTTTTGGGCAATCCTTCTTGTAATGCCCAGTGTCGCCACAGTTGTAGCATCCTTGTTTCCCTGTAGTCCCCTGAGTAGTCGGAGCTGAGCTGTTAGTCGGAGCCTGAGTCGATGGAAGTGTAGCCCGACAATCCTTAGCATAGTGCCCAGTTCGCTGGCAGCGGTGACAACGGTTACTATCGCAGTTCCCTTGATGATGGCGTCCACACTTGTTGCATTTGGGCAGTTTTCCCGCATAACCACCCTGCTTGTTACCCGAAGAAGATGAACCCCCATTATCAAACCTTTTACCCTGCTGTGCAGACCCAGATCCTTTCCCGTCATTTTCCCACTTGCGCTTGTTGTTCTCTGGGGCCTTAACTGTTGAACCCTTCGCAGGCAAAATCCCCTCATTCACTTTTAAGTTGGTCATCCTATGGGCCGATCGAACTACCTCCGCATAAGTAGGATGATTTCCAGCAGCCACCAACCCTGCAATTTCCGGCACTAACCCTGAGACATAATGTTCAATCTTACGATACTCTGGCACGTGCAGATCGGGACACAGCACTGCCAACTCATTCCTCCTCACAGTATACTTCTCGATTTCCGACCCAGTCATCTTGAGGTTCCACACCTCATGCTCCAGCTTCTGTACCTCTTCCCTCGGGCAATACTCCCGCTTCAGCAACTGTACAAAATTCTCCCATGGCATAGCATATGCCTCCCCAATACCCATGTTCTGGGTGATACCATTCCACCAAGTCAATGCCACGTCCTGAAATAACGCAGCCGAATACTTTACCCGGTCTTCTGGAAGACAGTTACACATCAGAAATACCGACTCCACTTTCTCCAACCACCTAAGTAAGCTAACCGCACCCTCAGTGCCAGAGAATTCCTGGGGCTTGCAGTCCCAGAACATCTTGTAGGTGCACATGGGTGGGGGTGGGTCAACAGGACCACCTGAAATGAAACGTATGAGAAACCACGAATAACGTAAACAAGGCTCACCAATGAGGCAAAGAAAATGGATAAAACAACTTACCACCACCGTTGTGCCCTAACTGAAAGGCAGCCTGGAGCAAGTTGTTCAGATCAGCCTGTGATAGGTTAATACCTCCACCACGACCACCAGCACCACCGCGACCACCACCACGTCCACCATTGCGACCACCTCCACGCACTCCAGACATGATTCTGGCAGAAAGAACGAGAAAATTTAGTTTCGCAGTTAAAGATAACCACTAATGTTCACAAGATCAAAGCCAGAATCCAATCCAGGACTATCCCCTCAAACCCAGAGCCCACTAGGGCTTCCATGCATTTCGTTTTATGATTTTGTGTGCACCCAAAATGATAAAACGCTCTACATGGTCCTCCCAGTGTTCTCCTAGTTCAAAGTTCAAATCACCGAACATAGACTCTTAGCTACACACCGTAATACTACGGTAGTTCATGACAAGTGTTTCTATTGGAGTGCGAAAGGGAGATGTCCGAGCCTTGGACAAATCTCAAGAGCACACGAGTTACTCCAACAGACCACACTGCCTAGAAAACAAGTAACCCAACCTAAGATAGAACGGATGATGTAACGTAGAAAAACCAATGATTTAGAGACACCCCGACAAGACCATACGTAAACCACTATAACGTTTAGTACCATGTGATCGTCTAGTGTGTGCGACTCGGCTATAGACTAGACTCTACATGCAGACCTAGTTCACTATAACCATTGGCTCTAATACCAATCTGTCACACCCTCAAAATCCACTTGCGGAGTTTTACCGCGAGGCGCATGACAAACCAGGATCCAAACCAACGATCACAATAAACAAGTCTAAATGAATATAAATGCAATTTCAAAACATAGTTTAAAATCCCCGTTTACAGCGGAAGCTTATTCAAAACAATTATTCAATAATAAACCAATGTTCAATGTTTGTAAATCATGCAACTCTAGCTAGACGCCGTGCAGACGCGTGCGCCCTAGTTCCATTGTGCTACCTTAGCGACCTGAGAAAACATGTAAAAGTTTACGTCAGCACAAAAATGCTGGTGAGTTTACAGGTTTTGTATCCAAGTACCAAGTCCACCTGTCCATACTATAACAAATAGAAAACCAGTATACGCTAGCTAGGCGTACGTTTTGTTACTACCACGATTGGAAAACCATTACTAACGCGAATACTAAAAGTATGCCCGATGTAGTTCCTGTTGTTCCTGTTGTTCCTGTTTGAGACAATATGCACCCGCCGACCCTCCAAGTCGACGAGCGGGGTTGGTCACTCCCAATAGCGCTATTCACATTTCCCCGTTGTGCAAACCCGCACATTCATGGTTCCCCCCGGGACTTCCAAAGATCGTGTAGTACACAATAGAAACCCATAGTATGACAGTAGTTACCAAATAATCGTTTTAACACATGTTTTCTCCCCCGAAAGTATAAAACCAGTTTAAAAGAGGGGCCGTAAACTCACCTTAAGTTCCGTTACTCCTTAACCCGAGTAAACTCAGCTGCTATGCTAGTCCCGTAAAGCGGCGACCTAACATACGACAGTTACAAGTACTTAGACTAATAACCCGCAGGTTAATTAGTCCCTAGATGTCCAGACCATAACCAAGTTCGTTTGAAAACACCGTGACTGTTTAACTGACCCAAAGTACAAGACTCGACATCCCATTGGTGACCCGAGACTCCCCGTGTTATGTTTACGCTCCAAAACATACAATAACGCAAGTACACTTAACATACGTTAACGCACAACAAGTTATAGCACATAGTTCACGTATCACCGGAATACATCCAAATATATGTTACCAAGTTATTAGACATGTTACGGGGTTCCTAGCATGTTACTACATGTTAAATCGGGTCTCGGAATGCTAATTTACACTTACAGCAGCAGTACACGCGATTAGGAAAAGTCAACTAGCAATTAGGAAAGTCAACTAGCGATTAGGAGTCCTATTCGCCCCTAGTATAGGCGATTAGGGGCTACTCCCCTGAACTTTCTAGTGATTAGGGCTAATCACCTGAACTTACTAGTGATTAGGGCTATTCCCCTGAACTTACTAGTGATTAGGGCTATTCCCCTGAACTTACTAGTGATTAGGGCTAATCACCTGAACTTACTAGTGATTAGACCTCTACTCGCCTGTGTTATAGGCGATTAGCACCCTACTCGCCTATAACATAGGCGATTAGGAATGCTACTCGCCTGTAACCTTGCTGTTCCGGTTTTTCGCGCGTTTAACGCTCCAAATCAGATCCAGAACGTGTGTAACCACCCAATATCATCCCAAACACTATCCTAAACATGTTTAACCCAAAATCCTTCGTTCAACCTCGTATAATCAGTCCTGCATGCAACCAAGTAATCCAAACACCAATTCACATAGCATGCAACATCATACTAACACGTGTAATCATAACCCTAATATCCAATTACTGAGATTCCTATTATCATAATATCAATATCAATACTGACCTAGCATGATAACCCATCAAATCATCATCAAGAATCATAAAAATCCTATCTTTCTAATCATACACACCCATAACGCACGTATATTAGTTATAATCCGATTAACAACCCTTATTGACGATTTTCAGAAAGCTTTTTCGTTTATGAACAGGTCTGGACCATTAGGGATTGATTAAAAACGTTTACAAAGTGTTATGGATGAGAATCAAACCTTAGGATTATGAAAGAATGATGGTTAGACCTTGAAACCTTGTGTTTTTGATCAAAATCGCCTTCCAGAGGTTGTTTATGTGTTTGGGGCGGTTATGGGACGACTAGGGTTGATATTAGGAAGTTTAGGAGGTTAAGCATTGTATTTATAGGCGTTTCTAGTCGTCCAGCACGTTATAGGCGAGTATGCAGCAGTTTCAGGCGATTAGGGCTTGTAATCGCCTGAAAGTTCATGTGATTAGGGCCTACTCGCCCTTAGTTACACACGAGTAGGGGCCTACTCGCCCTTAGGGCTCCCTACTCGCCTCCCCTATAGGGGAGTAGACCTCCTACTCGCCTATAGGGGTTGGTCTTGTGTGTTTTGCGCGTTAAACCCCGTTTTAACATATGTTAATGCATATTCACGTACCGACAAGTCATATAATGATTGTAAACACATAACACAAGTAAATACACATATTTACACTCGTTCACCAATTCCCGGGATTCGAGACTCGTACGTTCCGTATGTCCTGACGATCCTACAAATCGTCACCGTTTGTACACTTGGTTAAGGACTGACATCTAACGAACCTCTAGACCAACATCCAATGATCTTCTAGACTAACCAATAGTTCCCAAACCATAATCCGACTTAACTAACCCAGTTAAGTACAATATACGCGTGACTCGCTAAGGTAGACTTTCATCTAGACAACGTTGTTAACCAGAATTTGCCGGGTGTCACAGCTGTGAAACTCACCTCGGATTGCGTTACTTGAAAACAGTTAAGTAATTATGTTATGATAGCCCCAAATAGCGGCGACCTATCATAAGATGTGTATAAGTATTGGACTAATAACCCGCAGGCTAACTAGTCCCCGAATGTCCAGACCGTGACCATAAACGTTTGAAAACATCATTAACTGTTAAACCGACCATGCCAGACAAGACCCGACATTCCATTGGTGACCCGACATTCCACGTGTTAGGTAGATACAAGACATCATGCAACATATGCAATTAAACACTTAATACGCGCAATTGTTCACCTAGTCTAGCATAATGTTCGATTAACGCATGATTAGGTCCGAACACGTCTTACTAAGTCATTGGGTGCATCCCGGGGTTCCTATCATGTTCCTAGGTGTCAAATCATGTTCCGGGATGTCAAAACGCGTTCACGACAGCAGTACATGCGATTAGGAAAGTCACACGCGAGTAGGCTTCAGCCTATTGGCGATTAGGGGCCCAATCGCCTGATATATCAGGCGATTAGGGTCCTAATCGCCTCTATGTCTGCATAATCGCCTTCAGCATCAGGCGATTAGGATTCCTAATCGCCTGCTGCTGCTGTGTGACGGATTTTCGCGGGTTTAACCCTCCAAATCAGATCCGAAACATGCAACGACACCCAATATCAAACCTAAATAATTTACCAACCCATTCCAAGCAAAAACCCCAAACATATCACTGATCTAACATGTTCTAAGCAATTATTTCCTAAAATGGCAAAGTACTAGGTTTCACCAACCAACCTTATCTTTCCCTAAATGGAAACAATCAGATTTCAATCTCTACAAACTTGTAAATCATCAAACCTCTGATCTAACATCTTCCTAGTATGAATTCTAACAACATTGCATCAACAATCATACCATAATCATCCTAAATCTTCAAGAACATTCAAATGGGTCAAAATACACATTTTCATCAAAACACAACAATAATGGCTCAAACTCTAAGATAACCTTCCTAATAATCTCTACATAGCAGAAGTACAATCATATCTTGGAAACAATCATGTTATAATCACCAAGAAGACCAACATATGCATGTAAACTTCACATATAACAAGCATTAAGGTGTAGACTTGGTTTAGAACTCTTTTGAAAGGTTTTTAAAGACACAAACTTAGTAAAACAAGGTCTGGACCTTTGGGGAACCAAAATAACAACTTTACAAAGGTTAGGGATGAAGAACACACCTTGGGTTTTGTTAAAGAAAGGTGTGTAGGCTTGGAGATGGTGATTTTTGTAGCAAAATGAGTTTCAGAGGTGTTTCAAGGTGTGTGGGTGGCTTGGGATCAGCTAGGGTTGTTCTAGAGGTGTTTGGGGAGTTAAGGGTTCTATTTATAGGTGTTTTGACCCGGACCCTGCAGTATAGGCGATTAGCAGGTCAGTTCATGCGATTGGGGGCCTAATCGCATGCTACATCAGGCGATTAAGTCCCAATCGCCTGTTATCACCCCTACTCGCCTATATATATAGGCGATTAGGCCCTCTTCCAGGTCCTAATCGCCTGAAACCCACCAAGTTGGGTTTTCGGCGCGTTAAACGCTATTTTAACACATATAAACACGTATTCACATACCGATAAGTCACATAATGATTCCAAACATATAATGCATGATAACTAACACGTTTACATCCGTTCACCAATTCCCGGGACTCGAGACTCGTGTGTGCATTAAACCCGACGATTCCACGAATCACCAATCCTTGTACACATGGTTATGGACCGACTCCCGATGACCCCGCGGATCATCGTAACGACTCCCGATGATTCCCAGAATCATCATACCGACTCGACTGACCCCGTTAAGAACGTAATATGCATGACTCGCTAAGGTAGACTTACTAGTTTAGTCAACGTTACTAACCTGAGTTTGCCGGGTGTCACATCATCCCCCTGTTGAAAGAATTTTCGTCCCGAAAATTGCCCAAGGCCCAAAAAGGAAGAGACGAAAGAGAAGAAAAATTTTCCGGTTGCCACATCATCCCCCTGTTGAAAGGAATCTCGACCCGAGATTCATTCAGCTTCAGCAGAGACATGCCTTGATTCGAACGCGCGTTTAGGAAATAAATGGGGATACTTAGCCTTCATTTGATCTTCCCGTTCCCACGTGAACTCCGGTCCACGATCTGAGTTCCAACGGACTTTAACAATGCGGATTTTACTCCGGCGAAGGCTACGGATTTTATAGTCAAGAATTTCAACCGGTTCCTCCACAATACGCAGACGATCATCCACCTTGATCTCCTCGAGAGGAACAACCAAAGATTCATCCACCAAACACTTCTTCATATTAGAGACATGGAAGACATTATGAACATTACTGAGTTCAGCTGGCAGATCAAGCCTGTATGCTACCGGTCCAATCCGTTCCAGAATTGCGAACGGTCCTACATACCGAGGATTCAATTTGCCCCGCTTCCCAAAACGTATAACGCCCTTCCACGGAGATACCTTCAACAAAACCCTGTCGCCAACCTCAAACTCCAAAGGCTTGCGACGACGATCGGCATAGCTCTTTTGACGATCCCGAGCTGCTGCCAAGCGGTTACGGATTTGTACGATCTTCTCGGAAGTCTCGTACACAAGTTCCGGGCCGGTGAGTTGACTCTCACCCACCTCGGCCCAACAAAGAGGAGACCGGCATTTCCGCCCGTAAAGAGCCTCGAACGGAGCTGCCTTGATGCTAGAATGGTAACTGTTGTTGTAGGAGAATTCCACCAACGGTAGATGACTCTCCCACCCCTTGCCAAAATCGATCACACATGCCCGAAGCATGTCTTCTAGCGTTTGGATTGTCCGCTCACTTTGACCGTCAGTTTGCGGATGATACGCTGTGCTCATGTCTAACTGAGTACCCAGAGCCTTATGCAAGGATTTCCAGAAGTTAGAGGCGAACCGAGGATCACGATCAGAAATAATAGAGACAGGCACCCCGTGCCGAGAGACCACTTCCTTGAGATATAACCGTGCCAGACGCTCGAGGCCATCGGTATCTTTGATAGCGAGGAAGTGTGCAGACTTTGTCAACCTATCGACAATTACCCAGATCATGTTACAACCACTGGGCGATTTCGGGAGTTTGGTCACAAAGTCCATCGTAATCCGCTCCCACTTCCACTCAGGAATTTCAGGCTGTTGCAGAAGGCCGGATGGCTTTTGGTACTCGACCTTGACCTTGGCACAGGTCAAGCACTTGCTCACGTACGAAGCCACGTCCGCCTTCATGTTCGGCCACCAATAAAGTATCTTTAGGTCTTGATACATCTTATCGGAGCCAGGGTGAATAGAGTACCGGGACTTGTGAGCTTCATCAAGAACGAGCTCCCGCAAGCCCCCAAATAAAGGAACCCAAATACGTTCAGCGAAATAGTGTAACCCATCGGACCTGAGCTCAAGGTGGCTATCAGCACCATGCATGGTTTCAGCTTTAAGGTTTTCCTCCTTCAAAGCTTCTTGCTGCGCTGAACGGATTCGATCAGGTAAGCCGGAATGGATGGTGAGCTGAAGAGCTCGAACACGACGAGGTTTAGTCGTTTCCTTCCTGCTCAAGGCGTCTGCGACCACATTCGCCTTGCCCGGATGGTATTTAATAGCGCACTCGTAATCGTTAAGAAGCTCGACCCAGCGACGTTGTCTTATATTCAACACCTTCTGATCAAAGATATGCTGGAGGCTCTTGTGATCGGTGTAAATAGTGCATTTGGTACCGTACAAGTAATGCCTCCAAATCTTTAAAGCAAAGACTACAGCACCCAATTCCAGATCATGGGTGGGGTAGTTTTTCTCATGAACTTTGAGCTGACGAGAAGCATAGGCGATGACCTTCTCGCGCTGCATCAGTACACAACCGAGACCCCGGATAGAAGCGTCACAATAAACCACAAAATCGTCCGTGCCCTCAGGCAAGGACAAGATAGGAGCAGAACAGAGTTTAGCCTTTAACATCTGGAAGGCCGACTCCTGCGAACCACCCCAGTCGAACTTCCTGTCCTTCTGGGTAAGCGAGGTGAGGGGTTGAGCGATCTTCGAAAATCCCTCGATAAAACGACGATAATAACCTGTAAGACCCAGGAATTGCCGCACCTCAGATGGCGTCTTTGGTGCTTCCCAGTCTTTAATGGCTTCAATCTTAGCTGGGTCAACGTGAATTCCTTTCTCATTAACTACATGACCAAGGAACTGGACTTCACGCAACCAGAAGCTGCACTTAGAAAACTTGGCGTACAACTGTTCCCGCCTCAGGAGTTCCAAAACAAGACGCAAGTGTTCCTGGTGGTCCACCTCGTTCTTGGAATAGACTAGAATATCATCAATGAAGACAATCACAAACTTATCAAGATAAGGCTTACAAACACGGTTCATCAGATCCATAAAAATGGCCGGTGCATTGGTGAGACCAAAAGGCATGACCAAGAATTCGAAATGGCCATAGCGAGTTCGAAAGGCGGTCTTCGGAATGTCAGCTTCTTGAACCCTCAACTGATGGTACCCCGACCTCAAATCGATCTTCGAATAGAAACTAGAACCCTGAAGCTGGTCAAATAAGTCATCGATGCGAGGAAGAGGATAACGATTCTTGATGGTAACTTTGTTCAATTCCCGGTAGTCGATACACATCCGTAGGCTTCCGTCCTTCTTCTTGACAAACAAAATAGGGGCTCCCCACGGGGACAAACTAGGTCGAATGAAACCCTTCTCTAACAGCTCCTGCAACTGGTTTGACAACTCCTGCATCTCGGGAGGTGCAAGCCGATATGGGGCTCGGGCAATAGGGGCCGCACCTGGAGCAAGTTCAATACCAAATTCGATCTTCGAATAGAAACTAGAACCCTGAAGCTGGTCAAATAAGTTATCGTTCTTGCTTGATTTAATATATGTGTTGATTTCTATATCGATTGCATGCATTGTACCAGTATTGTAACAAGTGGATCTGATACCAATAGAATGTCCGCGGTAACGTACCGCCGTAACGTGCGGGCACATAAGCAAGTTAAAATTACAAGAGGAGCAAAATCATATAATAATGCTTTAGATGTGGTAGCATAGGCCAAAATGATGCTTTAGAAGTGATACCATAGGCATAACATTTTGTAAATGGTGGCTTAAAGCAATATTAATCTAAAGTATAATATATAAGATAAATATTAAATAATCTATTTAGTTTGAAGAACTTTATTAAATAAGGGTAAATTAGGTATAGATGCACATAATACTTCCTATGCTTCGAAAGGTGTCATAGGCATCTTAAAATTTTTGAGAAATTACAATCTTGGCTATCTAGTTTGCTTTATAATTCACTAGTAGAAATGCTCACGTGTTGTTGCGGGTAAATATGTTTTATTTTCGCACTATTAAAGGGATCCAAGTCTAGTTATGTGAATTTCGGTAGCAACAAAGACCAATGCTAATTAAAATATTATCAAATGACCCACTTTCAAGACATACAATGATGATTTGATTGGGATTAGCAACGGTTAAAAGATGAATGATCTCCATAGCATGCTTAGTAGGCGAACAACCATCAACTTTTTTCCATTGTTTCTCTCGTGCATCATAAGAGAGTTGGTCAAACGTTCAACATTTTGGCATTGGGCCTTTCTGAATCTCTTAGCTTGGTACCTAACATCTTTGTGAGACATGTAGATTAGAAATTTCAAAGATTGTTTGAATTATAAAGGAACAATAATCAAGTTTAGCTTGAACGATTTGTAGGTGAACCACACCCTCTCTAATCCATTTGTTTAAGTGTCTAACAATATTAATATCTGACGTAAAAAACCACCTTCTATTTAAATTTTATTTCTATCCACCATATCCAATGTCTAAAGATCAAATGTCCACATTTAAACCAACAACTTATCTTGCTATAACAAATTTAACAAAAACTCCAAACAACATTAACAAAGTTTTACTAAAACAAAATAAAACCCATAAGCACAATGATTAGTAAATTCATATTCAACACTATAGTTCAAACTAAAGTACATTAACACACCTAATTTTATAACAAAACAAACAAACTTGACAAATGTAATATAGATCTAGTAACAATATATATTGTTTGTTTTAGTTTAAGAGAAGGTTGGGTAACTATATTAAAAACTTTTAGTTGGTAGGGATTCAACCCATGGCAACTACCTAAGAGCAATGTGTGATAGCCAATTGAACCAACATTCATTTTGTTCTCATAATTGTTTAAACATTTAATATTGTAAAAGAAAAATCGAAAAAAAAAGGAATATAGTGGATGACACAAGACACCCATCGATTGGTGTAACACCCCAACCGATGGCGGAATCATCGAGGTGTCACGTAGTGACGATTGTTCAAAAGCACATGGTACTAAAATGTAAATATATTATTGAATAATTTAAATTGTCTTACATAGATGAAATGGGAAAAATACAAAAGTCTGAACGAAACATGAAATTTGAAATAACTTATTAAAAGCAAGCACTAAAATCCAATGCTATAGTACTAAGATCAAACTGCACCTGAAACATGTACAAAATAAGTTTTGTCAACATATGAAATGTTTGTGAGCATTCCTAGATTTAATACATATAGTAAGTTGGAAAATATTATACAATTCAAGTGCAAAGCTACAGTGCAATTATGTAAACTATGTATCATACAAATGAGCGAAATCAATCCTGTGACTGTATAATGTACTAAATGAACGGCGGTGTACTTATCCAAATAATTGGATAATAACTTAACAATGACCATGGATTCTCCGATGAAAAAGGGGGAGAATCAACCTAGGCGGGTTGTCAATCCAATAGCGTTATCCAATGTTAAGGTCGGCTTGTACAATGTTAATGATTTCACTAAATACAAATGTATTCTACATGTAATGTCTAAGCATAAAGCACGTTTGTAAGCAAATGCACATAGTACTAGAATTGTATTGTAAAAATGTGAACTTGTAGTTGTAGTTTGTATAAGTGTACATGTAACACTCCAAAAATGAATAAAAGCAAAAAGGGGATAGGAAATACTCACAGTTCGCGTTATAACTTGAAACTCTACCGAACAACGTGATATGAATTAGAATTATCCCAAAGGATTAACCTAAAGAATTAGATAATTTGTAAGGGAATGAACTTAGGATACAAGTAGTTCTAGGGTTCCTAATTTGGGGATAAGTAATTGTTTTATTAATTAGGTAAATTGTTAATAAATAAAGAAATTTTGGTAAATAATTAAATAAAAGACTTTTGTAGGTTTTTGATTAAGGATGGTCATGTTATAAGGTTTTAAGTATGAAAATAATTTTTATAAAATTATTCTCTCAACAAATAAATATTTAGTATATTTATTTCTATTTGTCAAAAATATAATTTTAATATCTAAAAATATTAAAATTGAAGAAAATTCAAATTAAAATTTATATTTCTGTTCTAAATGAACAAAAATAATTTATTTAAAATTTTGGGATAAAAATATTAAAAAATGAATTTACTATGATTTATTTATGATTAAAATAACAAAAAATAATTTAAAAATATTAAAAAACGGTTTTTCTGGTATAAAATTTATTTTTGAAATAGTTATTGATCTACAAGTTTAAAATAATTTTTGTGGGATTTTATAAAGTCGTTTAGATATTTTTATAAAATTTTAAAATTATAATCAAATAAACTTGTAATATATTTTATATATATTAAATAAATGATTTTTGAAAAACTAAAAATTGTATAGTAAACTTTAACATCCGAATAACATAAAAGAATTTTTATAGAATTTATAACTCACTTTTGGTATTTAAAAACTATTTTAAAAAGAATAAGGGCATAATTATAAAAGGACAAGCTAAAAAAAATGGTGTATATGCCAGGACTCGAACCCGAGTCTCTGGCCGGTGCAAGACATATCACAAGTGTGGCTCACCACTGAGCCACACCCTGAGAACACTTTAGAACAGAAACAAAAATATGTATACAATAGTTATTTGAGCCGTCTTCCCCATAAGAACCCTAAACATTGAATCGTATATACACTATACTAGAACCCGATTAATCATGGGGTTATAGGAGTAAAGGGGCCGATCAAAATGTAGGAAAAAGGAATTGAACCATACCAGTTTCTAAGGCTTCTAATTCACGAGTCAAAGCAAAAGTCAACTGACGCGATTGGGCAAAATGGTATGAATGTGAGGGATAATTGAGAGTGTTTCTGAGTTATGCGTTCAGTTCTGAATGGGTTTTGATGTTCAATTTATAGAGACGCGATCGTTTTGGTAAGTTTTGAATTTTGACCGAAGGTTGGTCAAACCGTGTCAATCAAGCTCGATTCTGAGCTGGAAACCGCGTGAATTATGCACGGGATTGGTGCTGAAAGATGTTTCGGTCATTAAAGGTTGATTCTATGTCAAAACTTTCACTTTTGGTTTCCATAAAACTTCTCAATCACAAGTCAAAGGTGTCGGTGGGTCGGGTCTTTGTTCTTGGCGGTTCTGTAGAAGACAGCAGGGAAGAGCAATTCAGGTGTGTTGGGCCGGGTTTGGGCTGGACCTGCTGATGGTCTCAAGGGGTTGGGCTCAGAATTAAGAAAAAGGATGGTTGGGTCTTGTTTTGGTTTTGGTTTGGTAAATAAAATTGACAAAGTCACTTCTAAAACATCCAACTATTATTATTATTATTATTATTATTATTATTATTATTATTATTATTATTATTCTTATTATTATTATTATTATTATAAATAAGGTAACTAGAAAGATAAAATGCGACGTACAAGATAGGACATACGAAATGTTACAAAAAAAAATAATAATAATAAAAACGAAAGGTGACGAATGTCACAGCATCCCCTACTTTTAGAAATTTCGTCCCGAAATTCCTTCAAGTAGACGTATAAACAGGATTCTGGGTACTCGAGTAAATGTTATAGTGAGTATGGTCAAGTTTAATGAGAAAGAGAGCTTTGGGTAGCGTGATAACCTGACTTGAATGGACTCGAATGTTAGATATAATTGGATTAAATATATCTAAGGATTATTACCAGTGGTCAAGACCCAAAGTACTAGGCCTTGAAGATAAAGGTTAGGGTGGTTGGAAGGAATAAGTTAGACTATGAATCGACGTTTTGAACTACCAAGAGAATTGGGGTTAGTTCCTGGTCTAACTTCCAATCTCACTTTTAATGCATCATTAGTGTTTATATATAGGGTGTACCGCAGCTAACCCACCACACCTTTGATATCTTGAAAACGTATTGGACGCCTACCAAAAACCCAATAGAATTTCACACTACCTTAACGTACCTGTAATTCATGATTACGTTCCGGACCGGAATCATCAATTTACCTTACATTAGGGTGTTATGTCCTTCTACAACTCTAATTCAAAACAATATAACTAATTTGGGGTATGCGAGCTATGAAAATGAGGTGTCATGAGTTTGAATCATAAGACATTAGACATGCACTGCGACATAGTAGAGAAATTTGCATAATTCTCCCCAAGTCAAAATGAATACTTAAGGACTATCTTCTTTTGTAAGTGCCGAATAAAAAAGAATATTTTAACACGACAACTTTGATATGAGCAATTTCTTGGTTCACATGCCTTAGTATCTTTTTAGTGTATCAGGTGTCTATAGTCAAGGTAATGCAAATGAAAAATGACTATTGTTCAAGCTAAGATTGTGTTGTGTGTAAATCAGCTTGTGATTGTAATACAAATAGAGAATGTAATTTGAAATTTTGTGCGAATATGGTTTAAACTGCTATATAATTTTTACATAAGTAAAAACATGAAAATAGTATACATATAGTGCAATATGATAATATAGAACTACATAGCATAGACCTTGAAATCTGCACACACTAAAATATATTAACTAATTTAACTTTTAGTTTGTATCTTGTAGTATTTGTGTTATGCGACATAGATTTGTCAGTTTGATAGTGGTCATGTCTAACGAGTTCTCCTGGTATATCATGTTTCTTAGATCATCAATTTCCAACCTTAGGTGTAATCATCTTTTACAAATAAAGCAATTAATACAAACATTGCATACCAAAGTTGAAAAAAAAAATTAATTTCCCAAAAAAATATCCAAACATGATAACTTGAAATTATTCCAAAACTAAGACATGACTCAAAATGCAAGGAAAAACTGAATCAAAAGGGTGAAAGACGTGGATGTTGAATCCGTTAGTTAAGAAAGTTTTTAATCCAAAGCTTGATCAATGAGATTTGCATCTTCAGGACCAGCATCTTCTTGGGTGTTGATATTGAACGCCCTACCACGTGCCACTTGATTTGTTGCATGGTTTGCTGGGACAAGGTCTGGACATTGATTTCTGAGATGGTTTGGATCGCCACAATTGAAGCAGGCTCGAGCATATGCTATAGGTTGTGGGTTTTGGCGAGCTGGTTGAGGATTCACTGTGTGACACCCGGCAAATTCTGGTTAACAACGTTGTCTAGATGAAAGTCTACCTTAGCGAGTCACGCGTATATTGTACTTAACTGGGTTAGTTAAGTCGGGTTATGGTTCGGGAACTATCGGTTTAGTCTAGAGGATCATTGGATGTTGGTCTAGAGGTTCATTAGATGTCGGTCCTTAACCAAGTGTACAAACGGTGACGATTTGTAGGATCGTCAGGGCATACGGAACATACAAGTCTCGAGTCCCGGGAATTGGTGAACGAGGGTAAATATGTGTATTTACATGTGTTATGTGTTTACAATCATTATGTGACTTGTCGGTATGTGAATATGTGTTAACATATGTTAAAACGGGGTTTAACGCACAAAACGCACGAAACCAGCCCCTATAGGCGATTCGGGAAGCCTAATCGCCCATAAGGGAGGCGAGTAGGCATCATATGGGGCGAGTAGGGGACTGATCGCATGACTGTTCATGCGATTAGGCCCCAATCGCATGAACTTACATGCGATTAGGCTTCCTGATCGCGTGTAAAGCTGCATAATCGCATGTTACGTGCTGGACGACTAAAAACGACTATAAATACCATACTTGACCTCATAAACTTCATTATACAAACCCTAGTCGTCCCATAACCTGCCCCAACACACACACAACCTCTGGAACGCGATTTTTGATCAAAACACAAGGTTTCAAGCTTAATCCTTCATTCTTTCACAATTCTAAGGTTTGGTTTCCATCCATGAATCTTTATAAACGTTTTTAATCAATCCCTAATGATCCAGACCTGTTCTAAAACGGAAAAGCTTTCTGAAAATCATTAATAAGTATTGATAATCGGATTCTAACTAGTATACATGTGTTATGTGTGTTTATGATTAGAAAGCTAGGGTTTTTATGATTCAAGGTGAATGAATGATATGTTATTATTGTTAGATCAGAATAATAATGATATTATGATGATAAAGTCTGAGAATTGAATATTAGGGTTATAGTTACGCATGTTAGTATGATGATTGCATGCTATGTGAATGGTGTTTGGATTACGTGATTGCATGCAGGGCTGATAATACGAGGCAAAACGAAGGGTTTTAGTTGAAACATGTTTAGAATAGTGTTTGGGATGATATTGGGTAGTTACACATGTTCTGGATCTGATTTGGAGCGTTAAACGCGCGAAAAACTGGAACAGCAAGGTTACAGGCGATTAGCAATCCTAATCGCCTATGTTAGAGGCGATTAGGAGGCCAATCGCCAGTTTTTCATGCGATTAGGGCCTAATCGCTAGTTTTTACATGCGAGTAGCCCTAATTGCTAGTTTTTATATGCAATCAGCCCTAATTGCTAGTTTTTACATGCAATCAGCCCTGATTGCTAGTTTTTACATGCAATCAGCCCTGATTGCTAGTTTTTATATGCAATCAGCCCTGATTGCTAGTTTTTATATGCAATCAGCCCTGATTGCTAGTTTTTATATGCAATCAGCCCTGATTGCTAGTTTTTATATGCAATCAGTCCTAAATGCTAGTTTACTTTTCCTAATCGCGTGTACTGCTGCTGTAAGTGTAAATTAGCATTCCGAGACCCGATTTGACATATAGTAACATGCTAGGAACCCCGTAACATATCTAATAACTTAGTAACATATGTTTGGATGTAATTCGGTGATACGTGAGCTACGTGCTATAACTTGGTGTGCGTTAACGTACGTTAAGTGTGATTGCATGATTGCATGTTTGAGAGCGTAAACATAACACGGGGAGTCTCGGGTCACCAATGGGATGTCGAGTCTTGTACTTTGGGTCAGTTAAACAGTCACGGTGTTTTCAAACGAACTTGGTTATGGTCTGGACATCTAGGGACTAATTAACCTGCGGGTTATTAGTCTAAGTACTTGTAACTGTCATATGTTAGGTCGCCGCTTTACGGGACTAGCATAGCAGCTGAGTTTACTCGGGTTAAGGAGTAACGCAACTTAAGGTGAGTTTACGGCCCCTCTTTTAAACTGGTTTCATACTTTCGGGGGAGAAAACATGTGTTAAAACGATTATTTGGTAACTACTGTCATACTATGGGTTTCTATTGTGTACTACACGATCTTTGGAAGTCCCGGGGGGAACCATGAATGTGCGGGTTTGCACAACGGGGAAATGTGAATAGCGCTATTGGGAGTGACCAACCCCGCTCGTCGGCTTGGAGGGTCGGGCGAGTGCATATTGTCTCAAACAGGAACGACAGGAACAACTGGTTTACTTTTCGGGCACAACATCTGGTATTCGAGTTAGTAATGGTTTTCCAATCGTGGTAGTAACAAAACGTACGCCTAGCTAGCGTATACTGGTTTTCGATTTGTTATAGTATGGACAGGTGGACTTGGTACTTGGATTACAAAACCTGTAAACTCACCAGCATTTTTGTGCTGACATAAACTTTTACATGTTTTCTCAGGTCGCTAAGGTAGCACAATGGAACTAGGGCGCACGCGTCTGCACGGCGTCTAGCTAGAGTTGCATGATTTTACAAATGTTGAACATTGGTTTATTATTGAATAATTATTTTGAATAAGCTTCCGCTGTAAACGGGGATTTTAAACATTGTTTTGAAATTGCATTATGTTCATGTTAGACTTGTTTATTGTGATCGTTGGTTTGGTTCCTGGTTTGTCATGCGCCTCGCGGTAAAACTCCGCAAGTGGATTTTGAGGTTGTGACAGATTGGTATCAGAGCCAATGGTTATAGTGAACTAGGACTGCATGTAGAGTCTAGTCTATAGCCGAGTCGCACACACTAGACGATCACATGGTACTAAACGTTATAGTGGTTTACGTATGGTCTTGTCGGGGTGTCTCTAATTAGTGGTCTTTCTATGTTACATCATCCGTTCTATCTTAGGTTGGGTTACGTACTTTCTAGGCGGTGTAGTATATTGGAGTGAATCGTGTACTCTTGAGATTTGTCCAAGGCTCGGACATCTCCCTTTCGTACTCCAATAGAAACACTTGCCATAAACTACCGTAGTATTACGGTGTATAGCTAAGAGTCTATGTTCGGTGATTTGAACTTTGAACTAGGAGAACACTTGGAGGACCATGTAGAGCGGTTTATCATTTTGGGTGCACACAAAATCATAAACCGAAATGCATGAAAGCCCTAGTGAGCTCTGGGTTGAAGGGATAGTCCTGGATTGGATATAGCTTTGATCTTGTGAACATTAGTGGTTATCTTTATCTGCGAAACTAAATTTTCTCGTTCTTTCTGCCAGAATCATGTCTGGAGTACGAGGAGGACGTGGAGGTGGTCGCAATGGTGGACGTGGTGGTGGTCGCGGTGGTGCTGGTGGTCGTGGAGGTATTAACCTATCGCAGGCTGATCTGAACAACTTGCTCCAAGTTGCCTTTCAGTTAGGGCACAACGGTGGTGGTAAGTTGATTTATCCATTTTCTTTGCCTCATTGGTGAACCTTGTTTACATTCTTTGTGGTTTCTCATACGTTTCATTCCAGGTGGTCCTGTTAACCCACCCCCACCCATGTGTACCTACAAGATGTTCCGGGACTGTAAGCCCCAGGAATTCTCTGGCACTGAGGGTGCGGTGAGCTTGCTTAGGTGGCTGGAGAAAGTGGAGTCAGTGTTTCTAATGTGTAACTGTCTCCCAGAAGATCGGGTTAAGTATGCTGCTGCGTTATTCCAGGATGTGGCATTGACTTGGTGGAATGGCATCACCCAGAATATGGGTATTGGGGAGGCATATGCTATGCCATGGGAGAATTTTGTGCAGTTGCTGAAACGTGAATACTGTCCGAGGGAAGAGGTGCAGAAGCTAGAGCACGAGGTGTGGAACCTCAAGATGACTGGGTCTGAAATTGAGAAGTATACTGTGAGGCGGAATGAGTTGGTCGTACTGTGTCCTGATCTGCATGTGCCAGAGTACAGGAGGATTGAGCATTATGTCTCGGGATTGGTACCGGAAATCGCAGGGTTAGTGGCTGCGGGAAATCATCCTACATACGCAGAGGTGGTCCGATCGGCTCATAGGATGACCAATCTAAAGGTGAATGAGGGTATTTTGCCTGCGAAGGGTTCGACTGTTAAGGCCCCAGAGAACAACAAGCGCAAGTGGGAAAATGACGGGAAGGGATCTGGGCCAGCACAGCAGAATAAGAGGTTCGACAATGGGGGTTCTTCTTCTTCTTCGGGTAACAAACAGGGTGGTTATGCGGGGAAACTGCCCAAATGCAACAAGTGTGGACGCCATCATCAAGGGAACTGCGACAGTAACCGTTGTCACCGCTGCCAGCGAACAGGGCATTATGCTAAAGATTGTCGGGTTACACTTCCATCGACCCAGGCCCCGACTAATAACTCAGCTCCGACTACTCAAGGGACTACGGGAAAACAAGGATGTTACAATTGTGGGGAGACCGGGCATTACAAGAAGGATTGCCCAAAACTGAAACAGGGTGGAAACAACGGTAATGGGAACAACGGGGGCGGCGGCAGAAATGCACGTGCCTTCGTCATTGGAGCCGCTGAGGCTAGACAGGACCCTGACACAGTCACCGGTACGTTCCTTCTCAATAATCGTTCTGTTAGTGTATTATTTGATTCTGGTGCCGACAAGAGTTTTGTATCCATGGGAGTTAGTCGACTGCTAGATGTAGTACCCGTACCATTAGAGAATAAGTATATTATTGAGTTGGCTGACGGGAAAATGATTGAAGCTACTAGTATCCTTCGGGAGTGTCAATTAGAGTTGTCGGGTTTATCGTTCCCCATCGACCTTATGCCGGTACCATTGGGTAGTTTTGACGTTGTGGTAGGAATGGATTGGTTGTCTTTGTATCGTGCGGAGATTGTCTGTTACGATAAGGTTATTCGGATTCCTCTCCCTGATGGAGAATTCCTTTCTGTGTACGGTATCAAGGGTGGTGTTCCGCTAAACATCATCTCTAGCATGAAAGCCCTTAAGTGTCTTCGAAAGGGTTATCCAGCCGTTTTGGCGCTTTTATCTGTTTCCTCTGGTGATGAGAAGAAGATCGACGATATTCCAGTTGTACGCGAGTTTCCTGATGTTTTTCCCGATGATTTATCTGGTCTTCCTCCTCATCGTCAAGTCGAGTTCGGTATTGATCTTGTACCAGGGGCTGCTCCTATTGCTCGGGCCCCCTACCGTCTTGCACCTCCCGAGATGCAGGAATTGTCTAGTCAGTTACAGGAACTCTTGGACAAGGGTTTCATCCGACCAAGTTCTTCCCCTTGGGGAGCCCCGATTCTATTTGTTAAGAAGAAGGATGGAAGTTTCCGATTGTGTGTGGACTACAGAGAACTGAACAAATTGACCGTTAAGAACCGTTATCCTCTTCCACGTATTGATGATCTATTCGACCAGCTCCAGGGTTCTAGTTATTATTCCAAGATTGACTTGAGGTCCAGTTATCACCAGTTGCGCGTCAGGGAGGCTGACGTTGCAAAGACTGCCTTTCGAACACGTTATGGCCATTTCGAATTCTTGGTCATGCCTTTCGGTCTCACGAACGCACCGGCGGTTTTCATGGACTTGATGAACCGCGTTTGCAAACCATATCTGGACAAGTTCGTCATTGTGTTTATTGATGACATTCTGATCTACTCCAAGAACAAGACCGAACACGAGGAACATCTGCGGTTAGTTTTGGAACTCTTGCGACGGGAACAACTTTACGCCAAGTTCTCAAAGTGTGACTTTTGGTTACGCGAAGTTCAGTTCCTAGGACATGTGGTTAATGAACTAGGAATTCATGTCGATCCAGCTAAGATCGAAGCGATCAAGGACTGGGGAGCACCAAAGACGCCAACTGAGGTGCGGCAATTCCTAGGTCTTGCGGGCTACTATCGTCGTTTCATTCAAGGGTTCTCGAAGATTGCTCAACCCCTGACCACTCTCACTCAGAAGGATAGGAAATTCGACTGGGGTGAATCACAAGAGTCAGCGTTTGAGGAACTAAAGTCTAAACTTTGTTCCGCTCCTATTTTGTCCTTACCTGAAGGCCCTGATGATTTCGTTGTTTACTGTGATGCTTCTATTCATGGTCTCGGTTGCGTGTTGATGCAACGCGAGAAAGTGATCGCGTATGCTTCTCGTCAACTCAAGGTGCACGAGAAGAACTACACCACCCATGACTTGGAGTTGGGTGCCGTGGTATTCGCGTTGAAAATATGGAGACATTACTTGTACGGTACCAAATGCACCATCTACACCGATCACAAGAGTCTCCAACATATTTTCGACCAACAACATTTGAACATACGGCAGCGTCGTTGGATTGAACTTCTGAACGACTATGATTGTGCTATTAAGTACCATCCTGGCAAGGCGAATGTTGTAGCAGACGCCTTGAGCAGGAAGGAATCTACTAAACCTCGTCGCGTTCGGGCGTTGCAGTTCACCATTCATTCATCCTTACCTGATCAACTCCGTTCTGCCCAGTTAGAAGCTTTGAAGGAGGAAAACCTTAAAGCTGAAACTATGCACGGTGCCGACAAGCACCTCGAACGAAGGCCTGATGGCCTGCACTATTTCGCAGAACGTATATGGGTTCCTTTATTCGGGGGACTACGGGAGCTTGTCCTTGATGAGGCTCATAAGTCCCGGTATTCTATTCATCCTGGTTCGGATAAGATGTACCAAGATCTGAAGGTGCTTTACTGGTGGCCAAACATGAGGTCGGATATAGCCTCATACGTGAGCAAATGCTTGACCTGTGCTAAGGTCAAGGTGGAATACCAGAAACCGTCGGGTCTCTTGCAACAACCTGAAATTCCGGAATGGAAATGGGAACGGATTACTATGGATTTTGTCACGCAACTTCCTAAATCACCGAGCGGAAATGACAAGATATGGGTGATTGTCGATCGATTGACGAAATCAGCTCATTTTCTTGCTATTAAGGAGACCGACACCATGGATCGTTTGGCTCGTCTTTATCTGAAGGAAGTTGTTTCTAAGCACGGGGTGCCAGTTTCTATTATCTCGGATCGTGATTCTCACTTTACTTCGCACTTCTGGAAGTCTTTGCACAAGGCTTTGGGTACTCAACTAGACATGAGTACGGCTTATCATCCACAGACTGACGGTCAGAGTGAGCGCACTATTCAAACCTTGGAAGACATGCTGCGGGCATGTGTGATCGATTTTGGCAAGGGTTGGGAAGCTCATCTACCGTTAGTAGAATTCTCGTACAACAACAGTTATCACACGAGCATCAAGGCTGCTCCGTTCGAGGCACTGTACGGACGGAAATGCCGTTCTCCTCTTTGTTGGGCTGAGGTGGGTGAGAGTCAACTCACTGGGCCTGAGCTAGTGTACGAAACCTCGGAAAAGATCGTACAGATTCGTAACCGGTTGGCAGCGGCACGGGATCGGCAAAAGAGTTATGCCGATCAGCGTCGCAAACCATTGGAATTCCAAGTCAATGACAAAGTACTTCTAAAAGTCTCACCGTGGAAGGGCGTCATACGCTTTGGGAAGCGTGGCAAACTCAACCCACGGTATGTCGGACCATTTACGATCCTGGAACGGATTGGGCCGGTGGCATATCGTCTTGATTTACCGACGGAGCTCGGTAACGTACATAACGTCTTCCACGTGTCAAACTTGAAGAAGTGTCTGGCTGACGAGTCTCTCATCGTTCCACTAGAAGAGATCAAGGTTGATGATCGTCTTCGGATTGTGGAAGAACCTGTGGAGATTCTGGATTACAAGATTCGTAGCCTACGTCACAGCAAGATTCGTATCGTTAAGGTTCGGTGGAACTCGAACCGGGGACCAGAGTATACGTGGGATCGGGAGGATCAGATGAAGTCTAAATATCCTCATCTCTTTCCTAAGGAAGCGTTCGAGTCAAGATATGTCTCTCCGACAGCTGAATGAATCTCGGGGCGAGATTCCTTTTAACGTGGGGATGATGTGACAACTCGGGTAAATCTCTCTTTTGGTTTCTATCTTTTGTTTGTTCCCTTCGTTATTTCTTTTGTACTTTTGGTACTTGTGCAATTTTCGGGACGAAAATTCTTTTAACGTGGGGATGATGTGACACCCGGCAAATTCTGGTTAACAACGTTGTCTAGATGAAAGTCTACCTTAGCGAGTCACGTGTATATTGTACTTAACTGGGTTAGTTAAGTCGGGTTATGGTTCGGGAACTATCGGTTTAGTCTAGAGGATCATTGGATGTTGGTCTAGAGGTTCATTAGATGTCGGTCCTTAACCAAGTGTACAAACGGTGACATAAACTTTTACATGTTTTCTCAGGTCGCTAAGGTAGCACAATGGAACTAGGGCGCACGCGTCTGCACGGCGTCTAGCTAGAGTTGCATGATTTTACAAATGTTGAACATTGGTTTATTATTGAATAATTATTTTGAATAAGCTTCCGCTGTAAACGGGGATTTTAAACATTGTTTTGAAATTGCATTATGTTCATGTTAGACTTGTTTATTGTGATCGTTGGTTTGGTTCCTGGTTTGTCATGCGCCTCGCGGTAAAACTCCGCAAGTGGATTTTGAGGTTGTGACACACTGGCTGAGGGTTGCCTGGTTGAGGGTTAACCGGTTGAGGTCTAAACACCGAACGACACGTGGTAGCTACATGACCAAACCTACCACAGGTGGTACAGTGGCGACAAGGATAGTTTCAAGGGTGATGGTATTGACAAGTAGCACATTTGGGCAAGTTTCCCCCATAAACCTTCTTGGCAGGAGGGATCTGGACCATTGGAACCTGGTTCACTAGGGCCACCATAGCATAGTTTTTACTTTCGAATTTCCGCTTCTTGGAGTTAGAACTGGGGTTTGCTGAAGCGGCTTTTGATGATTCAACAGTAGGGGTGGGGGTCTTCTCAGCTGGTTTCTTAGCACCCTTCCTAACCGGATTTCCCTTTTTCACGTGCTTGTCAGTCAAAGAGGCTGCAAGCTGGATGGCTTCTTCCATCGTAGTGGGTTTGCTTCCAGTGAATACGTCTTGAATCAGGTCAGGTAATCCCTCGATATATTTCTCGATTGCTCGAGAGACTGGGTAACCATGTGTGGAACCAGTATGCTGAATTCATGATATCGAGTATTATACGTAAGATTCTCACCACTGTCTTGTTTCAGCCCATGAAACTCATCCTCCAATTTCTTAATTTCGTTCCTAGGGCAGAATTTGGCGATCATGAGTTCCTTAACCTCAGCCCAAGACAAAGATAAAGCAACATCAGCGCCCCGATTGCGCTTTTTGCCATTCCACCAAGTTAGCGCCCCCTTTTAAAGGACACTGGTAGCATAGCAAACGCGGAGTTCATCAGGACACTCGCTGTTCACAAAGGTGCTCTCCATGCTTTCAAACCATTGGAGGAGGCCAGTAGCACCCTCCTCACCAGTGAATTTTGTGGGGTTGCAGGAGTTAAAGTGTTTGAAAGTGCACCGAAATTGAGTCGCACCCGCTGTGTTTGCACTGTTACTATTCTGGGTTAACTCACTGACAAGATTTGGGATCACTGCAGCAATTTGCTCAGCGACTAAAGATGCGAGGCGACGATCAGAACGTTGTCCAGAAGCACGAACAGTGCGTTGGCTGGCATCACGGAGCATGCGGCGAGCAGACATCTATAAGGCAGTCAATGAATAATCATGAGATTAGAAAATGTAAGTGTATAACTGTACAGATGATTATGAAAGTATGAACTTGTAAGCAATATATGAAAATCATGAAATACAAAATATTGTATATGAAACGAGAGAGTATTATTGAAAAACTTGCATAAAATGCTTGGATTGCCCTTGTCTAGCTGTAAAGCCCAACAAGAACGTTGACTTTTCAAAGGAATTGAACCCAATGGTGATCAAAGAAGACATGCTTTAGCCTATAAGTGGACACTCACTCCAGGAATCCCCAGGTAAGCATAACAGGTCCGTTATTGGATTTATGCGCTATGCTTGCCTATGCCAGAAAACCCAGTCTACAGGCATCCACCCTTCCAGATTGCACGTGTTCCATCACACTCATTAAAGCTCAACAACTTTGAAGGAGCAAAATAAGAGTAGGCATCATGCCTAAGAGTGTCTTCATGAAAGGTACTACTCCCGTTCCATGATGATGTAGACTTTCCACTCCTTGTAGGACACCATCTTTATGCACCATGATGAAAGATGAGAAGAAATGGAGAAGAAGGGAAAGATAGAGGAAGGAAAGTAGAGGGAAATGAGGGGAATGGAAATTTAGAGAATATTATGCATGAAAGTTGAAGTTCGGTTATAGTCTAGGACATTTTATCTAATAACCTAGTTCCCTATAACCATGGCTCTGATACCAATCTGTAACACCCCAACCGATGGCGGAATCATCGAGGTGTCACGTAGTGACGATTGTTCAAAAGCACATGGTACTAAAATGTAAATATATTATTGAATAATTTAAATTGTCTTACATAGATGAAATGGGAAAAATACAAAAGTCTGAACGAAACATGAAATTTGAAATAACTTATTAAAAGCAAGCACTAAAATCCAATGCTATAGTACTAAGATCAAACTGCACCTGAAACATGTACAAAATAAGTTTTGTCAACATATGAAATGTTGGTGAGCATTCCTAGATTTAATACATATAGTAAGTTGGAAAATGTTATACAATTCAAGTGCAAAGCTACAGTGCAATTATGTAAACTATGTATCATAAAAATGAGCGAAATCAAACCTGTGACTGTATAATGTACTAAATGAACGGCGGTGTACTTATCCAAATAATTGGATAATAACTTAACAATGACCATGGATTCTCCGATGAAAAAGGGGGAGAATCAACCTAGGCGGGTTGTCAATCCAATAGCGCTATCCAATGTTAAGGCCGGCTTGTACAATGTTAATGATTTCACTAAGTACAAATGTATTCTACATGTAATGTCTAAGCATAAAGCACGTTTGTAGGCAAATGCACATAGTACTAGAATTGTATTGTAAAAATGTGAACTTGTAGTTGTACTTTGTATAAGTGTACATGTAACACTCCAAAAATGAATAAAAGCAAAAAGGGGATAGGAAATACTCACAGTTTGCGTTATAACTTGTTACTCTACCGAACAACGTGATATGAATTAGAATTATCCCAAAGGATTAACCTAAAGAATTAGATAATTTGTAAGGGAATGAACTTAGGATACAAGTAGTGTTAGGGTTCCTAATTTGGGGATAAGTAATTGTTTTATTAATTAGGTAAATTGTTAATAAATAAAGAAATTTTGGTAAATAATTAAATAAAAGACTTTTGTAGGTTTTTGATTAAGGATGGTCATGTTATAAGGTTTTAAGTATGAAAATAATTTTTATAAAATTATTCTCTCAAAAAATGAATATTTAGTATATTTATTTCTATTTGTCAAAGATATAATTTTAATATCTAAAAATATTAAAATTGAAGAAAATTCAAATTAAAATTTATATTTCTGTTCTAAATGAACAAAAATAATTTATGTAAAATTTTGGGATAAAAATATTAAAAATGAATTTATTATGATTTATTTATGATTAAAATAACAAAAATTAATTTAAAAATATTAAAAAACGGTTTTTCTGGTATAAAATTTATTTCTGAAATCGTTATTGATCTACAAGTTTAAAATAATTTTTGTGGGATTTTATAAATTCGTTTAGATATTTTTATAAAATTTTAAAATTAGAATTGAATAAACTTGTAATATATTTTATATATGTTAAATAAATGATTTTTGAAAAACTAAAAATTGTATAGTAAACTTTAACATCCGAATAACATAAAAGAATTTTTATAGAATTTATAAATCACTTTTGGTATTTAAAAATTATTTTAAAAGGAATAAGGGCATAATTATAAAAGGACAAGCTAAAAAAATGGTGTATATGCCAGGACTCGAACCCGAGTCTCTGGCCGGCGCAAGACATATCACAAGTGTGGCTCACCACTGAGCCACACCCTGAGAACACTTTAGAACAGAAACAAAAATATGTATACGATAGTTATTTGAGCCGTCTTCCCCATAAGAACCCTAAACATTGAATCGTATATACACTATACTAGAACCCGATTAATCATGGGGTTATAGGAGTAAAGGGGCCGATCAAAATGTAGGAAAAAGGAATCGAACCATACCAGTTTCTAAGGCTTCCAATTCACGAGTCAAAGCAAAAGTCAACTGACGCGATCGGGCAAAATGGTGTGAATGTGAGGGATAATTGAGAGTGTTTCTGAGTTATGCGTTCAGTTCTGAATGGGTTTTTATGTTCAATTAATAGAGACGCGATCGTTTTGGTAAGTTTTGAATTTTGACCGAAGGTTGGTCAAACCGTGTCAATCAAGCTCGATTATGAGCTGGAAACCGCGTGAATTGTTGAAAGATGTTTCGGTCATTAAAGGTTGATTATGTGTCAAAACTTTCACTTTTGGTTTCCATAAAACTTCTCAATCACAAGTCAAAGGTGTCGGTGGGTCGGGTCTTTGTTCTTGGCGGTTCTGTAGAAGACAGCAGGGAAGAGCAATTCAGGTGTGTTGGGCCGGGTTTGGGCTGGACCTGCTGATGGTCTCAAGGGGATGGGCTCAGAATCAAGAAAAAGGATGGTTGGGTCTTGTTTTGGTTTTGGTTTGGTAAATAAAATTGACAAAGTCACTTCTAAAACATCCAACTATTATTATTATTAGACTGAATTACAAGTTTTGTCCTTTACGTTTATACCAAATTTCAAAGGATGTCCTTTATGTTTAAAATTGACGAGTTTTGTACTTTATGTTCTAAAATCTTGCACGTTACGTCCTTTGACACTAACCCAGTTAGATTTTAACACTAATACAAGGGCAAATTAGTCTTTTTACTATTCTAGGGCCTATTTATGTAATTAACTTAAAGTTTTGGACAAAATGTAAAATTTAAATTTAATATAAACTCCCTCCCTCCCCCCTCTCTCTCTCTCTCTCTCCCTCTCTCCCTCTCTCTCTCTCTTAATGACTGCCACCACCACAACCTATCACCACTATCTGCTGCTACCACCACCACCTGCCGCCGACCACCACCACTGCCCGACCACCAACACCACCACTGACTGCTGTTGTCCACCACCACCACCACCACCACCACCCCTTCCTTTCCATCAAAACCCTAGCCCCAAGTCCCCAATATCAGACCAAAAATGACAGTCGTCGACCACCACCAGACACCAGTCCACCACCACCTGTTAGGACAAAGAGGATTGGTGAAACCACTTTTGCAAACCTTAGTCTAATTCACTTCTGTCATTTTGGCTAAGTATAGAAGTACTGAAGAGAAGACAAGAAACTGCTGAAAAGAAGATATGAGAAGTGCTGAAGAAGAAACTTCATCAGAAGTTCTGAAGTCCAAACCAGACAAGTTCACTTCAGAAGTACTGAAGACAAACTACTCATCAGTAGTTTGTCATTCATCAGCACTTAGCATCAGATATTTTCCACCGCCTTTTGTATCAGTAGTTTATTGTTTATTATTACTTTTAGCTGTATTTGTTAGTTTCAATGTTGCAACTTGTGCAACTTGTTTCTGATGTTTCTGTACTTGCTTTATTGGCAAGATACATGTATGTAAACGTCTATAAATAGGAGGCTTCAACCTTCTATTTTAGACATTGATTTTAATAGAAAAATCATTCAAACACTTTCACTGTTCTATTCCATTTCAGTATTTATTGTGAATCTGTCTAAGTATCTAATTCTCATTTACTGCTTAGATTCATAATAAATACTTGTCATTATTAGTTTCAATCATCAAGGGGGAGTAATAACTCCTCTTGAGTATAAAAAGTGTTGTTTTAACTTATACATTCTGCTATGCTTATAATCTGATATACAAGAGCTTGCTAAACACTTAAGTGTCAAAGATAGCAAGTTCTTACTTAAACAAAGAGCAAACAGATCCAACACCACCACCTGCCCGACCACCAACACCACCACCCCTTCCATTCCATTCCATCAAACCAAACCCTGACCCCAATACAAAAAAAAAATCCGACCACAACCATCTGACCACCATCATTACCCCCTTCCCCTGTACGGCTGTACACATACACTTTACATATCCGACCACAACTCACGGCGGGGACCCCTCTATCCCATCTTAATAACCAATCAAGCCGATGGTTTGGGTTAAACAAGAGACGGTGGCGCTGTACACGGCTGTTAAAGCTTAGGATCTGACGAGTGGGTTTCATAGGAATGGCGATGTAACCACCGTGGATAATATTGCAACAGGGGTTGAGAGACTGATGAGTGATGAAGAGGTGCATCAACAGGCAAAGAGATTAAATAAAGAGTTTGAGAGTGGGTTTCGAGAGAGTTCAGTGAAAGCTTTGGGTGCTTTTGTGGAGTTTATTAGCCAAAAAGCTAATTGATTTGGTTTTACTAATAGGAATTGTGATTCGTGTAAGGTTTTATTGAATCATCTATGAATTTATCATAGCGGATGATCAATTTCAGTTGTAAATGTGGTTTTCCATATTTGTCTTTCGATTTTACAGTTGTATGTTTCGGTTCATTTAGACCAGGTGTAGTGGGCCTTGGAATATAAAACCCTTGCCTATGTGGCACTAAAATGGCGCCCCCTAGGGGTGTTCAAAATCGGATAATCCGAATTTCGGATATCCGAATTTCGGATAATCCGAAATTTCGGATAGTCAATATTGAGATCCGAATCCGAATCCGAAATTTCGGATATCTGAATTTCGGATATCCGAAATTTCGAATTCGGATTCGGATCATCCAACGGATAATCAGAAACTTAAAAAAAAATTAAAAAAATAATTAAAAAAAAACTATAAAAAACGTTCTCCTTTATGCCTAAAACGTGAACCTATTAAAAAACAAAAATCGAAATTAGATAAACGAAATTTGAACAACAAATATATAAAAAAAACTTATTATTTTGATGGAAGGGGGCTGTGGGGGTCGGATACGAGGTGGACGGGGGCTGTTATAGAGGAGAGAAGAGAGAGAAACAGCTATGGATTAGAGGAGTATGGACTTAGACTTAGAATAATTAAGGATTTAGGATTGTGTATTGTGTTATGTAGTGTATATAATATTATATATTTATATATATATTTTTAATATTCGGATTCGGATAATCCGATTATCCGAAAATTTTCAAAATCAAGATCCGAATCCGAATCCGAAAGTTCGGATAATCCGATTTTCGGATACCCGAAAATCAGATTATCCAAAATTTCGGATAATTCGGATTTGGATTTTCGGATTTTTCGGATTCGAATTTTGGATTATCCGATTTTGAACAGCCCTAGCGCCCCCCACACCATTACAGGGGGGCTCCATTTTTGAAAATCAATGTGGGGCTCTATAAATATAGCGCCTGAGCTCTTGTCCCCCCCCTCCAATCAGAATTCGCCACATCAGCCATTCTCTCTCTTTTTATTATTTTATTATTTTTTTAATTAAAAAGATATAATAAAATATTAATAGGGGCTTTATAAATAAAGCCCCTACCACTACATCCCTTTTTCAGTTTCTCTCTCCATGCTGACTCAGCAGCCACGTGGACCAATCAGGAAGGGGGGCTTTATAAATAAAGCCCCCCACTACGCATGGTCTTACACTGCGATAACCCAAGATGAGATACTGATGTTAGTTCTGGTTCCCAAGGTGATAGTGATGGTTTACATGTTAATGGTTTAGAGTGTTAAAACTTAAAAGGGGATGGCAGATTGGCAGTTGAAGATGGTGGTGATGGTTATTTCTATAAAACATTTTTTTATGTAAAAACATATGTATTTAAATTTTGGCTCAAAACTTTTAGGTAGTTACACAAGTAGTCCCAAAATGAGTAGAAAGACGATTTTACCCTCACATTTCAGTTAAAATTTAACTGGGTTAGTGTCAAAGGACGTAACGTGCAAGATTTTAGAACATAAAGTACAAAACTCGTCAATTTTAAACATAAAGGACATCCTTTGAAATATGGTATAAACGTAAAGGACAAAACTTGTAATTCAGTCTTATTATTATTATTATTATTATTATTATTATTATTATTATTATTATTATTATTATTATTATTACTATTACTATTACTATTATTATTATTATTATTAAGGTAACTAGAAAGATAAAATGCGACGTACAAGATAAGACATATGAAATGTTACAAACAAAAATAATAATAATAATAATAAAAACGAAAGGTGACGGATGTCACAATTGGTCGGTTCACATTAGCATAAAGATGCTATTGAAGTGTCTTTCCTTTAATATATAGATATAATTCGTAGAACACAGGCAGTATTAGATCTTTGAAAGGTAGTGATCAACCTCTTATCTAGTATATTCATATGTAACATACGGACAGTATCCAAGTGTGCTGGCCGATTCTTTAGAACCAAACCATACAAACTACAATACGTCTTTCACGGGTAGCTCAGTTGGTGAATGGACCAGGGATCCCTCTTGGAGGTCCTAGGTTTGATTCCCACGAGGGACATAATGAGAAATGATGGATGACTCCTGGCCTATGGTCACGAGTTCGAGTCCTGATCTCACCCGGGTTTTAGCAATCCTTCACCGTCGTGCCTACGGGCGGGTGAGGGATTGGGTTTTCCCCGGTTTTGGGAACTGCATGGGCGGGCCTGACTATGCCAGCCACCCAAGGTACGTATGGGCCCTCCATTGGGTTGGTCGTGGGGGTCTGTCCATAGTGTGGGGACTCCCCTGGATAGTCGGGCAGAAATGTTTGTTTGAAATTAAAAAAAAAATACAAATTACAATACAACAAAATCAAGGTCGTCAAATTAATTATACATATTAATTTTTATTTAAGAACATTTATTTCCTAATAAAAAAAAAACACACCTCAAAAGCATCTTATGTAGACAGACATACAAATCATAGTTTTGAAAGAGTAGATGACTTATGTTCCACAAGAACATCATTGATCTTTCCTTGTTCTAACATGTTATTTATCTCTTTGACAAATATATTCATCACTCCACTAGGCAAACTGAAGGATATCAAAATGCCAGACTCTCCTTTACTATTCATGTATGGTGCATAAGGAGTAGTAAGATTCGGGATAATGCCTACCGCGCCTCGCGCAGGCCCTCCATAAGCCGGCTTTCCCCACCCGAAGTCCAGAGCATCAAACCCCACACCAGTCAAATCCGTGACAAGGTAAGTTCGAATGCTCGTGTAGTGGGGCCACCCTGTTGTTGATGTTAGATCATAAATAGATTTAATGTGCTCTTTAGTGACATTATATTTGGTTTTCATCACTAGCTCTAATGCATAGCCTAATGGTTTGGTACATAGATCGCCAGCTGTGGAAATAGCGGTAGGGAAGGCCAAAACATTGCCATAGTATCCTTTAGGGAGGGGAGGGTTAAACATCTTACGCGCATTAACAGTCCATATAACGGGCATCTCATCTTCAGGATCGCGTTGGAGAGCGATGGTACGACAACGCCAAAGGCAAGCAGTTAGTAACTCAAAAGTGGAACAACTTTGTAGGTGTAATGGAACAAGTGTACGAAGAGATGAAATGTGTTTGGTAGTAAAGAACAATGACTTGTGTACCATGTCTTCTAGTGGGATCATTGTACCCTTGGTATCTTCCAATTGGTTATGCCCGTGACGAGTAAATGTCATGGGTGGCCGGGTGCTTGAGCAAAGCAGTTCTCTTTGCCACACGGGTGGTATTGGTGGTGATGTCCCGCCTCGTGCTATTACGCTTAATCCAAATAGGAAATGCGCGAGTCCTAATCCATCAGTCGCAGTATGGTTGAATCGTATGGCAAAGATAAAACCCCCACATAACAATCGTGTCACCTATTAACAAAAGCGTATTAGATATTACAATAGGTTTTGGTTATTGCCACACCTCCTATACGCGCCGCGTATAGAGCTATACGCAGCGTATAAGTCCCAATGATTGGCTGCTAACCGGTTTTGGGAAATGATGACATTGTACCTCTGTACGCCACGTATAAGTGTGTAACCCTATACATGACGGTGTATAGAGAACCATTGATTGACATTTGATGAAGTTTGAAACTATATACACCGCCACGTATAGCGATACACACGATATACAAAGGGGTGTGCAAAATAATTTTGGAGTTGAAATATATGGAATTTATGTGGAATTTCGTAACTTTTTTTAAGAAAAGGATAAGGTTGAAATACATGTTTACTTGAGGTACCTTTTTTAAACAATTGTCAAAATGGGGTAACAGCCGAGCCCGACATCCACATAAAAAAAAGTTTAGTTTCGTTTTCCTTATAATGATTATCAAAGTGGGGTAACAGCCGAACATCCACAAAAAAAAAAAAAAAAAAAAAAAAGTTTTATACGTTTCTAAATAAATTTCACGCAACATAAGAAAATACTTTAGTGTATAGTAACTAGATTTACAATAAAATTTTACGAAAAAACCACACATATTTAGATTTTATAAAAATGTTAGACATTTCATGTCATAATTATTAAAACCCAAATAAAATGTTAAGTGAAATTTAAAAAAAATAAATAGAAAAGAAAAAATATAAATAAACTGGTTACCCATTCACAATTGTTTCAAAAAATATCCCCAATTAAATATGCTCATTTCTAACATGAATATTTTTTGAAAAATATCCCCACCGAAAAATCATTTCAAAATTTGTCAACCCCTCCCAAAAATAAATAAATAAATAAATAAATAAATGTGTATTAAAAGTTTTTTTTTTTTTTTTTAACTTTTTATGATTATTTTTTTTATACAAAGAGATTCTCATATACATAAATAAATAATCGAAACTACACAACTTCGCTACACCAATAAAATTAAAATGATTGGATACATAAATGTTTATAAATTACACAATTAGAAATTAAACATTTGACCTGATCAGAGTTACTTCACCAGATCACACTCGAAAATTATATATGTTATGTGATTTTTTTAAAAGTCAAATTATGGTTTGAAAAAGAATAGTTTAATCGTCTGATTATGTTCGAGTATACGTAAATTTTATAAATTAAACAACTAAAAATTAGTAGATGATGATGATGATGATATACTAAAATCTGATGACATGGTAAGACAATTCGAATATAATTGAAACCTTAGGAATGTCCGAATGTAATTACAACCGTACACACAATATATTAGTTCAATCGGTATAATTGATTGAAGTTTGAGGTGGGACTGTGGGAGGGTTTACCTCTTCAGAGGGTTCTCGTTCGGGATTGGTCACAGACTCACAGGTTCGATTCTCGTCCATCAAAAAATCATACCCATTAAAAGTAAAAAGGGCACGGCGTGTGTGAGCACTCGAACTTGTGACCCGGAGGTTGTTAGGACTAGGATTTCACCATTGGTATACAATTTGATGATTAATAAAAAAAAAAAAGAATATTGATGATTAATAATAGTAATAAAAAAAAGAATCAGATGCCCAATCAAAACCGTAAATAATTGATTGAAGTTCAATTGTTTGTTATACAATTTGGTGATTAATTTAAATTGTAAGAAAAAGAATCAACTGCATAATTAATTAATAATAATCCCTAGTTTAGATATATATTTTTATTAATTTCTTTAGAAATATTTAAAAACGGGAATACATGCAAATTTAAAAAATTTAAAAAATAATAATATAACCCGTGTGGTGCTATGAGATTCGATCCTGAGCAGTGGTCGCTTTGCAACATAGGATTTACCGCTGAAACACTACTCTCCAAAAAAAATATAACGTTTGATGGTACAAAAAGTAAATTATTTAAGACAAA
Organism: Ambrosia trifida; assembly: GCA_028751855.1. Classification (NCBI taxonomy): domain Eukaryota; kingdom Viridiplantae; phylum Streptophyta; class Magnoliopsida; order Asterales; family Asteraceae; genus Ambrosia; species Ambrosia trifida. The sequence continues at coordinate 35,549,104 of CM054126.1, forward strand.
GTGTAATAGTGTGCAAAATTTGGTGTGAATTCCCATTTTAGCACCCATTTAACCCCCTACACACCGCCCCCGAGGGCGTTAATGTTAAAAAATGGGTATTGGCGCTAAATAAATAACGCTCCATTTGAACGTGAATTCAACTTTTGTTATGGCAGTCAATGAAAATGCCCCATGCTGGATTTGGGCGTGAATTTTAGCACTCCATTACACACACTCTTAATTAAGAGTTGTGTACTAAGGGTGCGTTTAGTAGCACTTTTGAATCTTTGATATAGTTTCTTATTAGTTATCATTAATAGAATTCATCCAAATGTGACATATATATAGTGGTAAGTTTAGCCTTGTGAGACTTTACCTGAATCAATAGCAATGGTGAATCAAGGATGGCATTAGAGCCAGGAACATCATAAAGTAGCTCTTCCATGCAAGGCAATGGTGGATAAAATGCATCTCCAAATTGATCAAGTGTAACATCAGCCTCGGCTTCGATAAACAACACGCCCTCACCCGAGCAGTCCACCACCAGCTTCCCGAATGGACCTTCCTTTAGCCGGCCAGCAAACGGATAGTAGAACACTAGAAGCTTAGCTAGAGCCTGTCTTATCACGCTAGCCGGGTTCTTATGTCTCATTTTTGGATGCCCACGATAAAAGAATATTACCATAACATGACACCTAAGGACTTCTTGATCATCAATGTCGGATAGAGGCTTTAGTTCTCGCGGTGTCGGTTCTGCTGGAACAATGAGCTCTGGTGCACGTCTTCGAACGGTGAAGGTTAGAGGGATGTTATTGGTTTCTGCCATACCTATGTTAATTTGGTGTAGAGAAGGATATTGAGCTAAGATAACTAGAATTGCTACCTTCTATTAATATTGCACATAAGGAGATTCAACTTGAAAAATAACGTATAGAAATATATACCAAATAAACAAATAACACATTGGTTGTGATTGATGTAGACCTCTACTTATTTTATTGGAGAAGGGCTGCTGGGCCTGGAGAGTTTGGTTGTGATCGATGTCGTTGGGTCGGTTAAAAATATAAAAATAAGTAGTATAATGCAAGTCAAGTCGTCTTCACAGGGAATTGATGGAAAGAGTAGTTTTGCAAATTAACTAATAAATTAAAAATCTAATTGGTTTGTTGTTTGTTTCGGAATTCTAAGAAAACGAATTTAAGAAGTTGTAAACGATAATATAAAAGAAATAATCCCCTCCAGGTTTCCGGTTAATGATCCACCCTACTCTTGTTTAAATGACTGGATACTACATAGACATAGTTTTGTTGGACAGTTCAAATCAAGTGATAACCGAACACAAGTTTTTAATAATAACTAGTACAATTCAATTACCAACCCACAAGTATCACTTACCCTCCCAATTATCAAACTACTTACGATGCAAGTGTTGGAAAAATGGTAGTGGAAAATGAGTTTTCACTAATTTTGGACTTAAATAAATGTATTTATATATGTGTTATATAAATAATTATTTTCGGGTTTGTGTACTATATTGTGAGAGCATCACAACGAACCAAACCATGTCCAAAATGGAGCTGAGATGAATGAGATATCGAAGCTTGAAAATTGTAGGTTGGAACAACCAAAGATGAGAAAATGGATTAAGTTTTGTCCTACATTGGTGGGATGACAAAACATGAAGTGGTTTATAAGGAGGAACACACCTTGTATATTGTTTAGCTTGAGCCAAACACTATTGGGACCCTAAAGGGTGCTCGCACACACACCTTGTATATTGTTTAGCTTGAGCCAAACACTATTGGGACCCTAAAGGGTGCTCGCACCAACAACTCTAGAAATTACGAGAGGAGTACTCTCAAATTTCTACAACTTCTTTTCCACATGTCATAAACAAAAAATAACCCGGTGTTATCTCTGGCTGAGAGTCATCTCCGGCAGTACATCACTGTTCTGGTTGTTGTACCCTGGGAGACAGACCGTCTGAGAAGATGCGCGGAATCTGTTTTAAGGGCCCCGTGTCAAACACGATCCTCAACCAAAAACCGTCAACAAACAAGTTCGTTTATTCTTGCAGCGAAGCACCACACAAGATGGTTCGGTTGAAGTTTCAAAAGTAATCGACATGAAGCAAGATTCGGTACATGTATTTGTATTTATTTTATTTACATTTATTTTGTAATCGGTATTGTACTATTATATTTCCTACGGATAACGAGAGCCTCGTTATTAATTTTATTTTATTATTATTTTAATAAAATTGTGAACCCTATTTCCTACAATCTTAAAACAGACTTTCGTGTAGATTATCGGTATAATCTAAAAACCTTCTTATTGAGGATTTTTTTGGGTTCACGAAAGTGTAAATTATCAATTGGGATTTTTGTTAAAATCTTACAATTTGTTTTAGGAAATATATATTTAGTACATTGAGTCGGATTAATTTTATGATTGGAGTACAATCTTTAATCCGAAATACCGTATTTACAAAACGAACATTTGATTCTTGCTTTTTGTGTTCATGGGTTTGTCATATTCATGGATATTTTCGTTAAACCGATTTTATACAAATATATAATGTACTTTAAAATGTTTTAGAATACATTTTTTTCTAATGAACGTATTAGAAAAATAATTGTGTAAACCCATGTAAAATATTTGCTAGAGGTTATTTCTAATGAGCGTGTTAGAGATTAATCTTAGTAAAATATTTTCTAATGAGCGTATTAGAAAATATTTTGGCAACCCGTATAGAATCGTTTGGTTTACGTTTTCAATCTAACGAGCGTGTTAGAGATCATTATTTGGAGAAATAGTGATTGCTATCGAATGTATTGAAACACGTTTATTTCTTTTTTTTTTTGAAAAGAAAACTTCATTAACCACCACTCAAAAGGTCCTCAAAGAAAGGACCAAAGAGGGAAAACGATACACCAATACATCAATCCAAAGGGAATTTACACCAATCTTTCCACTCTAAACTTTTATGTTTAGACCTATGACGATACCAAAAGAAAGACGTAGATTTAACACATTCCACTATCTCAATGGGCCGTCGTCTTTTGTTGTTAAACATCCGATCATTCCGCTCGTTCCAAATCACCCACAAAGTTGTATAAACGATGCCACTTAGGATTCCTCTTGTTTGTTTCGTGCTAGTATAATTCTTCGGAATCTGTAGAATGTCACCAATGTGTAAAGCGAAGCTGTGCGGCAACCTGCACCAAATTTCAATACGTTCCCAAATTTCCTGTGAGAACGAACAACCGGTGTACAAATGAAGAGCCGTTTCCACCTCCTCTTGACAAAAGCTGCAGCCTTGGTGCTCTATGACAACGCCTCGTTTTATAAGTTCGGCAATTGTGGGAAGACGATTAAGTGCTAACCTCCAAACCATAAGCTTGCATTTAAGGGGAACCCAATTCTTCCAATGGACAAGTGATATGTTAGCATTTTGAATGTTGGCTGCAAAAAGTTTCTTTGCAGACGCAACCGTAAAGACATCGTCCCTACCTGCTTTCCATCTCCAAAGATCTTTACCCTCCCTCCTAGTAATAGCATGTATGTCATTAAGCAAAAGAAATAGCTCGGAAATTTCCTCGTGAGAGGAAGGTTGTGTACGCCATTCCCATTGCATCACCTTGGAGTTTTGAACCCACACGAGTCTTTGAGAGACCACAACCCATTTCTGCCTCTCCAATCTGAAAAGGTTCGGGTATAAAACACGGAGTGGTACCTCCCGCAGCCAGACATCGCTCCAGAAACAAAGGCCGTGACCGTCCCCTAACTCGCCCACGAAATGCGAATTTAGGGACAATCCATTACTTAGTTTGGTTTCACCTATTTTACCAATAGATTTCCAACAACCGCTTAAACCCACATTACAAGGAAGCATAGCCCAAGGTCTAGTCGTCTCGTGGCAACCCATGATGATTTTCTTCCAAAGGCTACTACCATCTTTTTTATATCCCCAAGTCCACTTTAAAAGCAACGCGTCATTCACCTCTTGCAATTTAGAGATGCCCAATCCACCCCTATTTTTTTGAGTAGTAACCACATCCCAAGCGACCCAAGATATCTTTTTTTCAACATGAGAGCCCGACCAAAGAAAACGTCTCATAATAGATTCAATGGAATCAATCACCGCCTTAGGCGCTTTATATAGCGAAAGATAATAAGTCGGTAAATTTTCCAAGACTGACTTAATAAGTACCAACCGCCCACCCATCGATAGAGTTCTAGCTTTCCAAGAAGCTAGACGATTTCGAACCACTTCAATAACTGGTTCCCAATTGCTAACCCGGGACATCTTGGAGCCGACTAGAATGCCAAGATATTTAAATGGGAAATCGCCTCTTTTACAACCCAAAAACTCAATCATATTATCAACCTCGTCATCCTTCACTCCAACACCAAAAATGTTAGATTTATGAATATTAATACGAAGTCCCGAACATATATAAAAAATGCGAAGGACCCGGGCAATATTTTGAATATTGTCCCGTGACCATTCTCCCATAATGAGAGCGTCGTCGGCATAAAACAAATGGGACAGATCGACTACCCCGTCGGCGAGGCACACCCCCTTAAACACTCCTAAATCATGAGCTTTATTCAACAACCAAGACAGGGCTTCCATGACTATTAAAAATAAGAACGGTGATAATGGGTCTCCTTGTCTAAGACCTTTTTCACATTTAAACTCGAAAGTCGGGGAACCATTTACCAAGACCTCAGCTCTGGCAGAAGAACAAATGCCTTTAATCCATTTACACCACACCGGATGAAACCCCATCTGAGCTAAAATAGATAATAAAAAGTTCCAATTGACATTATCGTAGGCCTTCTCAAAATCTATTTTAAGCAAAAATTCCTTTTTGTTCCTCTTTTTCAACCACCCCATAACTTCATTTAGCATCAAAGGTCCGTCAAGAATGAAACGATCGGCTAAAAAAGCCAATTGTGCTTCTGAAATCACTTGACCCATCACCTTTTTCAGACGATTAGCAAGGATTTTGGAAATTACCTTGTTTACCATCCCAACGAGAGTGATTGGTCTATAATCTTTTAAGCCCATAGGAGATTTCACCTTCGGGATTAAAGTAATAAAAGTCGTCCCACATCCCATGCTAAGAGTACCCGAAGCATGAAATTCCGTCATAATATTATAAAAATCCTCCTCAAACAGATTCCAAAACCGTTTGACAAAACGGAAGTTAAACCCGTCTGGACCCGGCGCCTTATTAGACCCGCACTCGAACACGGCATCCTTGATTTCCTGTCTAGAAAATAAAGAAACCAAATTATGGCTGTCAGTATCATTTAATTTCTTCAAACCTTCGCAAACAAGGGCTGGACGTGAAGGATGCTTGTCTGCGAAATGGTTTCTATAGAACCTCATTACTTCCCTCTTAACAAGTGTTGGTTTTGTAACCCATACATCATTAATGAGGATTCCTGTAACACCCCAACCGATGGCGGAAACATCGAGGTGTCACGTAGTGACGATTGTTCAATAGCTCATGGACTAAAGTGTAAATTTGAATACATTGATTAAATAATTTATTACATTGAAATGAAATACAACGATTATAACTGCCAACTAAATTGAAATACAATGAATCAAAATCTAAATATAAATCCGAAAGCTTAAAGGATGCTTCTCAAAACAACCTGAAACATGTACAAAATAATTTGGTCAATACAAAAATTGTATTGGTGAGCATACCCTGTTTGAATAAATATAGTAGGAAAAATGTTTAGCAATTCATGTGCGGTACCATTTGCAATTATGTAATAAGTAATATCCGTTCAAAACCAAACCTGAGAATAATGACTAACACATGACTAACCAACTGAATAATGAATTAACAAGACAATGACCAAGATTCTCTCAACAGAGTCTCAAGGGGGTATACCATAGTACTATTCATTGAAAAGCTAGGCCGCCCAGCGGTTAATGATTTTGACAAGTCATAGACACACCAATTAACATAAAGCAAACACACATGAGAATTGCATTTAGTAAAAGAAATAAAAACTTGATAGTAAGTACATGAGTCACCCCAGAATAGTAAAACAGTAAAAAGGGGAAAGATATACTCACAGTTTGCGAAAGCGGTCAAAATCCAACTTAAACGGTTGTGAGCTAAGTAATAGGCTTTGTAAGAAATCAACGAGTATCAATGAATTTTGCTTGATCCATAGCCACGTATATTTAAATTTGTCAAATACTCGAAGCGCTTCTTCGAATTAATGGAAACCTAAAGATACGTTCATCGGTGATAAGTGTCATGAATTGTTGTAATGGTTGTTTGCATTTTACGACACATTGTGATCCTTATCGATTTTATGTAGCAATTCAATTGAATCCACTAATATTACTTTAGATTAAAATACTAAAAAAAATTTCATGTAGACAATATTCTTTTCCATGCTTAAAATTAAAAGTGTTAAACCCATGTTCATATTATACATTTTAATCATTTACTAATTCAACTAACAATAGCATTATTCTGATATTCTCCTAAAACGTCATAATGACTTTCATTGATTTATGTTCAAAAAGATGACATTTCTCAAAACTTATTAATGACGTCGACTTATATAAATCGCAAATATGTATTAGTATAATCATCATCATTTTTTTTCCTTATAAAACTCAAGTAATCGCCACATATATAAAATTGTTGATTACTTTATAGTTATCAATTATACCACATATACAATTCATTATTTTCAGAAGTCGTCATCTTCTTTATTTATAAGTTTCATGGACACTATGTATAGTTGATATTTAGTTGTTGAAACCAAACGAAGTTTCTTATGATATCAAACTAGTTGTTTAAAATGTGTATATAACGTGTGTTGTGGAAAAAGGAACGACAAATAAGATTCAAATTTTTACCTTGGTCGACGTATCATAACCGAGCAAAGGAGGATAGAAGTTTCGTGTCAAATAGACAATAGAAGAAGATACGGCGGCGGTTGACACCGGTTATTGACACAACATCCGGTCGGAGTAACGAATCGTGTGGCTCCGAACAATAATAGAAGGTGGTGTTTAATATAGGAATATAACACTCAAGGATAGTGTTTCGTGAATCCATGGAGGAATCGGAGTTTGGTCGGTAAACAAAAGGTATGCGTTGGTGTGGGTTTTATAGTCGCGCAGTCATGGTGAATCACCAAGGTTTGACAGTTTCAAGTTGCTAATCAAATTGTTTAATTGACGATGATTAAAGATGTTAAATCCTTACCTTCGGTTATGTAGCAGGCGATAAATATGAGATTGATTGAAATTTAATCTCATAGTAAATGCGATGTTTATTGTTTTTGTTTCATTCTATATTGGTGAAATTTATTTATTTTGGACATTCTCTTTTTTTTTAGTCAAGGAACAGAGAGATAATGCCCCACCTTTTACACAATTAACTACAAAGTTCTAGTATTGTTATAAAAAAATCTTGCAAGTTGTAATATTATAAAACTTGATGGTTTATATATATTTCTCTATAAACCCATAAAAATCTTTAATTAGTGGGTCCATGGAAATGTGTTTTCGACTAAAAACGTTTTATATATATTAAAAAAAATAATGAGGAGTAATTAATACAATTAATGCATTAAATGCCTGTTGGATATATGGTCAATTCATACCATGGACAGATGAGGGACAAAGATGTACATTTGTGTAAAGTGGAAAGTGTAGGTTGTCACAGTCTCCCCTACTTTAGAAAATTTCGTCTCGAAATTTTTTTATGGGTAGGTTTATATGAAAAGTAAAATCTTGTAAAAAGAAGGGGTAAGTAAGATTTAGTTGGTGAAAGAAAGTGTGAAAATCCTGACTTGGCGAAGTTAAAAAAAAAATAGTTGTTTTAATATTCATAGTAAAAGTTTAAAAAAAATAAGAAAAATAAAATCTTTGACAGTTGGCCCGAGATTAGGAAGTTGAGAGTTTACAAGGTTTGGGAAAATGTTTAACTGGTGAAGACAGGACACTGATATAGTAGTCTCCCCTACTTTAGAAAAGTTGTAACCGAACTTTATTAGAGTATGTAACAAGATTCCAAGTAATCGAGCATGTGTGTGTACAGGAATTAAACTTTGTGTGTGTGGTCAAAGAAAGATTACAATGAAGACGAACCGAAGCTTGTGTAAAAACGTTCTTGAAAAAATGATAGCCGTTGGTAACGGCCTATTAAAGAGGTCGGGTCCAACGCTATTAACTAGCCCTAATATGCAAATAAAAAAAAGTAATGAGGTAGGTTCTTGGTCAACTCCTAGTTCGCTCCCGCAGTATCGCTCGTGCTTATATATAGGGTGTACCGCAGCTAACCCACCATACTCCCGATACTTTGGACTCGTACTGATTGTCTACCAAAAGCCTGAATAGAATTACACACCACCCTTATGTACCTGTAAACCCATGATTGCGTTCCGGACCGTAATCATCGATTTACCTTACACCAGGGTGTTATGCTTTTCCATAACCCTATCCTAAGTAATACTAGAAATAAATGCGTGCAATCAGGATATGCTAAGTAATCGATACTGCAATGAAACAATGACATGGTTGGAGGTCCTTCCCTTTCGGGTTTACCCTTTAACCGTAATGAGAGTAACATGTAAGTAATAGACATGGTTAGAGGTTCTTCCCTTTCGGGTTCACCTTTAACCGGTAAATTTCAGTTCATAGGACTCTAAACACCCATATTGATAGACTCCGAGATTTACACCGTTCCCCTCGGATTAAAGAATACTCTAACCCGAGTCGTACGTGGGCACTGGCCTAGATCTCATACGAGTTATCAACTAGTATGTTCCTTGGCCGTGATGATGAACAAAATAATGTAAAGTATAACAGGGTTTTGCTCACAACAAAAAAAAATGTGCATACCAAATATGCGCTCACGTAAGTATATAAGTATAGCATAAAATTTTGATTGAAAGAATAGTATAACGTAAATCGAGTAAATCACACAATTTGCACCAAATGAAAGTAAACGAGTTGAACTCTTGCAAATAAACAGTGTGAAAATAATCACAAATAACGTGTTAGAAATAACTACGAATAAAAATGGTGCAAGAATAAAATAATGAAATTTAAAGCAAGTGAGGGTGCACGGAACATGTGTATAGCCTATTGGCATGAGAGTTAGAATTTAGTAATTTTACATATATACGTTATTCTATAAAGGACATTTAGCAACCTTGTGATAAGAGGATATGTCCAATATTTTGTTAGACCAAAAGTTTTGCGACTGAAAGAGTGCTAGTGTAAAAAGATAACTTTTTAGTAACCAAAGAATGTTTAGGTTCAAAACAGGTTCACTTGAAAAGATTTTGTAGGTACACATTTTCATGTGTTTACGAGAAGTCGAGTTTGAAAAATGTTATAAGGCTAGTTGCAAATTTCTCCCAAAAACATATATTGGATACGTTAAAACAAGCAGATTTACATTCGACTTGTAAAATATGCAATACAAGTTTATAAAATGCAAGATTAAATCATTTCATGAAATATGTGTAGATCTAATGTGTTTTAAAAGACCAAGATTTAGAATGGCGTGAAGGTTGTGAATGATCCCAGATGCCTAGACGAATTTTGGAAAATAAAATTTTCTGTATTAATTTTTTTTTTTTTTTACTTGTGGGTTGAAAAGTCGAAAACTTTTAATTGTTATGAAATTTTGAGAAAATATACATATTACCCGTTAGGACTAGGTAAACTTGAAACCCTTTAATTGTCAAACTTTTACAAAATTTATACATTGAAAGATCATTTGTTTGTAAGGATCGTTAAGGCATCCCTTTGGGCTCATAGCGGGCTACCTGTTTCAAGGCACAAGGTGTATATAAAGTGTGTGCTAATCTGGCAAATAAGCTTAGGAGACAGGGTGTAGCTATATTGGTAAATTAGTATTGAGTAAATGAGGATATTAGTGAATTTCAAAACTTTAGCGAGATTAAAAACGAGATGTAGAAATAGATCTCTGAGATGTGGAATTCACTCCTAGCTCAAAGATGTTATTTCAAAATTGAAAATTTTTGTGGAATGAAACCAATCACTAAGTTAAGGATATCACTCCCAGCTTAGTGGTTAAGTTCCTTTTTGAAGGAAATACTCTTTGAGGTGTGGATGTCACTCCTATCTCAAAGACATATTCCTAAGATAAATAACATATAGAGAAGTGAAACTAATCACCAAGGTATGGATGTCACTCCTAACTTGGTGATATCGTTTCGTTTGTGAAATACGAATGTCTTCTTCTCCAAGCAAAATATCAAAAGAATAACGAGAAAGTATCACAGAAAAAAAATACCTAGAAAGAAAATATAAGAATAAAGAGGAATATAGACGAGAGGATTCATGAAAGTATGCTTAGTTATAGACTAGGCTAAAAGGCATTCTAATAACCTAATTCCCTATAACCATGGCTCTGATACCAATCTGTAACATCCCAACCGATGGCGGAAACATCGAGGTGTCACGTAGTGACGATTGTTCAATAGCTCATGGACTAAAGTGTAAATTTGAATACATTGATTAAATAATTTATTACATTGAAATGAAATACAACGATTCTAACTGCCAACTAAATTGAAATACAATGAATCAAAATCTAAATATAAATCCGAAAGCTTAAAGGATGCATCTCAAAACAACCTGAAACATGTACAAAATAATTTGGTCAATACAAAAATTGTATTGGTGAGCATACCCTGTTTGAATAAATATAGTAGGAAAAATGTTTAGCAATTCATGTGTGGTACCATTTGCAATTATGTAATAAGTAATATCCGTTCAAAACCAAACATGAGAATAATGACTAACACATGACTAACCAACTGAATAATGAATTAACAAGACAATGACCAAGATTCTCTCAACAGAGTCTCAAGGGGGTATACCATAGTACTATTCATTGAAAAGCTAGGCCGCCCAGCGGTTAATAATTTTGACAAGTCATAGACACACCAATTAACATAAAGCAAACACACATGAGAATTGCATTTAGTAAAAGAAATAAAAACTTGATAGTAAGTACATGAGTCACCCCAGAATAGTAAAACAGTAAAAAGGGGAAAGATATACTCACAGATTGCGAAAGCGATCAAAATCCAACTTAAACGGTTGTGAGCTAAGTAATAGGCTTTGTAAGAAATCAACGAGTATTAATGAATTTTGCTTGATCCATAGCCACGTATATTTAAATTTGTCAAATACTCGAAGCGCTTCTTCGAATTAATGGAAACCTAAAGATACGTTCATTGGTGATAAGTGTCATGAATTGTTGTAATGGTTGTTTGCATTTTACGACACATTGTGATCCTTATCGATTTTATGTAGCAATTCAATTGAATCCACTAATATTACTTTAGATTAAAATACTGAAAAAAAATTTCATGTAGACAATATTCTTTTCCATGCTTAAAATTAAAAGTGTTAAACCCATGTTCATATTATACATTTTAATCATTTACTAATTCAACTAACAATAGCATTATTCTGATATTCTCCTAAAACGTCATAATGACTTTCATTGATTTATGTTCAAAAAGATGACATTTCTCAAAACTTATTAATGACGTCGACTTATATAAATCGCAAATATGTATTAGTATAATCATCATCATTTTTTTTCCTTATAAAACTCAAGTAATCGCCACATATATAAAATTGTTGATTACTTTATAGTTATCAATTATACCACATATACAATTCATTATTTTCAGAAGTCGTCGTCTTCTTTATTTATAAGTTTCATGGACACTATGTATAGTTGATATTTAGTTGTTGAAACCAAACGAAGTTTCTTATGATATCGAACTAGTTGTTTAAAATTTGTATATAACGTGTGTTGTGGAAAAAGGAACGACAAATAAGATTCAAATTTTTACCTTGGTCGACGTATCATAACCGAGCAAAGGAGGATAGAAGTTTCGTGTCAAATAGACAATAGAAGAAGATACGGCGGCGGTTGACACCGGTTATTGACACAACATCCGGTCGGAGTAACGAATCGTGTGGCTCCGAACAATAATAGAAGGTGGTGTTTAATATAGGAATATAACACTCAAGGATAGTGTTTCGTGAATCCATGGAGGAATCGGAGTTTGGTCGGTAAACAAAAGGTATGCGTTGGTGTGGGTTTTATAGTCGCGCAGTCATGGTGAATCACCAAGGTTTGACGGTTTCAAGTTGCTAATCAAATTGTTTAATTGACGATGATTAAAGATGTTAAATCCTTACCTTCGGTTATGTAGCAGGCGATAAATATGAGATTGATTGAAATTTAATCTCATAGTAAATGCGATGTTTATTGTTTTTGTTTCATTCTATATTGGTGAAATTTATTTATTTTGGACATTCTCTTTTTTTTTTAGTCAAGGAACAGAGAGATAATGCCCCACCTTTTACACAATTAACTACAAAGTTCTAGTATTGTTATAAAAAAATCTTGCAAGTTGTAATATTATAAAACTTGATGGTTTATATATATTTCTCTATAAACCCATAAAAATCTTTAATTAGTGGATCCATGGAAATGTGTTTTCGACTAAAAACGTTTTATATATATTAAAAAAAATAATGAGGAGTAATTAATACAATTAATGCATTAAATGCCTGTTGGATATATGGTCAATTCATACCATGGACAGATGAGGGATGCATTCACGATCACTTCGATCACTTCACAATTAACATTCAAGTCTATAACAGGTTCTGAACGTGGGCCTGCATTCACATTTGTATGATCCACACTTGGGCCTGTAAATTCAACATTGTCTTCCGAATTAGGCCTTCCACTATTAGTTTGATCGAGCAACTGGTCCAGCCCCAATATATCTTCTACTCCTTTGGGCTTCTTCCCCACTTTCGTTTTTTCTAGACTACTAGAATAGGCGGGGTTGGGCCTATTCAGAGAGCCCAAAAACGATTTTTTCTTCCTTTTAAGAACCGTGTGACATTCCTGTTGCCTATTATTATCCGCCGGCCCATAATTATTTTGTTCGAAATCTTTGTCAAAGTCAAATGTTTGACCCGGCACAAAAGTTTCCTCTTGAATGATACATTCCACATTTATTTCTCCATTAACACATTCCTGATTTATCTCCTGCATTGAAGGAGCATTAATGACATAATTATTGGTAGGGGAAGATTCCAAAAATTCCATTCCGCCCTGTGACAGCCGTTCATCATCTTTCTCGTCGCCAGGAAGTTCATTTTCCGGTTCAACCTGTACTTCAGCTTTGTCGCCATCTTCGTGAAACACTTCGTTGTCGGGCATAGAATTGCCATCAGGAGCCTTATAAAATTCTGGGACCCATTCTCCCGCTTCCTCCGAAACCCATACAGTGAATTTCCGATCACGCCAACTTAGTTTCACCTCTTCATTCAAACGCTTACCATCGCCCAATAAGACACCAATGTACTCATAGGATAAATCAGCGTCTGTGTCACTTCTATCAGCCCTATGGACGATCTTTCCATATACATTCCCTATAGCGTCAATCACTTCAGACGAAAGAAGTTGAAGCGGAAGACCTATGATCTTAAGCCATGCGAGCCTCTCATAGGCAAATACTTGCCCTTCCCATGTGTCTAACGTAGAGAATCTTCCAATCACTTCTCTTGCGGCTTTAAGGAAAGTTGGTACTGAATCTCTATCATCGAAAGAAATCAGTACCGTCAAGCCCCCGAGATATTGGATATTACACTCTCCAGACCATATATCTTTGACAATCAAATATATGTTCTTAAGGGCGTCCAGATCGATCATTCTTGCTACAATCGCCTTTCCATTCAAGCCATTGAACGAATTGATATTATTATCTATAATCACCGTCTTTTCGCTTTGTCTTCCCGTGAGCATGTCCGAAAAAGACTGGGATCCATCGAATACTGATGGTTGAATAGGAACCGATCCATCTTCCTTCCGGCTCCGTTGTTCCTCTGAACGTTTCTGTTTGTTGTAATCCGGACGGATCTCACCTTCTTCATAGGTGAATCTCGCTATATTAGCCTTCAGCCAACAATCCCCGATTTTCGTGTTGCACAACTGTCTTAGCAATTCCTTGATGTCTTTAACGTCGAGAAATGAAACAAAGCCGAATCGATTCCCCATCTTGTCTCTCTTCCGAGCGATGTATAAATCGTGGATGTCCCCAAACGGCCTGATAAACTCTGCAAGATCATTCCCGCTGCACTTCTCCGGCAAATTAGTTATAAAAACCTTCGTGAGACGACCAAGAATGGTGGCCGGAATAGGTTTCCGACCATTCATGGCTAGAGAGCGTTTTGTGGTAATAGCTAATCACACTTTGAATTAACACGTTTATTTCTAACGAGCGTGTTAGAAATGATTATTATTATTATTGTAAAATAATAAGTTTCAAAACATTTATATTTTCTAACGACCGTGTTAGATATTACTATTATTTTAAAATAATAAGTTTCAAAACAACTTGTTGGACGTTCAATAAAAAGTCCATAACTGATTTATAACCCAACTGTCCCAACATGTGAATTCCAAGTCCAAGCCCATTAATTATTTGAAGTTGCCATTAGTTGATTGGAGCCACATGATTCACTCCCTTGTAAGTTGTAAACTAGATTGTTGTCGTAGGCCGCGCGTTGCGGCGGCGACGTCTTAATCGTTTATAGTTGGTGACACGTTATGTGATGTGTTAAATATATGAAAATGCGTGTTTCGACGAATCTGATCTAAAGCATTGCAGTTACAAAAGAAATGGAACCATACCTGGGTTGGTTCGTTTATTGAGGGAGCCACCTAACACTATACTACCCTTACGACTTGGTGGCGTCAAAACGTAAAATAAATCGATTTATTTATAGCAAATAATGAGTATATAAAATTTGGAACATCGGTTATTATTATTTTTTTTTTGAACGGCCAACGAAATTCACCAAAAACTTCCTTCGGAGTCCCTACTCAGCCAAATCAGGACCCCTTCCACCCGGCATAGCCAGACATGTAAGGGAGCTCCTGGTTTCACCAAGTTCACCAGTTCCGGGGAAAATCCGACTATCCACCCGCTCGAAAGCACGACAATGAAATAATCGGTAAAACCCGGCGCTCTAAAAAATCAAATCCATGACCTTTCAGTCATGGGTCTTCTATCATTAAGCTTCTATATCACTTTACCATAAGATGGTAATGTAAATCATAATTAAAGAAAGTGAGAAACTCTCTTCATGTTTAAATATCTTAATTAATAATTAATAGTTAAATAATTAATTAAATAATAGTTAAATTAAATAAATATACACACATATTGTGTGACAGAGATGATAAAAGTTTGGTTCCTGGGCAAAATAGACTTTTTGTGACACATAGTTGAAAAAAAAAGGAAATCAGCAGACCATTTTTAACTCTGTCTTTGTATTTGAGATCTTCGCTCCAACTCCAACAACCTTACCACCATAACCAAAGCCACCTTCATACCTCTGTAGGATAATATTTTTGGCGGGGATGATGAGGTAAGATAATCTTCAGCCTTTACAGCAGATCGTCTTATCCGGAGGATAGTCGTGTCCAACGACTGAGATCGAGCGGCTACTGTAGATCGAAGCTTCCATGTCAAAATCCGGTCAAATATAGGAGAGTGGACGTCGTCAGATCCCTCATTAGTGCTTGTACGACAACGGGTTTAACACCGCCCGACGTTCCGACGTCTCCGACGCCTTGCGCAGTAACCTTAGCCACTGCAACCTCATCTACTTTTAGGGGTTTTAGTTGGGCCCTCTAACCTTGATCGCCATTGTCGAGATCTCTACTGTTGTGGGTATACGAAGATATTAGAAGACAAAATGGGCGATTGAGAGAAGACACAGTGAACAGTATTGTAATTTCTTAATTTTGAAAAGGGCAGTATGGTAATTTTAGTGATACCACCGACCATGCATTTTAAGATATATATATAATTGTATATGCCTGAAATTGTAGACCAAAATATTTCTTTTAGTTTTATCAAAACTCAATAGTCAACGACCATAATTAATGAATCCTAATACTAACTTGATAAATTTAAACTCATTTACTTTTCTCTTTTTTTTTTAACGTCGAACGAATCAATTCCGAGCACTCTCGGACACTCTTTTGGTGAATCAGGTACTTGAGAGTACCTGGACCACCAATTGCCACCAATTCCCTGGAAAACCCGACCACTCACCCGCCCGAAGGCACGACAGTGAAATAATCGGTAAAACCGGTCGGGATCAGGACTCGAACCCAAGCCAATGGCCGGGTCATCCCTCATTTCCCCTCCACCAATGTCCTCCAAATGTAGCTAGTGGGAATTGAACCCAAGCCTCCTATAGAAAACTTTAGGCCCTCAACCAACTTGGCTACAAGTGTTGGACATTGATGCATATGCATTATAATTAATATCAAATAAAGTGTTCATAAAATGCACCGATTAAACACTAAAATGTATACAAAACAAGCATATTAACAAGATGTATTTGACAACACATCAGGTTGGCCATGGAAAAGGGAAAAAAGAGAAGAGAAGAATGAACAGGTTATTTGGCTGTGATTGATATGATTGTTACCCGTCGTACCCAGTGGCGGGCCTAGGATTTTTCGTCACCGGGGTCCCCATTTTTCGGTGTTCAGATTTTTTACAACGAAATGTTAGAGTTTTCAACCCGGTTGTCGTTCGGGTCGGGGCGGGCGACAATTATTTGGGCTGCAAATTGTGTAAACCAAAACTTGAGCTACAATATTTGGTTGCAAATTTGGCTATAAAACCACTAGCATAAGATAACAAGCAAAAGACTCCTGTGCAGCTAAAACATCATAACTCTCTCTTACTACAATTAAGCTTAATTTATATGTTATAATTAAAAAAAAATATGTTATTATTTATTTCTAAACTAATAGTTGTGTGTTTTAGTATTTAAAGCTTTTATATTAGAACTGAAGGGATAGGGAGCCTAATCCTCGCACGAAGGGCAATCCTTATCCCACTTTTCAACAAACCAAGCGCCGAGCACATCAGCGCAGCCAAATACAGATAAGCGTCCTCAATCCGCGGAGCCACTCCGCGGAACTAACTCGGGAAGTCACTTCAAGTGTGATGTAACTTCACTCACATCAGTATTCTAGGAGATTCTACGCGCGTGCCAACACGCGCAAAATATTCATATAAGCTTTTGGTACAAGGTATGGAAGATCAAGGATGAAGAAGATTCACTCAGATTTGGACAGACACGGCGCCAATTAGATGGCGACACGTGTCAGAAGTGGTCCAACAACCATTGATGTGAACAGCGACATGACTGCTCCCATGCTTCCACCATGCTACCGTCTACAATATCGCACAAGCATGCTTACCTGCTGCCAGACGTAACTTCAGACGCCGGCAGGTAAGTCAACCATGTTGTGTCAGAACAACATACCGTCGGCGCCCAACCAGAAGGCACCACGTGTCATTTTGGCAGACCGATCCCAACTGCCAATGACGTCAGCAGGCTTGGACTCCTTTCTCCCGCCAATTTCATGGACTGAGGACTAATAGGCCCAACTAAGGCCCGGATCAGTCATGGCTCCTCGTGGGCCATCTCCTTGGCCCACGACTTCTCCTATAAATAGAAGACTTCATTCCATTTATCAAGGATCCAATAATCACCACATTTATGCAAGAGCTAGAATATTACACTCACTGTAACACTTTGAAATCTCCAAAGTAATAAACATTCGGCTCTTTATAATGGACATAGGTCATTAACGACCGAACCACTTATATTCTCGTGTTCTTACTTTCACCACACACATACACTTTAATTTATTCTCTCGGTTACGGTTCAACCTCCGGTTTGGGTGAAGGATCGTTCCTAAGTGAACAAGAGTATTAACCATACGGTGATTATTATTAATTACCGTTATACTCGTTATTTCATCCAGACCACCACCCACGACCCGACGCAGAACAGACCACCACCCACGACATGACTCAGAACCACCAATCATCACCATCACAACAACATTAAGATACCTTGGACCTTTCCTTATTCTTATTGCTTGTCTTGTGTTGTCGTTTCGAGCAGAACCACCGATCACCACCACCGGTTACCATCATCCTACCCTCATACCCAACGGCACTATTTTTAAACCTACCTTCCCAATTCCTTCGTTCGACCATATTGATATTTTCATTCGCCTATTCCTAATTTCCTCTCTTTTCATTCGACCATTTTGGCTCCAATATTCTTTCATTCGACCCATTCTTATCTCATCTTTTTTAATTGGTCGCTGAATTGTATAATGACTTGAGAGTCATTTTATTAAATTATGGATTCCAATTTTCAAGTGTGTTCTTTGTTTTATTAATAATAATAATAATAATAATAATAATAATAATAATAATAATAATAATAATAATAATAATAATAATGGAGTAAGGGGTATGTGGGGTTCCGCTTAGAGGGCGGGCAACCTGTGGTTGCTCCCCTTATCGTCTAGTAAAGGGTTTTTGCTCGCTGGTTTCTTTGCCCCCCAACTCATCTCGAGTTCAGCGGTTAGTATTTGCACATGGCTTCTGCCAGGAAAGCCCGGAATGTCAAGTCAGGAGGTTCTGCGCAGGGCGCTATTAGTGGTTTAAGGGCATGCCCCTTTAAACATTTTCACGATTGTAAAGATGGTAAACCGGGGTTTGGCGGATTTTTCCGCCTTCTTGAACACATGCAAAGCACTCACCTCAAGACAGAAAACCGAAGGCTATCTATGAAGGAGGCTATCTCGAAGGATCTGGACCTTTTTTTAAATGTTGGGGAAGTTCTCAGGGCAGAAGATAAATGGTTATGTGGGAGGTGCATGGTGATGCATGCTCTTAGTAGGGGATGCAAGCATGACGACGAGGTTGTATCATTCGCCATGGTCTCGGGATATGTCGAAGATTTCATTGCTGGGATACGAAAACCATGTCAAGTGGTAGACGACGCAAACCCACGTCCCCCAACCGGGAATGTTGGGGATGTTGCCCTCCTCGAGCGTGTTTATTCCCCCCTATTCAAACTATTAAAAGCATTCCTCCCAGTTGTCGTCTGATGTTTGCTCAAGTGTTAACAGGTGCCTTACGCAAAGTGGTGGCGTCGCCAGGCTCGGTTAACAATTGGGTCCAATTGCTATTGCTTCCGCGGTTAACCTTGAGGGTGGTCAGACCGTCCTCCAGGAAAGAGCGATGATCAGGGAACAGGAAATCTCTGCAGTGTAGTAGCATACTGCAAGCGCTTGTAGTATGGAAAGATGGGTCTGGGTTTGCGGTCTTGGTCTCTTCCCTCTTGGATAGCGTGGGGGAGGTTGTGGTACTTAGGGGTGAAGTCAAAAGGGAAGAGGACAATGAAAGGGAACCTAATATAAAGCAATGTCTTCGAAAAGTCAGGGATGGGCATTTCACGACGGCGGTTAAGGTTTTGTGCTCCAATGGGGTTGCCCCACTATGTGAATCGACCATGAAAGCCCTCATTGATAAACATCCAGTGGTGCCGCCTCCATCCTTTCCTTCTAGCCCTATCGCCCAACCCGCTCTATCTGTAGATAGGGATTGTGTGCTCAGATATATCCGATCTTTCCCAAAAGGGATGTCTTGCGGCAGGGACGGGATACGGGCCCAACACCTGTTGGATGCTATTGGTGGCGAAGGCTCGGTTACTTCCTCAGGCTTGCTCGTGGCCATTACTGAAGTCGTCAACTTATGGCTTGGGGGGCCTGCCCTAAGACACTTGCCGAGTTTGTTGCCTCGGCCCCCTCCCCCCTTATTGAAGCCCGATAATGGAATTCGGCCTATTGTTGTGGGGGGCATTTAGAGAAGGTTGGTTTCTAAAGTGGCAATGAAGAAGGTTGGGAAATACATTGCCCAGTACCTGGGGGACTTTCAATTTGGAGTAGGGGTACCAAATGGGGCAGAGGCGGTGCTTCACAATGCCAACAGGTTCCTCACCTCTTTTCATGCGGATGGGTCCTTGGCTCTGCTTACAGTAGACTTCTCCAATGCCTTCAACATGGTTGACCGCACAACCTTTCTCCAAGAGGTTCACCAGCGGTGCCCGTCTATTTATCCGTGGGTCCAGTTCCTTTACGCCCAACCTGCTAGGCTGTATGTGGGTAATGATTGTATTGGGGCTACCACCGGAGTGCAGCAAGGAGATCCTTTGGGCCCCCTTCTCTTTGCTCTTGCCTTACACCCCCTTATCATGCGGGTTCAGGAACACTGCTGTAACACCCCAACCGATGGCGGAAACATCGGGATGTCACGTAATGATGATTGTTCAGTAGCTCATGGTGAATAATAGATTCCATTAAATGATTTAAATGAATTACATACAATAGTTCTAGAATTTGTACATCAAATTGAATAAAACTAAACACATATCTTCAAGCATCAATTCAAATCTTCAAGCAAATAGAACCTGAAACATGTTAAGTTGAAAAGGTTTTGGGTCAACAAAAGTTGGTGAGAATTACATAGGTTTTTTTTTTGATAATTGAATAAAAATGTTGTGCAATTCATGTGTCATGTCAATCTAGCCCATATGTGAGAACATACTAGAAATAAATCGAGTGCATAATCAACCCTGATGACTGTTATAAAATGATACATACCATACGCTCATGGTCCAATATGTTATACGATAACAAACACCCACGCTACCTTTGTAGGAGGCACGTATCCGGGTGGGATTGTCAGTCCAATAGATCTATCAATGTATACCGCCGGCTGATCAATGTTAATGATTATGCTAGAATGGTGCTTACTCTAATCATGCTCAAGACATAATGCAACATAGAAAACACATAGACACATTGATGATTGAATTGCAATGATGATGTTATAAACATGTTTCACCCCAAAAATGGTGATAAATAAAAAAAAGGGCTATGTAAAACTCACCTTGGTAAAATGTTATATCTGTTGAGAAATGTGTGTTGCCCAAATGTATCAAGTATCACCCTATAATAAAGTAATAAATATGTCTAAGTCTATAGAGTCTACAAATGTATAAGTTCTAGGGCTTCGAATTGGGGATAATTGCACGTTTGATTAATATAAAAAAAAAATATTCGCCAATTGAGAGAAATTTAGTAAATAAATAACCAAAAATCTTTTTATAAATGTTAAATCTAGGATGGTCACAAGAATGTGTTTAAAGTATAAAAATAATTTTTATAAAATTATTTTCTTTAAAATAGATTATTAAATCTATTTATTACAAATTGCCAACAATTAACTTTAATATTCAAAAATACTAAAATTAAAGAATTTCTATTTTAAAAATCATATTTCTGTTCTAAATGATTAAAAATAATTTGTATAAAATTTTGGTGCAAAAATGATGAAAATTGGATTTATTATGATTTAATTATGATTAAATCTAACAAAAATTGATTAAAAATATAAAATAAATGATTTTACTGAATTAAAAATTATTTCAGTAAAGTTTAATGTTATAAAAACTTAAAATAATTTTTGTGGAAATTAATAGGATCGTTTTGATATTTTAATGGATTTTTATAAATAAAATAGAATAAACTTGATTTAATTATTATAAATATTAAATAAATAAATTTCAGAAAACTAAAAATTGTAAGTTAAACTTTTTCACTAGTTTAACATAATGTAATTTTTGTAGAATTTATAAAAGTGTTTTAGTATTTAAAATGAATTTATAAAATTATAGGTATTATATATATATATAGTTGAAAAAGAAAAATAAAACAACAAAAAGATTTGTCAAACCCGGGACTCGAACCCGGGTCCTGATGTGTGGAAAGGGCGTGCCCAGACCAGTTGGTCTGGGTTTTAGTTTGTTAATTAGTTTGGGTTCTGGTTAAACTTATACAACATTTGAAACAATGAAAATCCCCAAATTATTATCCTACAAGCCCTAGATTCTACAATCAAACAATCCACACATTTTGAACCCGATTAATGTTAGGGTTTTTATTGTATGATTGCCGACTAATAAAACCCACAAAAACAATTGGACTCACAGTGTTGTTTCGTTGATGAATGTCCGGTCAAAGCAAAAAGTCAAACTACGAACAAGATAATAATATTTAGAGTGATTCAGAGAGAATTGGAGGTTGAGAGAGAGTTGTGAGCGAGTAATCAAGGTTCTCAGTTGATCAATTTATAGTACATAGGCCTGGGTGATCGAATTGGAAACTTTGACCTCGGGTTTAATGTTGACGCGTTCATGGCTAATTGATTGTCAATCAATTGATAATCAATGCGTTGGTGAGTTATTGTAGGCCGATAATCACGAGTTCAAGTCAAACAATAATTAGCATGAGTTAATTAGGCTAAATCAAAGGGTTAAAAGAAGAAAAAAGAAAAAGAAAAAAAAATAAAAAAAAATCGCTGCTGCTGCTGTTGCGAGTTGCAGACAAGAAAGAAAGAGAATTGAAAGTGTGCATATATGTTTTATAGTATCAGTTAAATCACAAATTGTCTAAGTGGCTTAGTGGTGGTGGTGTGTGTTTGTGTGGGGGAGTGGCACGGGTTCGATTCCCGTCAGAAGCAAGATCCTCTTTTTTTTCTAAAACAAACACAAGGGTTGCTGGGCCAAGGCTTGTTGGGCCGGCTCCTTGGGCTCAGCAGGCCCAGTTCCAAAACCATAAGGAAAAGGGGAAAGGGTGGTTTGGGTTTGGGCTTGGACTACTAAATTTTTTTTTTTGTTGTTTCCACAATATAGTTATTATTATTATTATTATTATTATTATTATTATTATTATAATAAACCTTTTTATATATATTTGAAAGAAAATAATTAGTTGTAAACTTTAATAATAGAACTTGTCGTTTAAATCCAAATTGTACGTAACGTATAATTATTATTATTATACATATACATATATATATATATATCAGTTGTGAATTAGGAGAGTAAAAACTTAGGTAAAAAAAAATGAGGGGTTTTTATATTTAAAATTTGGGAAAAATTTTGCGATGTTACAACTGCAACCTCCTGTTTCATGCTTGGTATTTGGATGATGGGACGATTATAGGCAACGCAGCTGAGGTTGCTAAGGCGTTAGACATTATCAACGTGTATGGGCCATCTCTGGGGCTTCATCTCAATATTAAGAAAACAGAGGTGTTTTGGCCGACATGTGACGGGCTCAAAGTTCAGGACGGGCTTTTCCCGAGAGAGATTGGTAGACCAGAGAGGGGGGGGGTTAAGCTCCTTGGTGGAGCTGTTAGCCGAGATCCTGTCTTTATTGGGGAGTTGGCAGGGCGGCGGGCTACGGTTGCAGTTGACCTTATGAAACTTCTGCCCCGTCTTAGGAATCCCAAAGTGAACTCCTGCTACTTAGGTCATGCATCGGGGTTGCTAAGTTACTTTTGGGTTGCGAACTTGTCAACCCCACTTGATGGTGGATGCGGTCTAAGCAGTTAACGCGGTAAAATATCGGTGGGATATCGGTAGTTATAACTATAAGGACCAGATGTGAATTAGTAAAGATAGGGGGTTAAATGTTTAAATACATAAACTAATTTTACACTTATTATATAAAAATTAGAAGTTTAGGCACTAAATATAAACTATTGAAAGGTAGAAGGGTTATATATGTACATTCTAAACATTGAGGGGGTAACTTAATATTAGGGTATTAGGTTAAAATAAATAAAAACAAGATAACAGCCAGCCGTCATATTCTTCATGTTCATTCCAACAGCCTCCATCTCCATTGTTGTGCTTCATATCCATCTTCATCGTGCTTCTCAATCATTGTCGCAAGTAAGCTTAATTTTCCTCATTTTCATCTCCATTCTTGAGCATAAAAGGTTGGTTTTTTAGTCTTAGACATGAGTCAGACTAAAATTTGGGCATTCTATCTACTAAAATGGGCCAAAAAAAACAGAAACCGAGAATTTCGGTGATATTACCGAGATTTTAAGTCAAATATCGGCGATAATCGCCGATATCGGCCGATATTATCGCTACCGAGATTGTGACCGATATTATGCACCGAGATTATGCTTTAGGGCCGATAACCGATATATCACCGATATTAACTGCTTAGGATGCGGTATCCCTTTTCGATGATGGCCTCCGGGAGGCTATTGAAGATATAGTTGTGTGTGGTGGCCCCTTCTTCGGGGACCTCCAGTGGCGCTTGGCATCCTTGCCGATGCGTTTAGGTGGTTTGGGCCTCCTTTCAGCTCGAGATGTTGGGGTTTATGCCTTTGTGGCGTCTAGAGCTCAGTCTTGGAAACTTCAGGATCATATCCTTCGAAACAGTGGGGTCATCGGGCTAGACTCGGACTATCAACAGGCGCTCGAACGCTTAAATGTCTATCTCCCAGACTTTGATATTGGGGGTTTTTCTAATAAGGACACCACCCCCTCAAAGCCACAAAAAACTTTGGCGAATGCTCTATTTAGCAAAACTGCTCAGAGCCTGGGAGAAGTTTTTGAGTTGTCCTCCCGCCAGAAGGCGGTGATTGAATGCCTACAGGGTCCTCATGCTCAGGATTTTTTGACCGTTGATGTATGAAATGTGTAGTAAATAAATCGGTCAAGTTTTAAAAATGGAAAAACCTACAAAACCACACACTAACGGCAAGTGTATCGGTCGCAGTGTAGCAGAGCAAGTAAGTCCGGAATATCGAACCGTGGACACAATATAGCGACTCTCGGTACTAGACCTCTATCGACTCCTAGCCAAGCAATTTGGATTTTTGTGAATTTTTTATTAATTAATTACTAAAACAAATAAATTAAAAATAAACTCAAACTAACAGACAACGGAGGATTAATAAGGAAGGGAATCAGGCAACCACCTAGGTATCGAATCCTACTAATGAAATTGGAACTGCCTCGGCTTTGGAAACTATGTTGGCAATCAGGATCTTATAATATTCACCCCTAGTATCCTAGTGGCTCCCGGATCATTTACCAAGACTGACCGAAAAGGAATCCTAAAGGCTACTAATCTCACTGATTGGTTAGATCACCTCTCGGTCTCACTAACTATGCTAAAGTACTCGCTAGACTGGTTTAGATTTCTCACTCTCCAATCACAATACACCCTAAAGTGCAAGGAGTAACCTGTAAAATCAATCTATGACACAGATAAGCAAATAATACTAGAGAACCTAGGAAAACCTGATCTCTCAGCGTTTCTAGCCTAAACCTCTAGCACCAAAGACAAACCTGACTACCTATCACCTCTCGGTCTCAAGAGTAGGAAGAATACAAATCACTTCTAAACTCTCAATCAATGTTCCTATGGAATTCAGGCCTAAAACCATAAAGTAAACTACAAGCACAAAGCAAGTAATTCTAACAAGCATCCAAACATGAAAGACATTCACTAAGACACTTGTAGAACATTAAAAGATCATAAATTAGTAAAAAGTACGCACACACATTATAGAATCATAAACAAGTTTCTTACTAAAACATAAATCCAGCTATAAAGTCCAAAACCGAAACATAAACCAAAATCAAAAAGTCGTCATGTCAAACCTAGGTGGCCACTAATGTTTTAGCCAAACATAATAGTAATGGAACAAGATAAAAACATAGGTTCAAAATATAGCAAAGTCATGGTACCAATATTCATAGACACAAAGTAAATAAATATAAAACCTATAACTTGCAGTGATTAAACTCGAGCCTTCAATCCTTGAACCAAGCCTTCCTCTCCAAAATAAGGCTGCTCTTCTCCTCTTCTTTGACGGCACCTTGAGATGTATTCCTGTGATAATGCGCCTCCAAATAATGTCCTCCCCAATTAATCTGTTGCCCTCGTAGGGTTTTTTTTATCCAATAATCCTTTGATTTTTTGGGCCCAAAATTGAGTTATGACTTTTTGTCATCGTGACTTTTAAGTCACTAAATTATTATTATTATTATTATTATTATTATTATTATTATTATTATTATTATTATTAGCAGTAGTATAACTTCATGCTCTCGACCAAAATTCATCGTTTACGCTCTCCTCTCAAGTGTTGGTGTCTCAATTAAAATTCTTTCATTTTAAGCTCATTTTCCACGAACACCTATAAAATAATAAAATAAATAAATACATATAAAAACGACTCAAAACGAATATAAACCAAACCAATTAATATACAAAATACATAGGAAAAATGTAACACCCCAACCGATGGCGGAATCATCGAGGTGCCACGTAGTGACGATTGTTCAAAAGCACATGGTACTAAAATGTAAATATTATTGAATAAACCAAAATTGTCTTACAAGGAAATGGAAATTACATTGTCTAAATGAAATGTAAATTTTGAAATAACTGAATTTAAATAAAGCACTAAATGTCTCTTGCTAAAGCACTAGATCAAACTGCACCTGAAACATGTACAAAAATAGGTTTGGTCAACATATGAAATGTTGGTGAGCATTCCTAGATTTGATATATATAGTAGGTTAAAAGATATACAATTCAAGTGCAAGCTACAGTGCAAATATGTAAACCATGTATCATACAAATGAGCGAAATCAACCCTGTGACTGTATAATGTACTGTATGAACTGTAGTGTACTCAACCAATAAATGGATGATAACTTAACAATGGCCACGGATTCTCCGATGAAAAAGGGGGAGAATCAATCTAGGCGGGTTGTCAATCCAAATAGCGCTATCCAATGTTAAGGTCGGCTTGTACCATGTTAATGATTTCACTAAGTACAAATGTAATCCACATGTAATGTCTAAGCATAAAGCACGTTGTAAGCAATGCACATAGTACTAGAATTGTATTGTAAAAATGTAAACTTGTATTTGAAATTGTAATAGTGTACATGTAACACCCCAAAAATGAATAAAAGCAAAAAGGGGATAGGAATACTCACTGTTCACGTAGTAACTTGAAATTGAACTTGGACAACGAAATATGAATCGAGATTACTCCCAAATGATTAACCTAAATTAATTGATAATGTGTAAGGGAAAATAACTCTAGGATACATGTATTTCTAGGGCTTCGAATTGGGGATAAACGTTTATTTGATTATTAAACAAATTGTTTATTAATTATGAGAAATTTAATAAATAAATAAATAAAAGTCTCTTGGTAAAATTTTAAGTTGAAAATAGTCACAACATAAGGTTTTAAGTATGGAAATAATTTTTATAAAATTATTTTCTTGAAAATGGAATATTTAATCTAATTATTTCAAATTGTCAAAATACGACTTTAATATCTAAAACTATTAAAATCAAAGAATTTGTGCATTAAAAATTGTATTTCAGTTCTAAATGAATAGAAATAATTTATGTAAAAGTTTGGTACAAAAATATTGAAAAATGAATTTATTATGAATTATTTATGATTAAAACTAACAAAAATTGATTAAAAATATTAAATAAATGATTTTTCTGAAATAAAAATCTTTTCAGAAAAGTTTATTGTTATATAAACTTAGAATAATTTTTGTGGAAATTAATAACATTGTTTTGATATTTTTATAGATTATTATAAATAAAATAGAATAAACTTGATTTATTTATTATATATATTAAATAAATAAATTTTTGAAAACTAAAAATTGTGGGTTAAACCTTTTTATCAGTTTAACTAAAAATAATTTTTGTAGGATTTTTAAAAGGGTTTTAGTATTTTAAAACAAATTTTAAAATACTAATAATTATATATATATATATATACATATTAGCTTACTTGTTAAAAGAAAAAGAAAGAAAATCAGTGCTTTAGCTGGGGATCGAACCTGTGTGGTCCCGGTTACAAAGCACCAGACACAACCACTTGGTCCAGACCAGTGGTTGTGTTTTGTTTAGTCTGTTTAAATTAAATACCACAGTTGGTCTAAGTGTTCTTCCCCAATTCTAGGTTTCGAGCCCTAGATTTCCCAATCAAGCAATTTACATAATGTTAATCAAATTAAACATAGGGTAAATACTGTGTAGTTGTCGATTAAAGAAACCCATAAACAAAATCAAACTTACAAGAACGTATACGGCTCGATTTGTTGAGTCAAGCGAAAGTCAACTTGATTCAATAAGCTTTTGATTAACGGGTTTAAAACAGAAATTGAAGGTAAGGGGAAGATTATTTGGCGAGTAATGATGGTCTAGACGCGTTCAATTTATAGGTAAAGCTCGGATTAGTCGTTTTAGAAAGTTTTGACCCGTTAATGATTCATACGCGTGAAGTATACTCAATTAAGGCATGATTTTGACCGGTTTAATGTGCATAATACGCGTGATTGATGGGTCGTTGACTCGGCATGATTAAGGTTTCCAATTCAGTCCCAATCGTTGGTCAAAACAAGAAGAAAGTGAGGGTGTTTGGGTCGCATGCTGTAACAGCGACCAAGAAGAAGAAGAAGACAGAATCAGGTGTGTATATATATAAACGGGTTGGAGTAAAAACAAGAAAGGAGGCTTGGCTTAGTGGTGTGTGCGTTGGTGTGATTCTGAACCGACTCGAGTTCGAGTCCGGTTGGAAGCAGTTTTTTTTTTAAACAGATACAAAGGGGAGGGGGTTTGGGCTGCATGTTGGGCTTGGCCTGTTGTTGGGCTGGCTTGGGCTCAGCTTCTTGTGGGCTCCGAAAATAAGGTAAAGGGGTGGGTTTGGTTATGGTTTAAGTCTAATGTTCAAAACCCAACATAACTTTTATCATTATTACTTTTATCATTATCATTATTATTATTATTATTATTATTATTATTATTATTATTATTATTATTATTATTATTATTAGGATAAAATGTGACGTATAAGATAGGAGATGCGAAAAAAAAATGTATATTTATATATATGTAATAATAATAGGATAAAAGTGACGGATGTCACAAAAAGAGATGTGTTTTGCAACACATCAATTGTTATCCCGATTGAGGGTTTGGGTCAATACATGTCCGCAGTGGAGTACGAGGCTATACTCAAGTACCGGTTGATGATCCCTATGTATCTGGAAGATGAAACATACCCCATCTGCCGTAAAGCTTGCATGGATAAATATGGGGAGCACGCAATTCATTGCAAAGAGCTCCCTGAGTTTAAATACCGGCATGACTGGGTGAGGGACGTTTTGTGGGATATCCTGAGAAGAGCTGGGATTTCTGCCAAGAAGGAGGCCCCTGTAAATTTTCTCACAGACCCTACGGAAGGGAGATCCACTCTACGACCAGCGGATCTGCTTGTCTTTGGTTGGGAGAGGGGGAAACATGCTTGCGTGGACCTCACAGGGGTATCTCCTTTGGTTGGGTTAAGGGAAACAGGGTTTGTAGCTGGGCAAGCATCGAGAAAGGCGGAATCGAAGAAAGTAGATAAGCATGCTAAAGCTTGTGCAGAGAACCAACATGTCTTTATCCCTTTGGCCTTTGATACCTTTGGCTCCCTAGCGCCAGAAGCTATTCGTTTCTTGACCAGGGTCCAACGTGTCGTCCACAACAATAGTTCATCTCCAGAGGGGCATGGATTTGTCTTTGGTAGACTAGGGTTCGCAATTCAGAAAGGTGTGGCGGCGCAGCTTATTGCCCGTCTACCTTCTATTGTGATGTAACTTTCGTATTTTATTTCTTGGTTATGTAATTCAGATTTACGAATGAAATAATTACCCATTATGTGTGCACATAAAATAAGTGCAAAAATGAATTATATTTGACATTAATTGTTTTTCGAAAGGAAAAAAAAGGCCATTTACCGACTGCCCATCTACCGCAAAAGGTAACATCATGAACCATCACCACCGTCGTCGTCAAGCCACTCCAACGCCACTCTCAACCAAGTCATCAGTTGCGATTCGTATTAATAGTATATTAACAGTTATATTGGGAAAACAAAATGCCTAAAAATGATTACACTAAATGATACATTATCTGTAAGTTATAACAGAGCCACACAATTTTCGTAGCTAAAGATTTAATAAAAATATTACAAAACCCACACATTTAGTTTCCTCTACATTTACTCAATCACACCCATCTCTGTATATCTTTCTTATTCTCACAGTCAACACAAAGACACTCCCATAGTCCCATTCTTTGTATCTCTCTCAATCGAAAGCCCATCCAACATTTTTAACCGACCACCATAAAAAAACAAAAAAGGAGTGTTGCAAACCTTGAACTCCCAACCATATTGTTAACATACAAGGGGAATTACCACTACACTATTTTCCATCTTGATATTATGGTGTCCATCTTAATATTCTTATGGGGTCCTTACATATATTGGTATATTGGCTCTACTACATTTTTAAAAAAGATTGATGTCCGGGACCCCGACCTAATACACATGGGTCCACCCCTGGCCATACCTAAAGCACCTACCATAGTGACGCCTTGTTACGAGTAATTAGTAATAGAAGGACTTAATTGTAATAATAGGGAAATAAGAGGGGTAAAATGGTAATTGTGTAAGAAGTCGTTGTAATAGTCGTTAATAGCCGTTGGCTATATATAGATTGTATGTGTAATAAGATGATCAGCTTGATGTGTGATTAATTCCTTCTCTCTGATTTCTATTTTGATCCTATCAAGTGGTATCAGAGCTATCGTTCCTCGGTAGCTGTGATTGGTTATAATTCGTTTAACTACCGTAACTGTTTTTCCCGCCAAAAATACCAAACTCACAAACCACCATAACCACCACTGTTCATCGTCTTCTACCTCTATCACCACCACTTTCTGCCATTAAAACACCATTTCAGTTCGATTCCACCGGTTACAATCATTCAATTCATCTAATCTTCCGATCTTATTCGATTCTATCATCTACCGTATTCTTTCTTGAACCGGAATTGATCAATCAGTGATCATTCCAATATTTTTCCATTTCACTCTGTAATTCTCAATTTCTTGCAATATTTTTCCATTTCCTTTCATTAGTGTCCTGTCCTATAATAATAATACACTTGAAAAACAGTTATTACAATAATGACTACCAGAAATCAATCCTTAGAGCAACGCATGCAGGACACTGAAACTTTACTGGGTCGTAATATGGATGAGTTAGCAGCAGATATTACTCAAAGCTCAACAGATATTGAAGCCATTAAGATCCAATTGCAAGAAAGTAGTCAAAAATTGACTGAGGTCCTTAATGCTTTGAATGTTATCAGTCAAACTCAGACTCAGTCTCAAAGGTCCCATACAAGAGATGAATCAAGAACTCAAGTGCAGGTACATGACCACTATGGTGGTAATAACAGATTTACAAAAATGGAGTTTCCCAAATTTAATGGTACGAATTTGGAGGGATGGATATGTAAGGTTGAACACTTCTTTGCAATTGACAATACTCCACCCAATTGGAGAGTAAAGTTAGTTGTAATACATTTAGATGATGTTGCCTTACTGTGGCATCAATCTTTCATTAAATCCAGGGGTGGATCTATAGAAGGAATGTTGTGGGAAGAGTATAAAGGGTTCATTACTACAAGATTTGCTGCTGTTATTGGCCAATATGCTATGGGAGAACTTGCAGCCATAAGGCAGACTGGTACCTTGGCTGAATTATGTCAAGAATTTGACCTAGCCTTGACTAAGGTCAATATTCCT
Organism: Ambrosia trifida; assembly: GCA_028751855.1. NCBI lineage: Eukaryota > Viridiplantae > Streptophyta > Magnoliopsida > Asterales > Asteraceae > Ambrosia > Ambrosia trifida. Next base: position 35,580,615 of record CM054126.1, read on the forward strand.
GATGAATATGCAGTGAGTTTGTTCTTAAGGGCGGTCAACCCAGAAATTGGTACTGCTTTGAGATTATTCAGACCCAAAGATATTCCTGAGGCCTACTACCTTGCAAGAATCCAAAATGACAATTTGTCCATGCTTAAACCAAAGGATAGTGTCAACACTACAAAATCTCACAAATGGTCCTCTAAACCTTATGATTCAACATATAAGTCTAACACAACAACTCAAACTGCAGCTAATCTACCATTGTTACCAGCACCTTATCCTAAATCTAAAGTACCTTATAGAAGAAGTCTAACCACCAAAGAAATAGAGGAAAAGAAAGCCAAAGGAGAGTGTTTTGGCTGCAATGAAAAGTACACTTCTACTCACAAATGCAAAGCCAAATTGTATTCCATTGAGATAATGGAAGAAGAGGAGGAAGAAGAGAATCAAGAAGTGTTAATTTCAAAACCAGAGTTAGTCCCACAAATTTCTTTGAATGCAATTATGGGAGTACCTTCTTACTCTACAATGCAAATTAGAGGGTCAATAGGGACAAGAATTCTGCACATACTGACAGACTCTGGGTCAACTCACAACTTCTTGGATGAGAAGGTTGCTGACAAGATGCAGTACCCTACAAAGAAGATTGTCCCTATGAAAATCACTGTTGCAGATGGAAATGTGTTGATTTGTGAAAGAATTTGTCCTGACTTACAGTGGATGATGCAGGGGAACTGGTTTAAGACTGATGTGTTAATACTTCCTCTGACAAACTATGACATGGTGTTAGGCATTCAGTGGCTTCAAAGCCTTGATGACATCACATGGAACTTCAAAGAGTTGACAATGAAGTTCAAGATTGAGAACAGAATAGTGGAGCTTAAAGGCACAACTAACAAGGATGTAAGTCTGTGTACCACTGAAAAATTATATTCTTATTTGCATAACCCATCCCAAGTAGCCCAGGCCCACTTATTCAGTTTACAATCATCCACCACTGATGAATTCATCCATACACCTTTAGTTAAACCTACAACACAAACCACACAGATTGATTCTTTATTAAAAGACTTCAATGACATTTTTGCCCTACCCAATTCCCTACCTCCCAAAAGACCATGTGATCACCAGATTGTTTTAAAAGAAGGTGTTCAAGTTGTAGCACAAAAACCTTACAGATATCCATCTGCATAAAAGGATGTCCTAGAGAAAATGACACAAGAATTGATGGATATGGGGGTAATAAGGGAAAGTACAAGTGCTTTTGCAGCTCCTATTGTACTTGTAAAGAAAAAAGATGGTTCTTGGCGTATGTGTGTGGATTATAGGAAGCTGAATGATGCAACAGTTAAGAACAATTTTCCTATTCCTCTTATTGATGAACTACTTGATGAATTGGGAGGAGCTGCTGTTTTCTCTAAATTGGATCTGAGGTCTGGCTACCATTAGGTTAGAATGCATGATGATGATATACATAAAACTGCTTTTAAGACTCATCAAGGGCATTATGAATTCTTAGTCCTACCATTTGGTCTAACTAATGCACCTGCCACCTTTCAAGCCCTCATGAACACAACTTTTAAACCTCTTTTAAGAAAGTGTGCTCTGGTGTTTTTTGATGACATATTGGTCTATAGTTCTTCTATGGATCAGCATTTAATTGACCTCAGACAAGTCTTAGAGATCATGAGAAAGAATTCATTATTGGCTAAACAGTCTAAATGCTCATTTGCTGGTACAGAAGTGGAATATCTGGGTCATGTAATTTCTCAGAAAGGTGTAAGCACTGATCCTTCTAAGATAGTGGCAATCACTGATTGGCCTGTGCCTAAAAATGTGAAGCAGTTAAGAGGCTTCTTAGGATTGGCAGGCTACTACAGAAGGTTTATCAAATCCTTTGGTGGAATTGCTAAACCATTAACAAATCTTCTTAAGAAAGATTCTTTCCATTGGAATGCAGAGGCTCAAACTGCATTTGAGCAGTTGAAGGTAGCCCTCTCATCTGCTCCTGTTTTGGCTCTCCCTAATTTTGATGAGGTGCTTATATTGGAGACTGATGCATCAGCTAAGGGTCTAGAAGCTGTGTTAATGCAGAAAGGCCATCCACTAGCTTTTATAAGCAGGGGTATTTCAGTAAAACAATAGGCAATGTCAGTATATGAGAAAGAGCTCCTAGCAATTCTAATGGCTGTCAAGCATTGGCACCATTACCTCATTATTAAACATTTCATTATTAGAACAGATCAACAAAGTCTCAAATACTTGTTGGAACAAAAGGTTAGTACACCTCTTCAACAGAAATGGTTAGCCAAACTCCTACCCTATGACTATGAGATTGTATGTATATAAACAAGGGGTTGAAAATAAAGTGGCTGATGCACTGTCTAGAGTGGAAGGGCTAGCTTTATTCCAGATGAGTTTAAGTTCCTTAGACCCTTGTTTATGGAAAAGAATCAAGTTGAGTTGGGAAAATGACCCTGCTATCCAAGAGATTTTCTACAAGCTGCAACACACTTCTTCTGTTCCTAATTATTCATGGAATGGTGAAATTCTTAAAAGGAAGAATAAGGTGGTAATTGGAAATGATTGGCAACTTAGAGATGATATCTTAAGGCTATGCCATTCTTCTTCATTAGGAGGACATTCTGGTTCTTATCCTACCTTGCAGAAATTAAAGCAAATGTTCTATTGGAAGCATTGTGGAAAGGATGTCAGGAATTTTGTTAAACACTGCAATGTCTGTCACAGGGCTAAGTATGAAAGAGTTGCAAGCCCTGGGTTATTACAACCTCTACCTATCCCTACAGCAGCTTTTCTAGACATTTTTATGGACTTTATCAGTGGCCTTCCTAAGTCTCATGGTAAAGATTCAATCTTTGTTGTAGTGGATCGTTTTACAAAGTATGCCCACTTTGTTGCCCTATCCCATCCTTATACAGCTGCTCAAATTGCTCAGGTTTTCTTTGATAACATCTTTAAACTACATGGGTGTCCTAACTCTATTGTTTCTGATAGAGACCCTGTATTTCTAAGCACTTTTTGGCAGGATTTTATGAAATTACAAGGTTTGACATTAGCCTTATCGTCTGCTTACCACCCACAATCGGATGGTCAGACAGAAGTTTTAAACAGATGTCTTGAGTCCTATCTCAGGTGCATGACCATGGATGACCCACTCCAATGGCCTAAATGGCTAACTTTAGCTGAGTGGTGGTATAATACCACTTTTCACTCCTCAATTGGAATGTCTCCTTATGAGGCATTATATGGTACACCACCACCTATACACATTCCATATATTCCTAATGAATCTAAACTGGATTCAATTGAGGAATGGTTCCAGCTTAAAGAGCAAAAACTTGTAACTTTGAAGGCAAATTTGGCTAAAGCTAGAAACCGAATGAAACAGATGGTAGACAAAAAGAAGACTGATAGACAATTCAATGTAGGTGACTGGGTCTATGTCAAGTTGCAAGCCTATGTTCAAACCTCCCTAAAGAAGCATAGAAACAAAAAGCTTTCTCCTACCTATTATGGGCCCTTTCTCATAACAGAACGAATTGGTAGTGTTGCTTACCGGTTAGATCTTCCGTCTTCTTCCCAGATTCACCCAACATTCCATGTTTCCTTGTTGAAAGCTGCTCCTGAGGGTCCTGTTTCCATCACTCCATTGCCTGAAGATCCCAGGTTTTCTTTCAAACCAAGGGCTATTTTAGACAGAAAAATGATTCGGAAAAGGGGCAGAGTTGGTGCGCAAGTTCTAGTGGCATGATCTTCCTGTTACAAAAGCAACTTGGGAAGATCTTGAAGAATTCCAGCTACGTTTTCCAGAGTTTGATTCATGAGGACATGAATGATTTTATCAGGGGGTATTGTTACGAGTAATTAGTAATAGAAGGACTTAATTGTAATAATAGGGAAATAAGAGGGGTAAAATGGTAATTGTGTAAGAAGTCGTTGTAATAGTCGTTAATAGCCGTTGGCTATATATAGATTGTATGTGTAATAAGATGATCAGCTTGATGTGTGATTAATTCCTTCTCTCTGATTTCTATTTTGATCCTATCACGCCTCATCCACCTTAATCGCCCGAAATCTTTTTCATGCATACAGTCTCAAAAAAACGGTGTTAGAGGGTGTTTGGGATTGAGTTTCAAAACAACTTATTGACTTATTGGTTTTTCCAAGAAGCCAATAAGTCAATAAGCTGTTTGTGTAACCCAAAAGCACTTTCTGTTTTGACTTTTGGCTTTTGGCTTTTAAGGGTGGAAAAACTGTTTTTAAAAAGTTAGAAATCATGGTTTTTGGCTTTTGGCTTTTAGCTTTTGAATTTTGAAAAAAAAATTACAAATCTACCACCCATACAACCAATATTCACAATAAGTTAAGCGACACACTTAAAAAAACACAATCTATGAACTTTTTGACGTTTCTCATTCCAAAAGCTAATCTAAACACTTTTTTTAAAACTCCTTTTCAAAAAGTCATAAGCTAATAAGCACTTCTGATCAAAAACACTTTTGCATTTCCAAACTCAAACCCAAACACCCTCTTAGTTAAATATTAGATCAACATTATAACAATACTTGTTATTGGAATCATAATTAACACATACCAGCTATACATGAACAAAAAGTGTTGTGGTCAATCCAATCCCGCCCATTAATGTACTAAATAATGAACGACATGTTTTGACTCGTGATCCAACCTGCCCATCTTCGCCTGACAAGCATAGATCATACAATATGCAAGGTCCCTCATCAGCTCATCCTAGTTATATCCTAACTTAAAAAAAAAAAAGTACTAACAAATTAACAATACAGATTAAAGACTGATACCCGAGGACAAAATGCATACATACGCGCACACAATTTTAACAAGATTCCCAATAAGAATTTTTTTTCCTTTAGGTTTAGATATAGGCGCATTCATATACGCCATTTTTGTGTTGTATTTTGCTCGAAATGCGCCATTGTATGTCCACTTGCAAAAATTAAAAGCAAGTTAAAGGGATTTTGTAAAGTATGCATCTTAAGTTCATATCAGACATGAGTTTTAGTGTCACACCCCAACCCGAAACAGGCTGACGTGTCACACTTACAGATATCAAATACCAAACAAAGTCCATAAAACGTTAAATAGAAATCCAACGGAACAATAAAGTTCAAAATAAAGTTTCAAAGTTATGTCTTATTAAAACTAAAATACAAAAACTAAATTTCTTTTAGCACTCGAACATCAACTCTCAACCTTGATTTCCCTGGTTTCCCCGATTACCCGCGAGACAAATAAGAAAACACAAAAGAAAACTACGGCTGAGCCAAAAATTGCCCAGTAACGGAAAGAATAACAGTACATATAAAAGCGGTTTAACGAAGCGAAATTTCAAAACGGAATACTGAAACAAAACTTATCATATCATATCAAAGGCATATCAGAGAACATATACTAACTTACACGACTATAACGTAGCAATAAAACATGTCGTGTAATCAGAAGCACCCATAGCCAAAACAAAGGGGGTACATAGGTAGCTAATCCATGCACCAATGAAATAGTGAGTGTGGCGTGCACCCATTATTCCATCTCCACATACAAAAACACATACACATAACAGAGCTAAGATCGATCTATACGCCTCTAGGGGCCAAGTGTTACACTAACACAACTAGAGACGCCGTGAAAATTTATAATGCACTGTCACGAACAGTACCATGCCGTTGACGCCCAAACGACATGTCAAACAGAGTGCCAGGGTGACAGAGTACAAAAAGGCGGATATCGAATAAATACTTAATGAGGTCTAAGGAACATGCAACAATGATCTCAAATTTAAGGTATATTGCATGCTATCAAAAAATCCGTACTACAAAGTAACGGACCGAATTTATATATATAAAAATATACTATAAAGAGAAGGAAACGGAATCCGTACCTTAATTCAGCAAGTAACAAAATGAAGAGAATTCAAACGGACACGAATACCTACATTTTTTTTTTATCATTAATTAAACTCGCTGAACTTATAACACAATGTCCAACTCTTTCGTTTTAATGTTCCAACGACCAAGAGTTCCATGCCGTAACCTATCCGTTATCAAAGTCTTTAAGAAAGATGACTTGCTTTTATGAATACATATCCACTTGCTAAATTCCCTTTTCTTTTCCTTTTAAACTATTTCCGAAAAAAATAAAAAAACAAAACACTTGTAGTATCATTTTTAGAACCCACATCAACATATTTAATTTTCTAAGATTCTACCATTAGCTGTGTATATGTAGAAAATAGGAAACGTGTGTCATTCATTTATAAAATATATGTTATAATCACCAACTATACACCCATATCGATCCCATGTAATTAATATGTATATTAATTGTTTACCAAAATTCCACCTCTGATTTTGATGCCCAACTCAACCCATAAATGTAAAGTTTCAAACCAATTTAGTCAATGGAGTTCTCAGTCGTTCATAACCTTTAACACTCTGTTCCAGAGTTTCATTAAAGGATGGAAGAGAAAGGATTGGGAAGGAAGTGGGGAAAAAATGTGTTCCAGAGTTTTTTATATGAGGGGAAGGGGGGGGGGAATGAGAGGGATAATAAAGAGATTTTTAGGGTGAGTTTTAATCTTTCCAATTTGGAAGGAATTGGAGAGAATGGAAGAGGAGGGAGATCCTTTCTCTTCCATCCTTTAATGAAACTCGGGAACACAGTGTAAGTGAATGGCTTAAATAAAAATCAAAATTATCAATGACGATCAAATATTTACCTCCGCCGATGAGCAGCGTAAACAAACTAGTGGCTTCGCGAATACGATTAGCGTGGTCAGCTACAAAATGAATGGAACCGCCAATAACGACAACCGTTCGTGGTAGCAACCAGTTGATCCACGAAGGTTTACCGTGGTGATCGCAACAACAAATGAACGAGTGACAAGGGCTGTTATTACGACGGAACAATTTACAAATCATTGGTTTAGAACTTAAACAAGTATTTGAATAAAATGGAATTAGGGCGATTCGGTACCTAGGCCGCGAACAGCGAAGAAGACGTATGATCCAAAGACGTCAACGTGGATAGCAGCGCAGCGCAACGGAGAACCTTAGCATACGAGTGGGTTTCACAGGCGGTGTAGTGGTAGCGATCCGAATGCAAGTAGCTTGAGATATTTAACGAGCAGGGAGTAAATCAAAAGCAAATGTGAGGGATTCGGTTGCAAGGTTTAATAAGAAGCTGAAGGTTGGTGCGATCGAGTAACTGACTCCCAAAACATCGCCATGTTCGTTTGATATAAATCAAAATCTAAAAATGGGTTTTAGCGATAACAATAAAGGAACGATATTTTTTTTGAACGGCCAACGAATCAATTCCGAGCACTCTCGGGCACCCTTTTGGCGAATCAGGTACTCGAGAGTACCCGGGCCACCAATTGCCACCAATTCCCGGGAAAACCCGACCACTCACCCGCCCGAAGGCACGACGGTAAAATAGTCGGTAAAACCGGTCGGGATCAGGACTCGAACCCAAGCCAATGGTCGGGCCATCCCTCATTTCCCATCCACCAATGTCCTCCAAATGTAGCTAGTGAGAATTGAACCCAAATCTCTCATAGGAAACTTTAGGCCCTCAACCAACGATATGGGCAAAAGAAAAGTATGTAGAAATTGAAATTAATTGATACAAATCATTGACTATTATATTAATTCTTTTTAGTGTTTGAATGACAACACATTTATAATTAATGTCAAATTGTTTTCCTACAAGCTAGAAACGTAAATTTAGATATATATATTTGGTAAATAAAACAATTTTTTTTTTTCAAATCACTAATCCTTTATTTGACTTTACGATATATTAGATTAGTTTAAAATATAACATGTTAATTCGATATTTATTAATTTAGGGTTTTCTTAATTTTTCGAGTATTATCCTATATGTTTATTTTACAACTTTCATGAATAGTGCCATCCACGTTTTAAAAAGCTTTTAAATAATAATGGTTTTAAGATTGTTAACAATAAGTTTTCTGGTACAGATGGTTGTAGCATTGTTGTTTGTTGTGTGTTGCCCGTGTTCGAGTCCTGCAGTTGTGTTTTTTTGTTCCCATCCCTTTAACTGATTTTTTTTTAATAAAAAAATGTTAGTGAGAGGTGATGTCCTTCTCATCAGTACACGTGTGTACACGTGTCTGTTGCATATCCCATCCTTTCTCTCTTATTGACAGACATCCTTCATACTTTCTCTCTCTCATACAACCCTCATTCAACTGGATCATAGCTTTTCCCCTTTCTTCTTCGACCTGTGATACGCCGCCGTCATCGCCAACGTCTCGAATCCATTATCTTCATCAACAGGTATGACCTTTTCACCTTTATATCAGATCTTTGTGTTGTTGGGGACTGATTTTCATGGTTCAGTTTTGTGGTACTGAGGTTAGGGTTTAAAATGGGTTTGGTTGTGTGTGTGTTTGTAGTGGAGGTTAGATTTTACAGGGTCTTGGGGATGTGACGGTGGCGTAAGATGGTGGTGGCCTGGGTTTTTAGTGGTTGTCTTTGTGGCGGCTTATATACTGGCAATCTCTCTACTGGGTTGGAAACATTTACGGTGCAACTTTCAGTCTTCCCAGATTATGAATAGAGAAAAAAAAAAAAAGCAGACAGTGGTAAGATACTGATATCCCTATGACTTATCATTTTTTCTATTTTTCCTTTTTTATTACATATACTTAGAACATATTTTGGGTACTGTTTTTTAGTGAATCATTGGTAGTGCAGGTTATGCAATATATTAGTGAAAATTTATTTTGATTTTGTTACATGTTTAATTACTTCGGGTTGTTGTTTCTACTCAGGATTTTAGGGGAGATGTTATATTGTTAAGAATCAATTATACTGGGTTTCCTTCATTGCGGAAGGCTACAAAAGTTGTTAATGGCATTGGAGGTGTGGTCTTTTTCTTATTACTTTACTCATACTTTAGGTGAACTATGAAAGCTTGAAGCTTTGATAGATAAAGAGTACAATGGTATTGCTACAAATCATGCTAATGTACTGGTGTAGATTATTAACCTTGCTGGTACACTATTTCTAGGAGTTCTTGAAATTGCCTCGATGATGACGGCGTCAGACCGCAATTCAGGTTTGTGGTTTCATGCCACGAATTTATTAGGTTTGTGTTTTCATACATGTGTGTCGAGATCGCCGATGCAACCCCTTTTTGTCGCTATGGTGGCCGGTGAGTCATTTCTGATATTTTTTTGCGAATTTCAGTCGTCGTGTTCAGGTATCAGTCAAACTCGATTATTTATTTCCTATTCTTTAATTGAATTTTTTTTCCCATCATTTGTCTATTGGGTTTTTGGCGGTGGCTTTAACCATTGTTAACCAAATAATTAAATCACAAAAAAAAAAAAAAAATTAACCTTTTTTGTTTATCATAGATTAGGTATATATTATGTGGGGTTTCAATAAATTAGTAATCAATTTGTGAGAATGTCATTGGGTTCTTTTGAAATCGCAATGTTGCAATTAAAAGAGAATTTTGAAAGCCAACACATTGAAAACCACAGGTCATTGAATTAATCTCCATTAGTTTTCTTTTGTAGGTTTATGCAATTATGTTGGCTGACCCCTAGCAAATTAAATGGTCATTGTTGCAGCTGTTTGAGGAGCAATTGGCTATGAAAGTGAAGTAATTTTAGTTATTAGGCATTTTTTTGGCGTTTCCAATAAAGACATCAAGGTAAATTTGTAAGGTTTATGTAGTAATATTAGTAAGCTTAATGTATTACTACTAGAAAGTCTCTACCATTCGGATTTGTGTATAAATGTTCATATCCGAAAAAAAAATGTATGTTTGTAACCATTGAGCTTTCATAGGAAGTTGTGGCTTTGGTTAGATGTATGATGGAAGAACATGATTTGTATAACGATATTGTGGAATTACATTCAAAAACATAATTTATGATTTATATATGCGAAAAACAATAATGTATTGGTGCATTGAAGATGTTTTGGTATTTCAGGAACCGGCTATCACATTGAGGTTGCTGTTTTGACGAAACGACCGAAATAGCATGGACAGAGCAATCTACATGTAAGTATTCTAATAATAATTACACATTACATACCTCCGGAACATCTTGAAAATGCGGTCACCAAGTTTCATTTTGTACATATATTTTAGCTAACTCACTTTATGCTAATAATGCTGCAATTTATTGTGGCATTTACGACTACTTGATCAGGAGCTTCTCCAAAGATTGTTTACGATCCTAGATAGGCGTTAAGAGACCGGTATGAAGAAAGGAAGGACGGTATACATGTGGTTGGATATCAAAACCCTCCTCCCCGCGTAATTGACTAGGTCATTGTCGAAACAGGTTGGATTGGCTTAACACCTTTTTGTCTGTTCTAAGTTTTTTTTCTTTTAAAGAGTTAGTGTTAAATATGATTACAAAGGCCTATATTATTACAAAAGCCTAATATTTGAGCAGAGAAAGTTAGATGGTATTAAAAAGGAGTGGGTGATTTGCTTTAAGCATTTACTTTTGGTGACTTTTGACCCATTCGATGTTTTTATTTTAATTGTGATAAAATTCAGGCACCACGAGCATCCAAAGGAGTGCTACGATTCGCAATCCCGTCACTGGCAAGGCATTGTTGGCTACTTAATAACTCTTCTAACTTCATTGAAAGAATTTCGTATGTATCTTTTATCCGTTTCCTCTTTAACATGATACAGAGAGAGATGTTCAGAAGATAACCATAGAGCTTTCATAGGAAGTTGTGGCTTTGGTTAGATGTATGAAGAATAAAGTAATAACTATCTTCCTTAAATGGTTTAAGAAACACTTTTTGTTAGTATGTTATTTCCCTTTAGATTTCTTCACATCAGCCCTCTTACATTTTGCTTGACTTGCAGTATGAACTGTATAATCATCAACTTCAAATTCTGGTAAAGAACCCTGACACACTGTTCCGCTTGCAGTCATGGTGATACTAAGTCGTTGTTTCGATGCTGATGACACTCAAATTACTTTTTCCAGCTTTGTATTAGTTTAAAAAATATGGTTTTTTTTTTATGTGGAGTTTACATACAAGGTGGTTATTATTGATTGAGTTTAATGGTTGGTTTGATGTGAAAAAGTTGGTGGAAAATCGGTTGTCACGTTGATGCACAAGAATGTGTATGCGGTTTAGAGGCGACCAAATTACAAGGCGCGCAACGCGCGCCTCTAATAACCACTAGTTACATTTAGTTTCTAAATGCCTACAGATACAATAATGTACCTGCATTTAAGTTTTGAAAATATAGAAACAATCTTGTTGACCTGTTCTATTAAATATACAAACCTTCTTTTGTAGAATTTTTGTGTTAAAAATACCTATTTGGTGGAGTGGCATTGAAAGTGAAGGTTAGTGCTTGGGACTGAAAGGTCTCATGTTCGAATCTGATCCCACCCAAGTTTTACCGATTTTCCATTGTCGTGCTTCATGCGGGTGGAGGTTGGGTTTTCCCCGGCTGGTGGAACTACCGTGGGCCTTCGGCTACCCAGCGTTGTCTGCTTTCGCGGGCGTATGGAGTGTCTTTGGCCCTAGGTTACCCCGTGTAGTCGGGCATTATGCTTAGTTGGTCCTTAAAAAATACCTATTTGCCCACCATAACTTCTTTTTTTAAGAAAAATGATGCATTTATTTGGGCACACAAGATTCTTTTGTATTTCTTTGTTAAAACCTATGTTGTCAAAAGCCCCTCGGGCGCAGCGAGGCACACCTATAGCGCCTGGTGGTGGCTTAGGCGCAAATCTGGGCTTTTTTGTGAAAAACGGTGCCTAGGCGCACACCTGGGAACCAGACGCAGGCGATAAAAAACGCTACCTTAAACTCATCAGGCGCAAATCTTGACTTTTTTGAATGTTTTAGTATCACTTTTCAGCGTCATTATGTGATAAGCCTGCACAAGTAACAACCTATTTATATGTCTAACTAGAATTTCTAAAACTTAATCCAAGTCATTAGAAAATGCTGATTACACATTAGAAAGTGATTTCAAGATCAAAAACATTTGCAATGAACAAATTCTAAACCTTTTTGCATTCGTACATAACGTTGATATTAAACTCAATACTAGCTGCTAAGACGCTAAGCCTGCTATTAACAGACTTGTCCATTTTATCTTCTTTCGTCGGTGCAGAGAAATCACAGCGGAAAAGCTCATCAACACCAATAGTTCCAGCCTTATCATCTGAACATCTTGGAAGAAAGCACCCTTATGATAATACTTATGCATACACCGCCGTTTCTGCTTTTGTACATGAGCAGGCTTCGGGTTCCTTCTCTCTCATTCGCTCCTCTTCTTCAGCCATATTTATAACCCTCTCAATATCCTCCCTCTCCTTCACCGTCGCATCATGGTCATCTCTATCTCCTTTAATCCTCACAATCTCACGAGCCTTCCACGCTTCATACGCTTCAGCCTCGTTCAGCTCATCATCTGTTTCCATATCAGCAATATTAACCGCTAATTCCAAATTCTTTTGTATCGCCATATCTTTACGTATTTCCTCAACAACAACATGTTTCGTCTCCAATGCATCCTCATCATCATCTCAAACTCCACCCTCTCTTGTCTCATCTGCTCCTCTTCTTCCGTTAAAACAATCTCCGCTTGTCGAATTCTCCTATGATCCACTCTAACTTCTTCCTTATCATCTAACCTATTTTCTGTCAACTGACACAGCCTCAGATCATCTCTTTTCACAATATCATAATCCTCCCTACTACGAAAAGCTTTTCCAAATGCGCGGGGGGGGGGGGGGGGTTGGTTTGCTCTCTACTTTAGAGGATAGGGCACTCCATGGGTATGGGTCCTCGGCAATGGTTGCCGCACGACAACATCGCCGCCACCCCCTTGGCAACGGACATATTGGAATGTGCTTGGCAAGAAGTAACCGTGCAAACTATTGTTGAATTCCATGTTCTTTTGATCGTTGGCAACAGTCACAAACTTGGCAACGGTTACCTTTTAAAAAAATGTTTTTAAAACTTTTTATTTTAAAGCCTTTATATATATATATATAAACCATACCAAATCAAACCATATCCACCAAAAGAAAACCAAACACTATACTCCACTATTTCACTCAAACCTTCACCGTACGCTATGGCTTTTATTAATTTTTCGTATGATGATCTTGGGATATCCTTAGGCTACTAGGTATGCAGACGCACCCCACCCCCGTCCACCTACTTTTTGCCCCGTCCCCCACCCCCACACCGCCGCCTGCCCCGTCCCCCTTCTCCCCCGTCCCTCCCGTCTCTGGCGGAACATAAAGGACGAGCCAATCATGTTTTTCCTTTTTTTTTTTCGAACATTGCAACTGCTACATTCCAAAACCCAACGGCTAAATTATTTAAATTTTTTATTTTTTCTAAAAATTCAATCTATATATATACCACCAAATCAACCATTTTCTACACCTCATCTCTACATTTTATACCTTTTATTTTATAAACTACCCACATTTTATAAAAAAATCTCATGGATCCCTTCTACCAATTCAACCAAAACCCAAATGAACCTAACCCCACTCATCCTTTCACCACACCGGGTTACACGCCGGTAGTCGATCCACCCATCTCGCAAACCGTTACACCAATGCCGGCGGTAGCCCAAATGCTTCAAAACCCGGTCGCCTTTGCACAATTAAACCCGATCGCATATATGCAAATGCAAAGCTATATGCAACAAATTCAAGCCTTTCAAAATAGCCAACAATTTTCTCTACAACCACAACCCATTACACCTCTTGGAACATCCAAACCCACTACACCTCTTGTAACATCCCAACCCACTACACCTCTTGGACCATCTCAACCCGTAGAATCGGAGAATGAAACCGATGATGAGATATGTAACACCCCAACCGATGGCGGAAACATCGAGGTGTCACGTAGTGACGATTGCTCAATAGCTCATGGTACTAAAGTGTAATTTTGAATACATTGATTAAATAGTTTATTACATTGAAATGAAATACAACGATTCTAAATGCCAACTAAATTAAAATACAATAAATCAAAATCTAAATATAAATCCGAAAGCTTAAAGGATTCATCTCAAAACAACCTGAAACATGTACAAAATAATTTTGTCAATACAAAAATGTATTGGTGAGCATACCCTGTTTGAATATATATAGTAGGAAAAATGTTTAGCAATTCATGTGCGGTACCATTTGCAATTATGTAATAAGTAATATCCGTTCAAAACCAAACCTGAAGAATAATGACTAACACATGACTAACCAACTGAATAATGAATTAACAAGACAATGACCAAGATTCTCTCAACAGAGTCTCAAGGGGGTATACCATAGTACTATTCATTGAAAAGCTAGGCCGCCCAGCGGTTAATGATTTTGACAAGTCATAGACACACCAATTAACATAAAGCAAACACACATGAGAATTGCATTAAGTATAAGAAATTGAAACTTGATTAATATATAAGTACATGAGTCACCCCAAAGTAGTAAAACAGTAAAAAGGGGAAAGATATACTCACACTTTGCGAAAGCGACCAAAATTCACTTAAGCGGTCGTGAGCCGAGAAATTAAACCTATAATGTGTAAGCATACTAATAAGGAAATGTCTAAAAATGTCTAAGGTATCTAGGGTCTAAGGCATTAGGGTTTGCTAAGTCAATTTGGGGAATTAGAGTTTTAATGATAAGTCGCGTTAATGTAAAAGTTGTATATCACAAATAATATATGAAAGGTTGTAAATGTGGTTAAAACAATATAATATTAATTATTACCAATTGAGTATTTAGTTAAAAATATGTTTAAATAATTAAGACAAAATAATTTAGTTAATTACTTTAACTAATTATTGTAAATAAATACAATAATCATAAATATTGAAATAAATAGTTACGAGTTACTTAAAGATCCATAAATGATAATAAAGACTTTCAATCATAAGACATTTCTATTTTATAAGAAAAATATTTATAAAATAGATGTTTAAATAGTGTAAATAAATAAATGTTTAATTATATCTAATTAAACATAAATAATGTTAATAATACAAGACACGACTCAAAAATACTATTTTTATATAAATTGGATGCTTTCTTATGTAAATTAATGAAAATAATTTTCTCATAATTTTTACAAACTTATTTATATTTAAAACTGATTTAACGAGATTAAATCATGTTTAAACGATTAAAAATAATAAAATTAATAAAAATAAATGTTTTTCTGAACCAATAATTTTTATTTCAGTTCATAATCATTAAAAATAATTTATCACAAATTTTGAGATTAAAATCATTAAAAATGAATTTTTAATCAATTAAATATGATTAAAACAATTTAATTCAATAAAAATATAAAAATAAAATATTTTTCAGAAACTAAAAGTGTGGAACTTTTCTTTATGGTGTTAAAGAGCTACACCTAAATTTTTATAATTTTTTGGATAAAAATTGGATTTGTTATGAATATTTTGCGTTTAAATGGATTTTAATTGATTAAATTGAAGAATTAGGAAAAAGAATATAAAAAGAAAACAAAAATCAGAAAAGAAAGGAAAAAAAAAAACGGGTTCTATGGGTTTTGAACCCTTGACCTTGAGTTTAGACTGCATATGACTTAACCACTAGACCACCCATGCATTTGTTGTTTATTAATGAAACATAATTATATTTAAACAATATTACAAGTCCATCTTCTTCCCCAAAATATTAACCAAGAACCCTAACCCTCATCCTAATTCCAATAACCCGACTCAGATTCAATCACGGATCTGTAATAAGGGGGTTTTGTTCGGAATTGTATGGATAATAAAACGGCACAATAATAATGAACTTACAAGTGCGAATCTTAGTCGAAGTGAAGCTTCAAGAGCCGAAGCACAAGTCGCAAATTTGAGCAGGTTTTCTAGTTGGTTTTGCTAGTGTGTTGGAATGTTTTAGGACGAAAATGGATGCAGGCACGTAATGACAAGGCCAGGTTATATAATTATTGACAAAACGAACGTTTGTGTAGGATTTAAGGGTTCGACGGTTTCACATTGAAGCCGAGTAACCCATGATTAAAACGCGTTTAAGACGCTTTAAAACCTGCGTAACCGTTCGAATATGATGGAGAAACAGTAACTTAATATTAATGTTGAATGAAAACTTGTTTTGAGAAGGTTTAAGGCTCGCCGGAAAACATGGTCGGCCGGAATAGTGATCGGAAAAAAAAAATGGGTACCAGGTGGGAAGAAGGAGATTTAAAATAACTTTGGTCTTTTGGCAATATTGGTCCCTCTAGATTTAACTAGGTTAGATATAGAAAGGTTTGGTTAAGTTTTCTTTATAAAACACTAACCAAGTTAATATAAACTAACCAAAACGCGTTGATAACTTTATAAACTTAAATTTTTTTTTTTATAAAATCTTTTACGAATACGTTTTAACATACGCGTTTTGATTAAAACTTATACCCAATTTATAATAAATATAAACGATGAAAATTTTTTTTTAGCTCGTTCTAAAATTAAATTTGAAAACGACGAACTTAAAAGGGCTATAGCGGAAATATTTGAGGGCTATTTTTGTCAGTTAGATGAAAGACGAAGGTGACGGATGTCACAGTCTCCCCTACTTTAGAAAATTTCGTCTCGAAATTTTTTCAAGTGGAGGTTACTATGATACAAATGCGTTGTAAAAGTCGACTAGATTTTTAAAAGAAAATTCATCATTTATGATTCGACAAAATTAAAAAAATGGTTGTCTAATATCCAAAGTAAAAGTTTCAAAATCTTAGATAGTTGACCCGAGGTTTGGAAGTTGAGAGTTTACAATGAAAAAGGATTGGGAAAAATGTAACGGGTGAAGGGCAGAGGTACTAATGAAGGTAGTCTCCCCTACTTTAGAAAAGTTTCTAACCGAACTTTATTAAGGACAGGCAACAGGATTGTGACTAACAAGGGGTGTAAGTGTATACAAAGTTTAAGGTTTTCTGTAGGGGTGGTCAAAAGAAAGACTCTAGGAAGACGAATTGAAGCTCGTGTAAGAACGTTCTTATCGACAATGCTAGCTACTAGTCAACGATCTAATGAAGATGTAGTAATAAGGTAATGGCTAGGTACTTGTTAAACTCCTAATCCGTTTCCGCAGTATCGTTTATGCTTATATATAGGGTGTACCGCAGCTGACCCACCACACTCCCGATACTTTGGACTCGTACGGATTGTCTACCAACAGTCTAAGTAGAATCACACACCACCCTCATGTACCTGTAAGCCCATGATTGCGTTCCGGACCGTAATCATCGATTTACCTTACACTAGGGTGTTATGCTTTTCCATAACCCTAACATGAAATAAATGTGCGCAACCAATATGTAATAGCCACTGTAATGAACAGATGTTCAATCAAGACATGGTTAGAGGTTCTTCCCTTCCGGGTTCACCCTTAACCGGTAGTTTCTGTTTACATCGTTGACTTTAAACACTCATATTGATAGCCTCTGAGATTTACACCGTTCCCCTCGGATTAAAGAAATACTCTAATCCGAGTCGTACGTGGGCACTGGCTTAGATCTCATACGAGTTATCAACTAGTATGTTTATTGGCCATGATGAAAAACAAAATAATGCATAGTATAACAGGGTTTTGCTCAAAACAGGAAAGAAAATATGCATACCAAATATGCGTCAAAGTACATAAGTATAGCATAAAACCTCGATTGAAAGAATGGTATAACATAAATCGAGTAAATCGCACAATTGCACAAAATGGAAGTAAACGAGTTGAATTAATGCAAATAGTCAATGTGAAAATAATCACAAATAACGTGTTAGAAATAACTATGAATAAAAATGGTGCAAGAATAAAATAATGAAATTTACGGCAAATGAATGTGCACGGAACGGGTGTATAGCCTACTGGCATGTGAGTTTAAAATCTAGTAATTTTACATATATGCGTTATACTATAAAAGACATTTAGCAACATTCAGATAAAAAGTGTCCATTGTTTTGTTAAACCAAAAGTTTTGCAACTGAAAAAGTATAAGTGTAAAAGGTAAATTTTCGCAGTTTACTCGACTTTGTGATATTGTTGAAAGAATAGTAGTGATGCATGAGAATAAATTTTTAGAAATCGAAGTGTGTTTTAGATTCAAAACCGATTCATTTGAAAAATCTTTGTAAATACATATTTTCATGTGTCTATGAGGAGTCGAGTTTGAAAAATGTTTGGATACGTTATACGAAAACAAAAGGTTTAAATTTGGCCTTTAAAATATGCAATACAAGTTTGTAAAATGCAAAATAAAACCATTCCATGAAGTATGTGTTAATCTGATGTGTTTTAAAATACCAAGATTTAAAATGATGTGAATGATAAAATTAACGCATGTAATAGATTACCAATATTTAAGAAAGTTCATAATCAACGAGATGTAGAAATAGATCCCTGAGCTGTGGATTTCACTCCTAACTCAAAGATGTATTTCAAAATTGAAAACAATTGAGGAATGAAACCAATTACTAAGTTAAGGATATCACCCCCAGCTTAGTGGTTAAGTTTCTTTTTGAAGGAAATACTCTTTGAGGTGTGGATGTCACTCCTATCTCAAAGGTATATTCCTAAGATAAGTAACATATAGAGGAGTGAAACTAATCACCAAGGTATGGATATCACTCCTAACTTGATGATATCGTTTCGTTTGTGGAATACGAGCGTCTTCATCGCCAAGAAAAAATATCGAAAGAATAACGAGAAATAATCATAGCAAAAATATCTTGAAAGAAAATATAAGGATAAAGAGTAATATATACGAGAGGACTCGTGAAAGTAAGCTTAGTTATAGACTAGGCTAAAAGGCATTCTAATAACCTAATTCCCTATAACCATGGCTCTGATACCAATCTGTAACACCCCAACCGATGGCGGAAACATCGAGGTGTCACGTAGTGACGATTGCTCAATAGCTCATGGTACTAAAGTGTAATTTTGAATACATTGATTAAATAGTTTATTACATTGAAATGAAATACAATGATTCTAAATGCCAACTAAATTAAAATACAATAAATCAAAATCTAAATATAAATCCAAAAGCTTAAAGGATTCATCTCAAAACAACCTGAAACATGTACAAAATAATTTTGTCAATACAAAAATGTATTGGTGAGCATACCCTGTTTGAATATATATAGTAGGAAAAATGTTTAGCAATTCATGTGCGGTACCATTTGCAATTATGTAATAAGTAATATCCGTTCAAAACCAAACCTGAAGAATAATGACTAACACATGACTAACCAACTGAATAATGAATTAACAAGACAATGACCAAGATTCTCTCAACAGAGTCTCAAGGGGGTATACCATAGTACTATTCATTGAAAAGCTAGGCCGCCCAGCGGTTAATGATTTTGACAAGTCATAGACACACCAATTAACATAAAGCAAACACACATGAGAATTGCATTAAGTATAAGAAATTGAAACTTGATTAATATATAAGTACATGAGTCACCCCAAAGTAGTAAAACAGTAAAAAGGGGAAAGATATACTCACAGTTTGCGAAAGCGACCAAAATTCACTTAAGCGGTCGTGAGCCGAGAAATTAAACCTATAATGTGTAAGCATACTAATAAGGAAATGTCTAAAAATGTCTAAGGTATCTAGGGTCTAAGGCATTAGGGTTTGCTAAGTCAATTTGGGGAATTAGAGTTTTAATGATAAGTCGCGTTAATGTAAAAGTTGTATATCACAAATAATATATGAAAGGTTGTAAATGTGGTTAAAACAATATAATATTAATTATTACCAATTGAGTATTTAGTTAAAAATATGTTTAAATAATTAAGACAAAATAATTTAGTTAATTACTTTAACTAATTATTGTAAATAAATACAATAATCATAAATATTGAAATAAATAGTTACGAGTTACTTAAAGATCCATAAATGATAATAAAGACTTTCAATCATAAGACATTTCTATTTTATAAGAAAAATATTTATAAAATAGATGTTTAAATAGTGTAAATAAATAAATGTTTAATTATATCTAATTAAACATAAATAATGTTAATAATACAAGACACGACTCAAAAATACTATTTTTATAGAAATTGGATGCTTTCTTATGTAAATTAATGAAACTAATTTTCTCATAATTTTTACAAACTTATTTATATTTAAAACTGATTTAACGAGATTAAATCATGTTTAAACGATTAAAAATAATAAAATTAATAAAAATAAATGTTTTTCTGAACCAATAATTTTTATTTCAGTTCATAATCATTAAAAATAATTTATCACAAATTTTGAGATTAAAATCATTAAAAATGAATTTTTAATCAATTAAATATGATTAAAACAATTTAATTCAATAAAAATATAAAAATAAAATATTTTTCAGAAACTAAAAGTGTGGAACTTTTCTTTATGGTGTTAAAGAGCTACACCTAAATTTTTATAATTTTTTGGATAAAAATTGGATTTGTTATGAATATTTTGCGTTTAAATGGAATTTAATTGATTAAATTGAAGAATTAGGAAAAAGAATATAAAAAGAAAACAAAAATCAGAAAAGAAAGGAAAAAAAACGGGTTCTATGGGTTTTGAACCCTTGACCTTGAGTTTAGAGTGCATATGACTTAACCACTAGACCACCCATGCATTTGTTGTTTATTAATGAAACATAATTATATTTAAACAATATTACAAGTCCATCTTCTTCCCCAAAATATTAACCAAGAACCCTAACCCTCATCCTAATTCCAATAACCCGACTCAGATTCAATCACGGATCTGTAATAAGGGGGTTTTGTTCGGAATTGTATGGATAATAAAACGGCACAATAATAATGAACTTACAAGTGCGAATCTTAGTCGAAGTGAAGCTTCAAGAGCCGAAGCACAAGTCGCAAATTTGAGCAGGTTTTCTAGTTGGTTTTGCTAGTGTGTTGGAATGTTTTAGGACGAAAATGGATGCAGGCACGTAATGACAAGGCCAGGTTATATAATTATTAACAAAACGAACGTTTGTGTAGGATTTAAGGATTCGACGGTTTCACATTGAAGCCGAGTAACCCATGATTAAAACGCGTTTAAGACGCTTTAAAACCTGCGTAACCGTTCGAATATGATGGAGAAACAGTAACTTAATATTAATGTTGAATGAAAACTTGTTTTGAGAAGGTTTAAGGCTCGCCGGAAAACATGGTCGGCCGGAATAGTGATCGGAAAAAAAAAAATGGGTACCAGGTGGGAAGAAGGAGATTTAAAATAACTTTGGTCTTTTGGCAATATTGGTCCCTCTAGATTTAACTAGGTTAGATATAGAAAGGTTTGGTTAAGTTTTCTTTATAAAACACTAACCAAGTTAATATAAACTAACCAAAACGCGTTGATAACTTTATAAACTTAATTTTTTTTTTATAAAATCTTTTACGAATACGTTTTAACATACGCGTTTTGATTAAAACTTATACCCAATTTATAATAAATATAAACGATGAAAGTTTTTTTTTAGCTCGTTCTAAAATTAAATTTGAAAACGACGAACTTAAAAGGGCTATAGCGGAAATATTTGAGGGCTATTTTTGTCAGTTAGATGAAAGACGAAGGTGACGGATGTCACAAGATAATTCCCGAAACCCAACCTACGCCACCAACCAAAGGCAAACGCAAAGGAAAACAAAGAGAAAAAGGACCGGGACGTGGTAAACCACTAGAGGGAGCCGCTAGACCATGGTCCGATGTTGAAGAGGAAGCCTTAGCTAAGGCGTGGGTCGCGGCTTCAACACGCGCCAACATCGGTAAATTATTTAAATTTATAGATATGTATTTTTTTTTTCGAAATATATATGTTTATGTTATTACTTTTTTTTCCGAAATATATATTGTTTATGTTATTACTTAATTAAAGGTACCGCCCAATCGATAGACAAGTTATGGGAGACGGCGAACGAATACTTTCACAAGTTGATGCAAAGCAAGCCGTATCGAAAAAACGACGCTCTTAGCTCGAAGTGGAGAAAGATAAATACGGATTGTGGTAAATTCAATGGAATTTACAACCGTATTAAGTCAAAACCGCCTAGTGGTTGGAACGAGCAAAATATTTTTGAGGCGGCGTTGTCGAAGTATAAGGATGAGGCGAATAGATCGTTCTCCATGATACGGGCTTGGTAGGTGTTGAAAGATGAACCAAAATGGGCGGGGGTTCGGAACGAGGTTGAACGGGCCAAAAGAAAAACTAAAGCTAAACAGGGAGGTCCGTCTTGTAACACCCCAACCGATGGCGGAATCATCGAGGTGTCACGTAGTGACGATTGTTCAAAAGCACATGGTACTAAATTGTAAATATTATTGAATAAACCAGAATTGTCTTACATGGAAATGGAAAATACATTGTCTAAATGGAATGTAAATATTGAAATAACTGAATTAAAATAAAGCACTAAATGTCTCTTGTTAAAGCACTAGATCAAACTGCACCTGAAACATGTACAAAATAGATTTGGTCAACATATGAAATGTTGGTGAGCATTCCTAGTTTTGATATATATAGTAGGTTAAAAAGTTATACAATTCAAGTGCAAGCTACAGTGCAAATATGTAAACTATGTATCATACAAATGAGCGAAATCAACCCTGTGACTGTATAATGTACTGTATGAACGGCGGTGTACTTATCCAATAAATGGATAAAAGCTTAACACTGGCCACGGATTCTCCGATGAAAAAGGGGGAGAATCAATCTAGGCGGGTTGTCAATCCAAATAGCGCTATCCAATGTTAAGGTCGGCTTGTACCATGTTAATGATTTCACTAAGTACAAATGTATTCCACATGTATTGTCTAAGCATAAAGCACGTTGTAAGCAATGCACATAGTACTAGAATTGTATTGTGAAAATGTAAATTTGTATTTGAATTTGTAATAGTGTACATGTAACACCCCAAAAATGTATAAAAGCAAAAAGGGGTAGGAATACTCACTGTTTACGTAATAGCTTGTAATTGAACTTGGACAACGAAATGTGAGTTGGAATTATCCCAAAGAATCAACCTAAAGAATTTGATAATGTGTAAGGGAATAACTCTAGGATACATGGAATCCTAGGGTTTCGAATTGGGGATAAACGTTTATTTGATTAATAAGCAAATTGTTTATTAAATATAAGAAATAAATAAATAAATAAAAGTCTTTTTGTAAAATTTTAAGTTAAATATAGTCACAACATAAGATTTTGATTATGAAAATAATTTTTATAAAATTATTTTATGGAGAATAGAATATTTAATCTAATTATTTTAAATTGTCAAAATATGACTTTAATATCTAAAAATATTAAAATTACAGAATTTCTGAATTAAAAGTTGTATTTCAGTTCTAGATAGTTAGAAATAATTTATATAAAATTTTGGTGCAAAAATATTGAAAAATGAATTTATTATGATTTATTTATGATTAAAACTAACAAAAATTAATTAAAAATATAAAATAAACGGTTTTTCTGAAATAAAAATATTTTCTGGAATGTTTAAGAATATACAAGTTTAGGATAATTTTTGTGAGATTTAATAAAATCGTTTAGATATTTTTATGGAATTTAATAAATATAAATGAATAAACTTGTATTATTAATAATATATATTAAATAAATTATTTTTGAAAAACTAAAATTTGGATGATGAACTTTACCATTAGAAGATCATACAGTAATTTTTGTAGAATTTATAAACCACGTTTAGTATTTAAAAACTATTTAAAAAAAATAATATGTTAAATGTATATATAAGAAAAGTAAAAAAAAAAAAAAAAATAGGTTGTTTGTTGTGGGGCTCGAACCTGGGTTCAAACCCGGTTCTAGGCTTTAAACAAAACAACCCAACCAACTGATCTGTGAGTTGTTTGGTGTTTATGTTTCAAACTGTTTAAACTTTAAACGTGTCTGCGAGTAGTCATCTTCCCCATTTCGATTAAGATGAACCCTAGTTATCCAATTAAACGAATTGCCAAGCAATAATCCCAGGAATCATGGGGTTATTGCTTGGGTATAACCGATGAACAAAATCAAGGGATAAAATGATACCTTCGGGTCAGAAACAAAGATGAAAGCTCGGTCAACGAAAAAGTCAACAGAGCATGAATTCGCAATAGGGACGAACTGAGATGTTAATTGGATGTGTGTATGTGTTTTTCGGCACAATTAGAATGAAAAGGAGTGTTCAATTTATAGTGTAAGATCCGGGTATTGATTTGGTAATTTTTGACCATGTTTGAATGGTTACGCGTGAACCATGCTCGAAATCGAGCTGAAACCTTGGTCTTAGGGCTGATTGAACGCGTCAATTAATTGGTCAACCTTGTGTTGTTAATTATTAAAGTTTCCAAAGATAATATCTCAATCAAATGGTCAAAGGTTAAGTTGAAGAAAGGAAAATAGATGATTGCTGTTGCTGGGTCGCGTAACAGGTGAGGAAGAAAAGGAAAACAGGCGAGAAACAAGCCTTAAATACAATTCGAGTTGGGATATTAACAAATATGATGCTTGGCTCAACTGGTTCAGCGTGTTGGTGTGTTCCAGCTTCTGCCCGGGTTCGATCCTTGGCAGAGGCATTTTTTTTAAACTGATAAGGGGAAAAAGGGTAATGGGCCTGTTGGTGGGCCGGCCTTGTTGGGCTTCAGGAAAACAAAGGAGAAGGTTGGGTTTGGTTTAGTTGTGTTGGGTTGGTTTAGAGATGGTAAGTAAATAAATAAAAAAAATGTATATATATTAAAATCTGAATTTTTTTATTATTATTATTATTATTATTATTAAATAAAAATTGAAATAAAAAGTGACGGATGTCACAGCATCCCCTACTTTTAGAAACTTCGTCCCGAAGTTATTTACAAACATAGGGTTATGGATGCTTGGGTAAAAATTAAGATAACTGTGGTCTGGAAAATTCGGATGATCTGGATAAGGGGTTTGATAGGTGTGAGTCAAGGATTGGATTAGGTTCGTCTCGAAAGGGTAAAGAGAGTAAGAATCTAGTAAATCACTACACTTCAAGTTTTAGGACTCCTAAAATAAATGCATGAGTTGATTGACTATAAAAAGACTAAATGAACTACCAAGTAAACAGAGTTTGTTCCTGGTTCGACTCCCAGTCTCACTTTCAATGCATCATTAGTGTTTGTATACAGGGTGTACCGCAGCTAACCCACCACACCTTTGATACCTTGAAAACGTACTGGACGTCTACCAAAAACTCTAATAGAATTTCACACTACCCTAACGCACCTGTAAATTCATGATTACGTTCCGGACCGAAATCATCAATTTACCTTACATTAGGGTTTTATGTCCTTCTATGATCCTAATCTAACATACATTAAACAATTAAGTTCCACAAGAAGATGACACAACAAGCACGTTGAGTTACAATGAGATGTTATCAATGAAATGAGGCCATGTAATAATGAGGTCAATTGCATTAGTTTGCATTGACTTGTAAGCATGACAGTATTTAATTATGGGCTACCATTCGTCCGAGGAGCCCTTTAAATGAAATGTTTATCTGAGTTGCGTGGATAATACACACACGCAAGCAAGTTTGTAAGTACTAAGGCCATTAACTGTAAGTGTTATCATGAATAATTAAATGTTTACGAGTATCATGAATAATTCGATGTTCAATGAATAGTCAAATTAAGGGAAAAATCAGGTTTCATATGACAAATAATGATGTTTTTTAGAAAAGCTTTGTAGGATTAAATAAGTATTTTGATTTCCATGGAAGTCAAGACCAAATGTTTCAATAAAATGTAAGGTAGAGTCTGAAACTTATACGATAAATTTCCAATCTATGTTCGTACACAATAGTATGCAAGGAAATTTCTAGATGTTGTATGCTAATGAGTGCGACAAGATTGGGTACAAAAAGAGAATAGGATTATGAAAATGAAAACACAAGTATTGGATTCTCGAGTCTTGGGAAGATTTCATCCATGGCTTAACCAGTGGGATTAACGTCATCCTGATCGTCTGCTTCGTTGATATCGTTATTGAAAGCTCGTCCATGTGCCACCAGGTTTACATTGTTCAATTTGGGACATTGAGGTAGCATGTGATTAGGGTCTCTACAATGATAACATGCCCGACCGTTAGTAATCTGTAGTGGTTCCTGGGCAGCTGTTTGATGATTATCTTGCGTCCAATCTGTTACACGACAAGTAGTGACAAAGTGTCCAAACCTTCCACATCTAGTGCATTGACGGCATGGAAGATTTGCAGGGTGATGATACTTGCAAGTGCTGCATTGAGGATGGGTTCCCGTGGAGGCTTTCTTGATAGGAGGTTGAGTCGCAGGATCCACAACAGTATGGTTCAGATTATCGCCCATTCGTTTCTTAGAGTTCGAAGCAGTAGTGGCGGCCTTTGCTAAAACAGTCTTAGATTGTTCAACAGTATTGGTGGTTTTCTCAGTAGACGTCTTGGTGCCCTTTCTAACCAAGTTTCCTTTCCTTACGTGTTTGTCTGTTAATGTGGCTGCAAGTTGGATGGCTTCTTCTACTGTCACACCACGCCAATGGCGGAAACACGTGGCGCGACGCTCGAAAGCATATCAAAGTCAAGATTAACACAAACTATATTTAATTAGAAAAGACCATTATATTAAGATGTCGAGAAGGAGTACCTGGTTTCAAACATTACCTAAAACCACAAACATTAAGTTTCAAAGTGGGGTGTTTCCGTTTATGTCCCAACCCGATGGTAACAATAGATGAAACCCCCAACCAGTGTCCGACATCCCAAATTCCACCGTACTAGCCGCATACCTGTTCAGCACTTAGTTACCTGAAATATATGTTTAAAAAGACGTCAATATATAAAATATTGGTGAGTTCACAGGTTTTAGTTTCGTAATAACAACATTTTTACATCCTGTGCAGATCCAGCACAATTTGTGGCCTTTGTAAGGAGTAGCTAGCTCCTACAAACTATGATGATGAGCAATCCCCTGAGTCCCATAACCAAACCAAGACTAATAAATATGCCCCGCTCCAAGTCGTTTCTCGGAACCCAACGACTTATGTTCAGAATACGTGCACCCCTGGCATACGCCGATGCATAATCGACGCTATCGATTAGGGGTGGGCCTTGTCAGGCACCAATAGTACTATCCCAATATCCCTTCGGTTTCATTTACCTGAATTAATGGTTACAATAGCGAGGACTCAACCCCGAGTGGCGAACAAAAACTCAAGTACTCATCATGCCACTCATCACAT
Organism: Ambrosia trifida; assembly: GCA_028751855.1. Classification (NCBI taxonomy): domain Eukaryota; kingdom Viridiplantae; phylum Streptophyta; class Magnoliopsida; order Asterales; family Asteraceae; genus Ambrosia; species Ambrosia trifida. Next base: position 35,607,914 of record CM054126.1, read on the forward strand.
TTTAACCTTTGAAAACATTTCAACACGTGATAACTTTTGACAAACATATCTTTCCCCCAGTTAAAACAGTAAAATGGGGCCGTGAAACTCACCTTAATTTCCAAGCTTAGCTAGCAAATAAAGCCCAAAGCTTTGACCGACTTCCTCGTGCCCTAATTACCAATAAAGGACACCTTAAAGTCTATCTTATATAAGCCTAGCTTATTTTCCGGTTAAAAGATAGTTTATTCAACTATCTAGACTCGTGTGTACTAACCCGAGTCTTTAAGTGTTTTAACTCGACAAACCGATCGTGACTTACCATAATTCATGTGTTCACATACGATATAGTACCCAACTTGCGCACCTGTTACTATTCGTGTGAAAACCATGTTGGACTACTACTACGAAACGCATAACCCACCCCAAGTAATAGTTTGTCTCGTAAATCGGATAAGTGTAGTTGCCTTGTATAATTATTTTTGGACAATATACTTTGAAGAAACATAAGTATAATTATTGAAATTGACTAATAACATTTGTTATTTCGCTTCCCAAAATCCGAGTGTTTTAAGTGTTTCGAAGCATTACTTTCAAATAATTTTTCCAAATAAGTTAAGCGTCTACGTATTTCAAATCCGTATTTTTGACAACGTTTTGGTTACCAAAAACCATTGAAGTTGACACAATTGACGCTCGACAAAACTATATATTTGTTTTGCAAATATTGTTCGATGTTTATCTTTATTGTTGTAATTAACCATTTGTCGAAAACATCACAACTTTGGGCAAAACCATTTGTTTAAAACACTTGGAAAGTTTATTTGTGAAAACATACACAACAATATTAACCCCGTTGTGCTTCGGATTTTATAAATTTCGGCAGAGTTTCCCCTGTTTTTGGTACGAACCAGACAACACAAGTCGTCTTAAAAATTCCCAAAACAATTTACAAACACAAGACAATCAATCGACTTATCCATTCCAAGCTACATGAGACATTATACGTTCCGTTACTTATATAAATTACACATGTTTATATAAGTGTGTATATATATACCTATATTTATAGTCCAAGAATTTAGTCCGATATCAATATTATAAGTCGCGTTTTTATTTACAATTACCAAATACCCCGATTATACTTACCGCTCATTATTCATATCGGTTCGTTAGCGAGTTAGTCGTTTATAATTATATATTTTAGAAATATATGTGTAAATAATAATGTAATGAAATAATCACTAGTTAGTTATACCGAAACGCTTGACCGAAGTTCATTGAGTTGACCGGGTCTTGACCGAACCCGAAATCTGACCCGTTGACCATCTGTTGACCGGGTTGACCAGATCTGCGCTTGCCCCGCGACTGGAAAATAATGTGACTTGATACACACCAGATTCGACTCGAGCACCCAAAGCTGACCCCGACCAAGGTTGAGTCGAATCCGAAACACACGGATCTGATCCGAAATGCCCGGATCTGACCCGAAACATTCAGATCTGACCCGAACACCCCAAACTCAACCCGAAAGCTACCATCCACCACAACTGACACCTATAACCACCCTAACCCATCCGGACCACCACCGAGCCGCTACCAACCACCAAAAACCACCGCTATCCACCACGAGACCACCAGCTCAACCTCGGCTGCCTACCACCTCAAAACCACCACAACAACCAACCACCACCGTCGTCCTCGTCTGAAACAACCACCACCGTGAGCCAACCACAACTACCGGACCTCCACACCTCGAACCCACTCCCGAACCCTCGAACCAGCAACAACCACCACCGATAACCTGACCAGGCCCGATCTAAACCACCCAAAACCCATCGAGCCGGCCTTTAAAGACCCGAAAACAACCTGGAAATGGCTCACCGGAATGTGGCCGGTGAACGAAATCCCGCGAAAACTTGTGAGGAGTCCCCCAAGGACCCGATCTAAGAGTTCGTAAAGAGAAAACTCAAAAACGAGCTCACCGGAAAAGTCGCCGGAATGGTACCAACGTTCAAACCGCTTCGTTTCAGGGAAGACGACCTTCACCATCGCGTTCAGGGCATCGATATTAGTGGGGGTGGGGGTGTCACGCGCCGGAAAAAGGTCGTCGGAAAAGTCGCCGGACGACGCCGGTGACGGCGGCGCCGGACCGGCCGGCCTCCGGTCACCGGTGCAACTTCTAGAGAGAGGGAGTGGAGAGAGTTTGGGAGGTTAGAGAGAGAAAGTGAAGTGGGAAATGAGGGTTTTTGGGGTGTTATAGGCTTTTATATGTGGGATTTTGGGTTGGACTTCTAGCCCGACGTCGCGTACCAACTGCTCCGTTTTAGTCCGTTATCGCTTCTGGACTCGGTTTTGTACACGGAACTTTTAGGAATTATTTTAATGACTTAAAATAATTATATTTTATTATCCAAAAGTTATATTTCTCGCGCGGGTTTCGCATCTGATTGCTCCACTAGTAAATACGTGTTGTATTTACATAGAATAAGCTTATGTTATTCCAGTTTGATGGATATATACTGACGTCAGTTCGTTAACGTTAATCACGCGAAGTCTTTCTTTAAAGGCATAAAGGCTTCTACAAACTTTGAGAAGGAAATCGTAGTACTCATAACGGCTCAACTAACCATAATTAACCTTAAACCATGTTAAGTAATTCGAAAACATGATTAGAATCACTTTAATCGTTGTACGAAATTTGCCGGTTGTCACATTCTCCCCCAGTTAAGAGAATTCCGTCTCGGAATTCAGTTCAAGTCATCCGATACATTAGTATCCTTGAACAGGGCGGGATGTTTGCGACTCACGCAATCTCCTCTTTTCTCAGTGAATCTCCGGTTCACGTTTAGCGTTCTAACGAACACCATATCATGAGATGGCTACGACCGAGCTCTTGGATTTCGCAATCCGGCAAATATATCAGTTTTCCTGAAATAGTAGAGTTTTGAGTCAACCTGAATTCCGTCGGTCGAGGAATTGACAATGCTTCCTCAAGCCAGACTTGCGGGATTCATCAAGAGTCCCACTAAGCTCTTGCGATAGTTCGAGCTTACTCGTTGCGAGACCAATTTTAACCGATATCTCCAAGTCACTGGAGTACTAAGCGAAGTCACTCCATTACCGTTTTCGTGCTTAACAACACCCTTTCAGAGTATAACACTCAGCAAAGTCCTATACCGATTCGAAGTTCCTAAGGCTAACGCCTTGTTAGTACAACTTTCCGATCGGTTTGGCCACTTATTCAAGCAGATTTGAATCTACTAGATTTGTTGGTCGTCTCTCGAACAACTCAAGCCATATCATGTGTATATCTCTATCTGTCATTCAATGTACTAGAGACATACACGTATGCACTCCAGAGGACTTCGAGCAGTACACCCCAAACACTGGGGTGATAATTCCTATCACATAGGAAATTCTGGCGATGAAGTACACGAATTTGATTTGTCACCGACACCAATCGTATCACACAGGACACTTCCGTCTAGGACAATAATTCACTCGTTCGAGAATGGTAATCCATACTCATCTCAAATTGAGTATCCCAGACTTGCGTTCAAGGTTCGGCGAACCCTGAGGTAGGATAACTACTAAAATCCGATATTATGAACGTTGGCACCTAGTGTCTAGCCACGACTCTCCAAGAGTATAGGTGGCTATCCGTATGCCTCATATTATAACTACAAACGAGTAGGGGATGGGAAAGTTCCAAACAACAATCGATCATTATCTGTGTCCCATCACAGCCACCGGACACCTCAGGCGACAGGACCATTAGGTTTGTTCGTTCGAATCTCACTAACCGGGTGATCTTACCAGATCACAAAGCAGTCGACATTCTTGAGGACGCTCAAGGTTGTTTATAGTAGCGGATGGTATTCCTGTGTCCTCGCATGGACTGAAATCCACTATGCACCCACTTACAACCTTTCGCATGAGTGATTGTGGTTAGTGGTACCAGGGCGCCTAATATGGACTGACAGAGGTCGAAAGTTTTTGCGTCACTTTCACCCCTCAGTTCCCCAGACAGTAGACGGTGTATATTCGACATACGGCCATACAATTCCACAATACACGAGAATTTAAGCCGACTTAAACACAAATGTCTAGAGGCTCACATCACCTTATCACATTGGTCAACACGGGAATGATGTATATGGATCATCATGATATGGTTGCCGCAACAAACAGGGGACAGGGTTTCGACAACATCTCGACACGCTGGTCTCCACCTAAACAGTATACAGAGCACCGGTAGCTACCCAAAACAAGGGTATCCAGTACTTGTCCTGTTATATGTGCCATACGGGCAATGGTGTCCTATTAGTATTAGCAACCTACTAAGTCAACTCTGAATAATACAGACCACTCACCCTTGAAATGACTATCAGATCCTATGCAGAGATCTGAGTGAAAGGAGTCCTGAAACTGGAACCCTCACTCGCCGAATATTCCATCTTTCGGATCTTTCAAGGAAAAATAGTGAAATCGAGTTATAGATGAATGCATTTAGCATAGATTTTACATTTGGCTTGATGGCTTCATTCGCCCAAGTCGTTACTTAAAACAAACAAACGAACGACTGAGATCGCACCACAAGCGATAGTCCTGAGCCTTCCCATAAGTCATCCCATTCAACGACTCGGATAGTCACACAAATGGGTGCATTACGTATGCTTTCGAGCTCATCTTGATTAGTCATGACCTGGCAGCTCATATTACTACGGTGTCTCCAACAGTGTATGTCAAGGACAGGGGATTTTGCTCTAGCGCGAGTAATGCTACTGAAAAATAACTGGGAACACCCGTATCGACCCAAGGTCGAAAGGGTTCCACTATCCCAAGAATCTACGCAACGACACCAAGACAAGATAAACCTACCATCAGAAGAATAACAACGTTAATCGAGCGGCTGAGTCGATCATCCATCTCCGCGCGGTAGGGTAGTACCCTTGTATAATAGACAAGGTTATATGCCCTTTAGGATTCAGGGTTTCATAAAACCCTAGAATCCTGTACCTGGGACTCCACCAATGCATACACCATGGGTGGGTCCACAATGGTATTTCCATAATCGTCAGTACGACACGTCGGCAAGTATGACATCAAACAAATCCACTGGGATGAGCAACAATGAATTGAGTCTTTCAACTCTTACTAGTCCCAAAGGTATGGGTCATAATATTACTCACAATCATTCGATACGTTCGAGGTTCGTGACGCATTCGAAATCCCTTATCACAAAGACGAGCCTCACCCCGTCATGTGAAGGAAATCGTAGTACTCATAACGGCTCAACTAACCATAATTAACCTTAAACCATGTTAATTAATTCGAAAACATGATTAGAATCACTTTAATCGTTGTACGAAATTTGCCGGTTGTCACATCTACCGTAGTGGCTTTGCCTCCAGTGACAACGTCTTGAATCAGGTCAGGTAATCCCTCGATATATTTTTCGATTGCTCGAGAGACTGGGGTGACCATGTGTGGAACCAGTATGCTAAGTTCGTGATATCGAGTATTATACGCAAGATTCTCACCACTGTCTTGTTTCAGTCCATGGAACTCTTCCTCCAGTTTCCTGATTTCGTTCCTAGGGCAGAATTTGGCGATCATGAGTTCCTTAACATCTGCCCAAGATAATGATAAAGCAATATCAGCTCCTCGATTGCGCTTTTCACCATTCCACCAGGTTAGCGCCCCCTTTTGAAGGACACTAGTAGCATAGCGAACGCGGAGTTCATCAGGACATTCACTGTTCACAAAAGTACTCTCCATGCTTTCAAACCATTGGAGGAGGCCAGTAGCACCCTCCTCACTAGTGAATTTTGTGGGGTTGCAGGAGTTAAAGTGTTTGAAAGTGCACCGAAATTGAGTCGTACTCCCTGTGTTGGCACTATTACTATTATGGGTTATCTCACTGACAAGGTTTGGGATCACTGCAGCAATTTGCTCGGCGACTAAAGATGCGAGGCGACGATCAGAACGTCGTCCAGAAGCACGAACAGGGCGTTGGCTGGCATCACGGAGCATGCGGCGAGCAGACATCTATGAGGTAGTTAATTAATAATCATGAGATTAGAAAATGTAAGTGTATAATCGTACAGATGATTATGAAGATATGATCTTGTAAGCAATCATGATATGCAAAGTATTGTATATGAAACAAGAGGGTATTATTGGAAAAACTTGTACAAAATGCTTGGAGTGCCCTTGTCTAGCTGTAAAGCTCAACAAGAACGTTGACTTTTCAAAGGAATTGAACCCAATGGTGATCAAAGAAGACATACTTTAGCCTATAAGTGGACACTCACTCCAGGAATCCCCAGGTAAGCATAACAGGTCCGTAAATGGATTTATGCGCTATGCTTGCCTATGCCAGAAAACCCAGTGTACAGGCGTCCACCCTTCCAGATTGCACGTGTCCTTATCACACTCATTAAAGTTCAACAACTTCGAAGGAGTAAAATAAGAGTAGGTATTATGTCTAAGAGTGTCTTCATAAAAGGTACTGCTCCCGTTCTATGATGATGTAAACTTTCCACTCCCTGTAGGACACCATCTCTATGCACCATGATGAAAGATGAGAAGAATGGAGAGAGAGAAGAAGGGAAAGATGGAAGAATGAAAGTAGAGGGAAATGAGGGGTAGGGTAGTTTAGGAAATATAATGCATGAAAGTTGAAGTTCGGTTATAGTCTAGGCCTTTTTATCTAATAACCTAGTTCCCTATAACCATGGCTCTGATACCAATCTGTAACACCCCAACCGATGGCGGAATCATCGAGGTGTCACGTAATGACGATTGTTCAAAAGCACATGGTACTAAATTGTAAATATTATTGAATAAACCAGAATTGTCTTACATGGAAATGGAAAATACATTGTCTAAATGGAATGTAAATATTGAAATAACTGAATTAAAATAAAGCACTAAATGTCTCTTGTTAAAGCACTAGATCAAACTGCACCTGAAACATGTACAAAATAGATTTGGTCAACATATGAAATGTTGGTGAGCATTCCTAGTTTTGATATATATAGTAGGTTAAAAAGTTATACAATTCAAGTGCAAGCTACAGTGCAAATATGTAAACTATGTATCATACAAATGAGCGAAATCAACCCTGTGACTGTATAATGTACTGTATGAACGGCGGTGTACTTATCCAATAAATGGATAAAAGCTTAACACTGGCCACGGATTCTCCGATGAAAAAGGGGGAGAATCAATCTAGGCGGGTTGTCAATCCAAATAGCGCTATCCAATGTTAAGGTCGGCTTGTACCATGTTAATGATTTCACTAAGTACAAATGTATTCCACATGTATTGTCTAAGCATAAAGCACGTTGAAACATGTACAAAGCTTGGGTAAAAAAAATAGATCACGCCATCTTTTTAATTTTTTACTTCCAATTCTTATTTTTGACGTTTTATGTACACTTTTTTTTAACGGCAAGAAACGATGTATCAACCATCGTGACATCAGACACTGTGTCTAAGGCCAACTACTCGACCGCCGCCAACCCATTGGCTCTCCCAGATAACGCGGAAACCCAGCCTCCACCCGCCCAAATGCACGACAGTGAAATAATCAGTAAAACCCTACCTCCCATCCGATTTGAACGACTCCACCCGTATTCACTCTTCACCCGGATACCGCACAAAATAACCGGGAGAATAAAAGTCGAACCAGTGTACGCTTCTGATTAATATTTTGACGAGTATAAGGGTGTTTACGTAAATTGAGCCATCGTTTAGAACTCTTCAGTAGTAAAATACATCAGAAACTCAAAAACTTTCAGCCGTCAAGATTTTACTCCCTCAATCTCCACTCTTAAATTTAATATTAATATTAATATTAAACAATAATAATAATAATTCACCGATCCTTTGTTTTTTTTTTCTGTCTTTTGCCCTAAACAAATCCTTCCTTTCCTCAAACCAATATTACTAATTTTTATTATAAAATAAATTATTAATAATAAATATAAATTCACCGGATCTGAACCACTCATCGGCGCCCAAACCATCATCTTTACTCATCGGAAAATCAAAATTAATTGCTTTTTGAGTTGGGTTTTCCGTTAAAGATTATAAAGTTTATATTTTTATTGTTATTGTTCTACAGCTGGTGAGTTCTTTAATCTCTTGTTTATGTTTCTTTCCCATATGTTTTGTTATAGGATAATTTGTTGTTTTTGCTTCATGGGTTTTTCTTTGGAATGGATAATTTGATGTTTGAAGCTCTAAAGGTTATATTTTTGTTGACTTATGTTTGTTATGAAACTTAGGACCTTAAATCATTCACTACATTGGTTATATTTTAAGCTGCTTGGTTGTGTCATTATATAGGCCTTTTTAAAATTTATTTTAGCTAAATTATCTATTTATGTTTAATTGTTTATATGGACTTGTTGTTGAATCCCATATGTTGTTATAAGTGAGGACGGGGCGCTAGCGGGTATGTAACCACAGCAGCTACACCGCCGCCACCCGCCTCGGGTTGGTTTGTAGCTACCTTGGTTTTGGTTTTAAATTAAAAAAAAAAAAGTAACTAAAAGTTCTTAGGGTAGTGGTGCCAGTGATTTTGTAGTTTGAGGGTACTTGATGGTAGAAATGAGGTGACAGTGCAGTGCAGGATTGGTGGGGTGTTAGGGTACACTAGGGTAGTGCGCCTTCCCCCGAATCAAATTTTTTTTCTTTTTGTTGCTTCATGTGTTTTACTTAGGAGATGGAAAATTTGATGTTTGAAGCTCTTAAGGTTTAGTCACTACATTGGTTATATTCATGGTTTAAAAAACGGGTGAGGCGTACGCCTTGAGGCGAAACTCTAAGAAAACGAGTCTGAGGCGCTAAGAAAATGTGCGCCTCAGGTGCGCCTCGGGTGGTTTGGGGTGTTTTTGATGTGTGTTTTTTTGGTGTTTTAGACTTTTTGGGCCAGTTATTTTATTTTTGATGTGCGTTTTTGATGTTTTAGACTTTTCTAGGTCATGTATTTTATTTTTTATAGACACATAATTTTCATATTTTTTTACTGCACCTCGAGCTTACGCCTCGGTTCGCCTCGCCTCGAGGCTTACGCCTCATGAGGCATATCGTTTCCGTTCTTTTAAACTTTGGTTATATTTTCAGCTGTTTTGTTTGGTATATGGTTGTGTAATTGTTTGGCCTTTCTAAACTTTGTTTAGCTAAATTATCTTGCATTTGTTTATAGGCTTTGGATGCTAATTGATTGTGGGAAAATGGAAAAGGGTATGCTAATTGGTTAATTGGTTTTATTAATGCAGAGTTGTTGAAGTAATGTCCTGAATCTCGAGTAAACAATGGCCTCTAAAGGTCCAAAGTCTAAACTTGATCACGAGTCAAGGCCCAAGCGGCAAAAGGTAACGCAAAGAATTCGGTTTTAGGGTTAGATAACCTTCTCCTACTTATGATTATAGGATTATATGATAATTTAGGGCCCGAATATGTTCTTGAATTGTTAGTGCCATAGTAGCGGCAACAAAAATGATTTTTGAAAGTATAATTGCTTATACTACTTATTTTTCAAACAATCGGTACCCTTAATACTCTGTTTCTTCCTATTGCCAAATGAATTTAGTTACGTATTTTTTGGATCACGAAGAACGTAGGAAGATAAATCAAGCCACCTTTATGCTTTATTATACTTATTTTTACTCTATTATAACAGTACTAACCAACGATAAGTGTCCATATTTAAGATTATTATTGTGACATATCCTCCTTAGCATGTTATTTCTAAAGGAACATTTTTATTTGTATTTCTCTTACATTTAATGGATATTTAGGCACTTGAACCACCTAAAGAACCGCAACGGCCCAGAACACACTGGGACCATCTTATAGAAGAGATGGTATGGTTATCAAAGGTAACATCTTGTTATATACCAAATTTTGTGGTTTTTATTCAAATTTTTAAATAATTTTGTACTAAAATACGGTTTACTACTAGGATTTCGAGTCTGAGAGAAAATTCAAATTGGCTCTGGCGAAGAAGATTGCCATAAAAGCCAGCAAAGGCATGGTGGATCAGGCCACAAGAGGAGAAAGAAAAGTGAAGGTTGGTTATTATTATTATTTTTTTTTGGTTTTTTTTTATGATAAAAAGTATTATTAGATATTGGTTTAATGTTAATTGTTTTAATGGTTAGGAAGAAGAGCTACGGATGAAAAAAGTTGCACTAAACATCTCCAAAGACGTGAAGAAATTTTGGACGAAAATTGAGAAGCTGGCAAGCCATTTTTTATGCGTTTATTCACCATGGATTTGTTGTTTACTTTGTAGTTTCGATATATTATTGTTATGTTTTATATAAATAATATAATATTAAGTGATTCCAGGTGTTGTACAAGCATCGGTTAGAGCTTGATCAGAAGAAGAAAAAAGTACTAGATAAACAACTTGATTTTCTTCTTGGGCAAACCGAAAGGTTAGATTCTGGTTCCCTACTTAGAGGTGGCAATTTCGGCCCATTTGCTTATGAATGGGCTTATTTGGGTTGTTTGTTCTTTAACAAGCCAAATGGGTCGAATAGAAAAATTAACGTAAAAGGGTACAGGTTGGTCGAACATGGCAAAAGTTTCCCAAAGTGTAACTTTAATGCATAAAACACTAAGGAATGCTTAGCACAAAGCTTCTAGGAGTAAAGTCCTTTTTTTAAACAAGCTCTTACTTATGCCAAAACATAACCCAAATATTTTATTTGATGCATTGGATTGTTATTGAAAGTTTAAAACAAATATAAGTACTGTAACAACCCTGACACACTAGTTTTTTATTAAAACGTATTTTCAAATAAAAGTGTTTCGGCCAACTCAACCGCCTCGACCTTCCACCAAAATCACCTACATTTTTTTATATCGTTTCATTAATGAATGATGATCAACAGGTATTCAACAATGCTGGCAGAAAATCTTGTTGATTCATCTACTCAACAGCATGTACAAGCATCGTCGGTCCAGGAACTACCAGCCATTGAATATAAAGATCAGACCAATGCCAATGGGTGTACTGACGCTAACATCGGTATGGAGAAACAATCGTTATTTTGTTAAAAATATTGCATTAGTATATTTGTTGGGGATTGTTTGTTTATATGACATATCTTCCTTATTTTGGCAGAGTCACCGTCAAATACTTTAGATACCGATGAAGATTACAAATCTGAAAATGAAGTAGTAAGTATTTAATTTCAAGGTTTTCATTGGTCAAGTTATCAAATTTTGGATGAAAATTGTCATAAAATATCTTTCTCGGTTGCTGCTTTAGGAAGATGATGAGCATACAATTGAGGAAGATGAAGCCCTCATAACCGAAGATGAAAGGCGGGGGGAATTAGCAGCTTTGCAAAATGAAGCAGATTTACCCCTTGAGGAGTTACTTAAACGTTATGCTGCCGGAGAAGGTTAGTCATTCTGATCATCCTCTGTGCTAGATGTGGCAAAATGGGTGGGTTGGGTAACGGGTCTGGGTCAAGACAAGTACTTTCATGTACAGGTCAGGTATACCTGACCCATGGCGCTTTTTGCCCAACCATTTCTATATAGTTAAGTGTGTCATTTAGATAAACTTTTTATAGTTATTTCAGTAATAATCTAGTTATCTGAATAAAATACTTTAGGAGGTGTTACACATTATAGCTGTGGCAATTTTCAATCCGTTCTGTTTTTTAGCTAACCTTTGAATTACCTGTTATAGCAATGACCCATTCATAAGTAAATGGGTCAAACTGCCACCTTTAGTGCCAGGGGCGAAGCTTGGTTCTCGGTCGCGGGGGGGGGGGGGGGGGGGGGGGGGGTTGGCGGACTCAATTTTTTTCAATCGGTAGTGGCAAATCGGCGGGGGCCGGACTCAATCTGGGATCAGTTTACCTACGAAAATCACAAATTTCCACTATTGCGCCAAAAAAACCCGGGGGGGGGGGGGGGGGTGGCCCTTCAAAACCTTCGCCCCTTTTTAGTACAAAAGGTTCTGATTAAAATTCTTTATTTTTGCACTTGCAGAAAAGACTGAAGATGTTGCTGAGCTAAATCAGGCCCAGGAGGGTAATTCAAAGTGTAAGTAACTTGGTTCGTATATGTCATTTTAACTAGAGGTGGCGAATATGTATGGTGGGATAACAGGTCAGAAAGAGTTTGGGTCAATTTGTCAAAGCGTCTTGGGTTGGATCGGTCCAACCCATCTGTACCTTTCCCCCCAATTCTGTGCACCTGCATTAGTTTCTCATAAATAAAGTGAGTCTGGACGCTAGCATTTGAATACAATTTAGGTGACTTTTGACACGTGTAACTGTCAACCCGTTTGACCCATTATATTACTCATTTGATCTGTTATCAATGAATCAAAACTCAAATTGACCCTTTTTGTTGCAACCATAAGACCGACTTCACTAAGGACTACTTTTTTTTTTGCAGGTAACGGAAACGACACTTCTGACCATATATTAAGGGAAGAGAGTCGTCATTGTGTAAGTTGAGGTCTTCATTTTGAGTGTGAATGTAAATTGTGAAGTAAGTTCACTGCTTAACCTGATATATTTCTCCCTCTTATTACAGGTTGAAAGTAATGGCGGGCTATTATCAATTTCACCAAAACGTCCTTTGGAAATCAAGGAGCATTATGTTAGAAAAAGAAAACGTCTTCAAGCTCCCAAAAAATATTTCGAGTTAGACCTTAATGATGAAAATGTGAGACAATTACTTACACCCACTCAAACACTATTACATACACATGAATATATTATATAATTCCATGATTTTGTGTATGTAGGAGGATGGTGATTTTGTTATTGCAAATGGAGATGATAAGGTATGTTGGATGGTATAATGGGTTATGGAACTATGAAATTCGTTATGTTATGTTTGTGTATATAAATTTGTTTTACTTGCATCGATATTTAGCCACAATCATGGTTTAAAAAAACGGGTCAGGCGTGCGCCTTGAGGCGAGGCGCTGAGAAAACGTCTCTGAGGCAGCGCCTCATGTGGTTATTTTGTACGTGTGCCTCGAATGGCCGAGGCGCTAAGAAAACTTGCGCCTCATTGGACTTTGTGTGTTTTTTATATGTGATTTTGATGTTTTAGACTTTCTATGTCAAATATTTTATTTTTATGTGTGTTTTTGATGTTTTAGACTTTTTTTTGTCAATTATCTTGTTTTTTTATATGACAATTAATTTTTATATTTATCTTTTAATCCCGCCTCGGGCTTACGCCTCGGTTCGCCTCGAGGCTCGATTCCGTTCTTTTAAACTTTGTTTTTTTTATAACTAGGATGATGAAACAACCTTGTTGGAGGAAGAAGAACTTGCAAAGGCCGAATCTGGTGATTCAGTAGACGAGGTGAATAAATTCCTCTTTTGACTTTAAGATTTTATCTTATTATCATATTCCTAGTAAACCCTCTTCATATTATGTTCATTTGGAGCAAAAATATTCAGACTTTATTTTACAATCTTATTCTTAGCCTTAAGGAAACTGATTATTGAGATAAATGTGAAACCACCGAACTATCCCTAGCTTTAACCAAGTCATCATTTGATTGCAAGGAAACTGATCGGAAATATTGATTTATTATTTTGCAGATTGCATTATTGCAAAACGAGAGCGAAATTCCGATAGAGGATTTGCTTGCAAGGTATAGACAGGTATGTTGATAAAGGGTGACGGGGCGCTTCTTAAAAGTTCTTGCCATGTTCTAATATTGTTTTATATTCGTTCCACTTACTTATTTTTTAATAGGACCCCGATACTAATAGACGCACAGAGTCTGATTCAGAGTCTGGATCTGAAAATTTGTCTGATTCTTCAAGGCATAAAAAAGCCAAAGCTGATGTTCAACATGTTTCTATGGATGAAGTTGAAATTCATCCAGAAAAAGACAACAAACAAGAGCAAGCGATTGATGAGGGTGGGGAGAATGAAGACAGAATTGCTGACGCTGCAGCTGCCGCCAGGTCAGCACAGCCAACGGGGAACACCTTTTTGACGACAAAAGTCCGGACAAAACACCCATTTTTACTAAAATTCTCTCTTCGTGAATATCAACACATTGGTTTAGACTGGCTTGTGACGATGTATGAAAAAAGACTAAATGGTATCCTTGCGGACGAAATGGGCCTTGGTAAGACAATTATGACAATTGCATTGCTTGCGCACCTGGCATGTGAAAAGGGGATTTGGGGCCCACATCTGATTGTTGTACCGACAAGTGTCATGCTCAATTGGGAAACCGAGTTTCTAAAATGGTGTCCTGCTTTCAAAATCTTGACTTATTTTGGAAGTGCGAAGGAAAGGAAACATAAGAGACAAGGATGGATGAAACCGAATACCTTTCATGTTTGCATTACGACTTACAGACTTGTTATTCAAGATTCAAAGATTTTCAAGAGAAAGAAATGGAAATATCTGATTTTGGATGAAGCCCATCTTATAAAAAACTGGAAGTCTCAAAGATGGCAAACGCTTTTGAATTTTAACGCAAAAAGGCGTATCCTTTTGACCGGTACACCTCTTCAGAACGATTTAATGGAGTTATGGTCCTTAATGCATTTCTTGATGCCACATATATTTCAATCTCATCAAGAATTTAAAGCTTGGTTCAGTAATCCAATTACCGGTATGGTCGAAGGTCAAGAAAAAGTCAACAAGGAAGTAGTTGACCGGTTGCATAACGTTCTTCGTCCTTTCATTCTTCGAAGATTGAAACGGGATGTTGAGAAACAGTTACCTAGTAAACACGAGCATGTTATATACTGTAGACTCTCGAGGAGACAAAGGAATCTTTACGAAGATTTCATTGCTAGCTCAGAAACACAAGCTACTCTTGCAAGTTCTAATTTTTTTGGGATGATTAGTGTAATAATGCAACTTAGAAAAGTTTGTAATCATCCAGATTTGTTTGAAGGTCGTCCGATTATTAGTTCTTTTGATATGACCGGGATCGAGACACAATTTTGTTCTGCTGTTTGCTCGGTTCTTAACGCACATCCATTTTCAAAGGTTGACCTTTCTGGATTAGGGTTTGTGTTCACTCATCTTGATTTTCACATGACATCTTGGGAGAGCGACGCTGCTCAAGCTATTGAAACACCCTCGAGATTAATCAAGAAACGTGTGGAAGAAGTTGGAAGTGAAGTCAAATTCAAGAAAATGTCAAGCGGTGGGTTTAATATTTTTGAAGAAATTCAGAAGGCACTTCAAGAGGAGAGACTTAAAGAAATGAAAGAACGAGCCGAATCAGTCGCGTGGTGGAATTCTTTAAGATGTAAGAGAAAGCCCGTTTATTCAACTGGGTTGCGACATATCGTTTCCTTTCAAAAGCCTATTCTGAACTCGTCTAGGCTTTCAGAGCTTGTTTTGTCTCCGGTTGATCGATTTGAGAAGATGGTTGACCAAGTAGAGAGTTTCATGTTTGCGATCCCCGCAGCGCGGGCTCCACAACCCGTTGGGTGGTGCAGCAAATCGGATACTTCCGTGTTCATTGACCGAACTTACAAGTCAGAATGTTCAAAGATATTTTCACCATTATTAACTCCTATTCGACCCGCTATTGTTAGAAGACAAGTTTATTTTCCCGATAGGAGGTTGATACAGTTTGATTGTGGAAAGCTTCAAGAACTTGCGATTTTGCTTAGAAGGCTTAAATCAGGTGGTCATCGAGCATTAATATTCACGCAGATGACAAAAATGCTTGACGTTTTAGAAGCTTTCATAAATATATACGGATACACGTACATGCGGTTAGACGGGTCGACCCAGCCTGAAGAGAGGCAAACTCTAATGCAACGGTTCAATACGAACCCAAAGTATTTTCTTTTCATTTTGTCTACACGCAGTGGCGGTGTTGGTATTAATCTTGTAGGTGCGGATACGGTTATATTTTATGATAGTGACTGGAATCCTGCTATGGACCAACAAGCGCAAGACCGGTGTCATAGAATTGGGCAAACACGTGAAGTACATATTTACCGTTTAATTAGTGAAAGCACAATTGAAGAAAATATATTAAAGAAGGCGAAACAGAAACGCGCTCTTGATGATTTGGTGATTCAGAGTGGGGAGTATAACACCGAGTTTTTTAAGAAACTTGATCCAATGGAATTGTTTTCGGGTCACAAAACAGTTTCTGTAAATAATATGCAGAAAGATAAAGGTTCGAGTAACGACGTTGAAGTCAATCCCCCGGTATCTAATGCTGACGTGGACGCTGCATTGAAGCTTGCAGAAGATGAAGCGGATTACATGGCGCTAAAAAGAGTTGAACAAGAAGAGGCGGTTGACAACCAAGAATTCACAGAAGACGCTGTTGTGAAACCTGAAGATGACGAGCTTTTGAATGAAGAAGATGGTACAGCACCAGTAGAAGAAAACGTGCAAACGCCGAAATGGGGTGACCCGAATGAAGAAACGGGTGCAAGTTTGATTAAAGTTGATGATGAAAATGAGGTGGATATGATGGATGATGTTAAACAGATGGCTGGTGTATCTGGGAATGAGATTTTGTCTTTTGAGAATCAACTGCGGCCAATCGATCGATATGCGGTACGGTTTCTTGAGTTGTGGGACCCGATTGTTGATTATAATTTGATGGAGTCACAGGATCAGTTTGAACAAAGGGAATGGGAGTTGGATCATATTGAGAAATTAAAGGAGGATATGGAAGCAGAAGGTGATGATGACGAGGAACCGTTAGTTTATGAAAGTGAGTTCCTTATGCTATATCTTCTTTGTAAGTTAAGAGGTATCAAATTGGGCTAAAACGCGTAATTTTATGAATTTCCTTTTGTCCCCCTTTTTTAAAAAAAAAAACTTTTCATATGGCTTCAAAACTTTTGGTACCATTTGACATGTTGAAGTCTAAGACAACCAAAAGGGACCGATTTTCAGACAAACGTGTTTAAACTGCCACCTCTTATTTGAATTTATTTTTTCAGATTTTTGTTTGATGATATTATAGGGTTCAAAATAATTAGACAAGGAGTAGCAGTAAGATTACAGGCTACTATGATGAATTTGTAATCACCTAACTATCATTAGCTTTAGGCAAATTATCTGATTTAATTGTGTACTTTAAATATCTACCCTAGCTTCTTAAATAAGACCATATGATCGCTGTTGCAAAAATCGGCCTAGGCGCTAGGCGGTGAAGAAAATCGGAATTAGGCCCTAGTCGGAGATCTAGGCGTTTTGGCCATTAGGCGGTCCTAGGCGGTGATTTTTTTTATTAAATTTCTAACTATTTCTAAGTATTTTTTAGTATTATGTGTATATATCTAAGTATTTCTAAGTATTATGTGTATACATGTTAACATATTTTCAAAAAACACTTAAATTTGTGTGTATATATATAAAATACGTATAAAATACCAAAACGCCTAATTCCGCCTAGTCCCGAGGCTGGACCTCACCGCCCGCCTAGCGCCTTTTGCAACCTTGCATATGATGCATGTTTTTTACTAATTACTTTTGGACACCTTTGGTTTTGTTTAATCGTGTTATCAGAATGGGATTCCGAATTTGCAACTAAGGCATACCAAGAGCAAGTTAAAGTATTGGCCGAACGTCAGGTGAAAATATTTATCTTTCTTTCGTGTAATTATGTATGTGTTCCTTGCTCAACATGCTGACAATACCATCTTTGTTGAATTTCTTTAGTTGATAGAAGAACGTGAAATGGAAGCTAGAGAGAAGGAGAAGGCACTTGCAGAAGCCGAGTTAATGAAGTAAGACTAAATTCTTGAGAGATGTACTTTTGACATTGATGCAAAGTTATATCGGAAAACGGATCAATTGTTCTTTTTATTAAATTAATAGATGGTAAAATGGGTGTGTAAGACGGATTGGGTGATGGGTCGAAATGGGTTCAGGCCAGAACATGTAAAAAAAGATATAAATTTTACATAAACTAGTTGGTGCATCAAATATGATTAGAATATTGTAGGGTTTGTAGTTACATTTACCTTGGTTTTAAAAAGCGCGCTTAAGCGCGAAGCGCATCTAGGCGCCAATCTGCGCGCCTTATGTAACACTAGGCGAGCATCGTACGAAAAGCGCAAAAAGTGCGCTTTTCGTACACGGGGTGTTTTTGTGCTAAAAATGTTGTACATGTAAGTTAAATCATATATAAACCTTATTTGTATTTATATTTTGGGTAAATGATGCTAAAAACCTATAACATATATAAAAAATATATATATATTCATCTTGCGCCTCACGTACGAAAAGCCCACCGCTTTTGTGAGCTTTGCGCTTTGCGCCTCGGTTTTAGACCTGAACAGGTTGAGTAAATGTCAACCGAGGATGTTCACTCAAAAAAACTAGTTGACCCGTTAGAGTTAAACATAATCCAAATTGACCCATTTATTAACGTGCGTTGAAATTGCCACCTCTACTAGGACTTAATAGGATATTTCTGATTTGGGTATTTCTTATTGTTCCAATCTGTTCAGGAATCAGATGGTTATTAAAAAATCGAAGTCGAAGAAAAAGACAAAGAAAACAAAATTCAAATCTCTAAAAAAGGAAGCTTTATCTTACGAAACAAAGACTACAAACACGGAGTCACCAATCGATGATTACGATGATGATCTTGGTGAAGAATTGATCTTTTTGAAGAAACGCAAAAAAACCGTAGACGACACTGAAGTCAAGAGCTCTAAAAAGTCCAAAAAAGTCAAAAAGTTTACTGTTCCAATCCCGTTTGATACAGAATCGCCCGATCTCCAAGATGAACTATCAAAAGATCTGAAATTAAGTGGAAATAGTAACAGCAACAATCTTGAAGTTGATCATAAGCCGTTCAACAGAAGCAAACCGGGAATCAGAATATCAATCACTTCAATGCCCGTGAAACGGGTAATGACTATAAGACACGAGAAGTTAAAAAGGGGAAGTATTTGGCCGAACGATTGTTTTCCGACGCCCGATTCTTGGTTATCGTCTGAGGATGCTATTCTTTGTGCAACTGTACATGAATACGGCGTAAATTGGAGTTTGGCAAGTGACGTTTTGTATGGAATGACAGCTGGCGGATTCTATAGAGGAATCGCTCGCCATCCCGTTCATTGTTGTGAAAGGTATCGGGAGCTTGTTCAGAAATACGTGCTGTCTACGGTTGATAATAATATTCCCAATGAAAGATCAAGCGGCAAAGCTCTTCTCAGAGTATCTGAGGTATAACAATAACACTAAAACGCGGTTGAATTATTTTTCTCCATTTTTTTTATAATTAATTTGTATTAAATATAGGTTTTTTTATATTTTATTACTGTAGGAGCATGCCAAAATGTTGTTGGATACTGTGTCTGAACAGCCCGATCAAGCATACACGCTTCAACGGCATTTCTACTACCTACTTACAACCGTGTGGAAGTCAACGAATCGTTATGGTCAAAGGAAAAGCCCATTGCTTCTAGAAAATGGAATGTTTCACATAGCGGGTGGTAACCGAGACCGCGTTAAACCGCAATCACAAACAATGAACTTCACCAACGTAGGCCCGATGAGCAGATTAGTAGCCGATGCACTTGATAATTCTCAAAATATACCAAAAGAGGACAGGGTTTCTAGTTTTAACGGAAGGCATGATTCTCGTGGCGTTGAGAAGCTGGAAGTTACTTTAGAGTTTTCTTCGGGCATGATGGATGGTGATCAAAGTCTCGAGTTGCCACCTGTCATATCTTTGTCGATAAACGAGCCGGAAGCGGTGGTGTCTGAACTGGTGCCTGCGCCTGTAGGCAGGAATCATCATATAAGGTCGTCTAAGGATACTGTTGAATCGCGTTTCAGGTACGTATACGCATATACTGCTATAAAATGTGGTAAACAGTTTGCAGTTTCATTCATACACTTTATGAGTAAAGTGGTCAACGGAAAAGCCCATTGAAATGCTTAAAATCTTTAACTGAAATGAAAACGAGTTGAATTAATCTATTCTAATTTATTTTCCAAACCCGAGACTGTTGAACTTGAACCGGCCCATTTTACATTCTTCTATATCATTGTTTAAAAAAACGGGTGAGGCGTACGCCTCCAGGTGCGCCTCAAGGCGAAACTCTAAGAAAACGAGTCTGAGGCGCGCCTCATGGGGTTCAGATTGTACATACGCCTCTAAGGACTAAGGCGCTAAGAAAATGTGCGCCTCAGGTGGTTTAGCGTGTTTTTTATGTGTTTTTTTTGGTGTTCTAGACTTTTTTGGGTCAATTATTTTATTTTCGATGTGTGTTTTTGATGTTTTAGACTTTTCTAGGTCAAGTATTTTATTTTTTATAGACACATAAATTTTATATTTATTTTTCAACTGCGCCTCGAGCTTACACCTCGGTTCTCCTTGAGGCTCGTTTCCGTTCTATTAAACTTTGTTCTATATATCTTGACATATATTATAACATTTTACACAATCTTGTGCAGGGATGTATCAAGAGTTGCAGTTGATGGTGGTTTAGCCTCACCCTCATCAGCATCCCCGACAATCGAATCAAAGTCCCGATCACGGCCAAAATCTCAACTGTCGGGAAAACACAGGCTGTCGAATTCGGAAACACCGTTAAAGCATTCCAAGTCCAAGTCACAAAAACACGTCACGGATTCCAACGACCCAAATTTGCAACCACCAACACTGCCCAAAGATTTTTCAAGATTTGACACAGAAGCTTCTATTCCAAGTGTTGGGATTGATGATTTCCTAACAATGGAACCGGGCCTCGATAGTTTCGATACGGTGCCTCATGTTTACGATCCAGGCTTCACTTCAGGCCTCGAAGATTGTTCGTTACTAATGGATTTCAGTGACATCAGGTAGGCGTGTATTCGAGTGTTGATGGACTTAAAAAGTGTTTTGCTAACCGAGCCAGTGCATCTACCCTAACGGGCCGACATTTTTCTTCGTTAACTTGGTGTATCGGGAATGGTTATGATCAGGGGCCAAGAGACGCGGTCCACGGGTACGCGATTCTTGAAAGATGCAGGCATTTTGCACATAAAATGTAACATTGTATGGCTTGTGGCCTTCAACTTTGTGACCATTTTGGGTTGGTGAGAGGGAAATTATGCTTTTAGTTTTTTGAGTTTTCAGTTAAAAAAAAAAGTTAATATCTTTAGGACTGTTGCCCCTCATAGTGTAGAATTTTAGAAACAGAAAATTAGTATTTAATTAATGAAAAAGCAATTTATTTTCTTTTATTTTCCACCAAGTTTGCTTTTATAAAGTTGGCATTAAAAAAATAAAAGATAATTGAAAAAAATTACAATTTACAATGAAATAATTGAATGAATTGGAGCTTCGGATTCGGGTCCTAATATTGACTATCCAAAATTTCGGACATATGAAAATTGGATAATCCGACTTTGAACGACCCTATTCAAACATGCATACGTTAACTTTTTTAATTCTTAATTCGTATCTGTAATAAATACGTCAAAAGTCACTGAAAGTGTATTTTAATACATAACCCCCAAAAGCATTAGTACAATATTAAATTTGCATAAATATTGTAATAATATAATTATTGTTATCAACTTTTACACACTAAGAAATGGTCAAAAAAAATTTTAGAAAATAATTGTTTATGGTTAACATACAAAAAATACTCATGTTTATTTAACAAAGTTACTTTTCCCATCCATTTTACCACTTTAAGCATATATATGGAGATGAGATAAAGATCTTAAATTAACCAAACAAAATTGAACAATGTGTGTGTTTATGTTCTTTTGTTTAAGTTTAGCCAAACGAATAAACAAACACAAAATCAAAAAAAAAAAAAAAAAAAGTCACATCTTCGTTTGTTATAAAATAAACTTATTAATGTTAACTCTCGTTTATTCGTTCAGATGCTACACACATAAATGAATATGTAGATGTTCATGGTTGTTTTCATCTCCATCACCGCCTTCGCGGCAGTGGCGAAGCTTGACCCAAAGGTTCGAGGGGTCGGAAGTCACTAGTTTCGGGGGTCGAAACCCTATATTTACAAAATTTTCTATACGAATACTATATAATCGGAACTTCTGCACGAAAATTCGGGGGGGGGGGGGGGGTCGGCCGCCCTCTCCCGCCCCTACTAAGCCTCGCCACTGCTTCGCTGTGCTTGCTCAAATACTAGCAGAGCTTAAATTGTTGACCATATAAGGGAGTCCGCTATGATAGTTGTGGCACTTTACTATATTGTTGAAATGTTGCCGCTCTCAGTGGCTAGATCCCACGATGAACTGGGTTAATTAACGTGTTGAAATTTATGATAATAATAATAAGTTCGCCAGTTCTAGTACAATGTCATATGTCAATAAACCATACTTTTCGTAATAAATTAATGTGTGTTCTTTTAACTTTAATTTGTTTGACTGGTTCCTTTTTAACTATGTTTATGGACTTGTTAATGTTCAGCTTAAATCAACCCACTGATTAGGTATGTTTGCAATACTAGCGATGATGGCATTCATGTCTACACCAATGGTGATGGCGGTATACAAACGGACCAATAACAGCTTCTCTGTCCACCATGGTTCACTTAGACCATCCACGACGTGGTGTCTACAAACATCCATCGGCTATAGTGGAAGAGAGACCACGAGCAAAGAGATGACCAAAGTCTCCATACAGTAGAGGATTGCTGCATCCATAGTGTGACAACTCGGGTAAATCTCTCTCTTGGTTTCTATCTTTTGTCTGTTTCTTTTGTTATTCCTTTTGGGTACTGTGCAATTTTCGGGACGAAAATTCTTTTAACGTGGGGGATGATGTGACACCCGGCAAATTCTGGTTAACAACGTTGTCTAGATGAAAGTCTACCTTAACGAGTCACGCGTATATTATACTTAACTGGGTTAGTTAAGTCTTGTTATGGTTCGGGAACTATCGGTTTAGTATAGAAGATCATTGGATGTTGGTCTAGAGGTTCATTAGATGTCAGTCCTTAACCAAGTGTACAAATGGTGACGATTCGTAGAATCGTCAGGTCATATGGAACATACAAGTCTCGAGTAGTCTCGAGTCCCGGGAATTGGTGAACGAGTGTGAATATGTTTGTTTGCAAGTGTTATGTGTTTACAATCATTATGTGACTTGTCGGTATGTGAAAATGTGTTAACATATGTTAAAACGGGGTTTAACGCGCAAAATACATGGAACCAACCCCTATAGGCGATTAGGGGAGCCCAATCGCCTATAGGGTATGCGATTGGGCATCATCAGGGGCGAGTAGCATGCTAAATGCATGCTACAGGGGGCGATTAGCCCTAAATGCATGCACAGTCATGCGATTAGCAATGCTAATCGCGTGTAAATGCTGCACAATCGTGTGTTACGTGCTGGACGACTAAAAACGACTATAAATACAATGCTTGACCTCCTAAACTTCATAATACAAACCCTAGTCGTCCCATAACCCGCCCCAACACACACACAACCTCTGGAACGCGATTTTTGATCAAAACACAAGGTTTCAAGCTTGTTTCATCAATCTTTCACAAATCTAAGGTGTGGCTTCCATCCATGCAATCTTATTAACGTTTTTATTAAATCCCTAATGGTCCAGACCTGTTCTAAAACGTTTAAGCTTTCTAAAAATCGTTAATAAGTGTTATTAATCGGATTCTAACTATCATACATGTGTTATGTGTGTTTATGATAAAAAGCTAGGGTTTTTATGATCTAGATTTCATGTTATTAGATTAGTTTCAGATTAATAATAGTGGTGGAGTGGCCTTATGTTCACTTAGGTGATCATGGGTTCAATTCCCACTTCCAACATTATGGTTTGGTATCCGAGTGAAGATCGAATACGGGTGGCGCCGGTTCGAATCTGACGGGCGGCGAGGTTTTACCGAGTTCTATAACACTGTCGTGCCTTCGGGCGGGTGGGGCTCGGGTTTCCGCGCATCGGGAGAAGGCGGGGGCTGCTGGAGGTCGAGTAGTCGATTATTGGGCACAGCGCCCCGCAAGGGTGGTTGCCACACAGTTGTTCGCCGATCAAAAAAAAAAAATAATAAAGGCATGATGATAGAATCTGATTTATTGTTCATTAGGGTTGAGGTTCTTGCATGATATGTGATGTTCATATTGTATGTATTGTTTGAGATGCATGGTTACATTCAGGGCTGTTAGATCGAGGCTAAACGAAGGATTTTGGTTTAAACATGTTTGGTATAGTTGTTGGGTTGATATTGGATGATTACACACGTTCTGGATCTGATTTGGAGTGTTAAACGCGCGAAAAACCAGAACAGCTGGGTTATTGGCGATTAGCAACCCTAATCGCCTATGTTATAGGCGATTAGGAGGCCAATCGCCTATAAAGAGGCCCTAATCGCCTATATACCATGCAATTGGGGGCTAAATGCCTCTATTACATGCAATTGTGATCCTAAATGCTAGTTAAGTCCTGAAATACATGTCTTATAGCCCTAATCGCCTATAAAGTCAAGGTTTACATGTCTTATGACCCTAAATGCCTATATTACATGCGATTAGCCTTCCTAAATGCCTGTTGACCAACCTAAATGCTAGTTGACTTTTCCTAATCGCGTATACTGCTGCTGTAAGTGTAAATTAGCATTCCGAGACCCGATTTGACATCTAGGAACATGCTAGGAACCCCGTAACATATCTAATAACTTGGTAACATATGGTTTGGATGTAATTATGTGGTACGTGAACTACGTGCTATAACTTGTTAGACGTTAACGTATGTTAAGTGTGATTGCATGATTGTTTGTTTGGGAGCGTAAACATAAAACGGGGAGTCCCGGGTCACCAATGGGATGTCGAGTCTTGTACATTGGGTCATTTAAACAGTCACGGTGTTTTCAAACGAACTTGGTTATGGTCTGGACATCTAGGGACTAACTAACCTGCGGGTTATTAGTCTAAGTACTTGTAACTGTCATATGTTAGGTCGCCGCTTTACGGGACTAGCATAGCTGCTGAGTTTATTCGTGTTACGGAGTAACGCAACTTAAGGTGAGTTTACGGCCCCTCTTTTAACTGGTTTCACTTTTCAGGGGAGAAAACATGCGTTAAAACTTATGTTTGGTAACTACTGTCATACTATGGGTTTCTATTGTTTACTATACGATCTTTGGAAGTCCCGGGGGGAACCATGAATGTGCGGGTTTGCACAACGGGGAAATGTGAATAGCGCTATTGGGAGTGACCAACCCCGCTCGTCGACTTGAAGGGTCGGCGGGTGCATATTGTCTCAAACAGGAACAACAGGTTACTACATCGGGCACGACATCTGGTTTGCGAGTTAGTAATGGTTTTCCAATCGTGATAGTAACAAAACATACGCCTAGCTAGCGTACTTTGGTTTTCGATTTGTTATAGTATGGACAGGTTGGACTTGGTACTTGGATTACAAAACCTGTAAACTCACCAGCATTTTTGTGCTGACGTAAACTTTTACATGTTTTCTCAGGTCGCTAAGGTAGCACAATGGAACTAGGGCGCACGCGTCTGCACGGCGTCTAGTTAGGATTGCATGGTTTCAAACATTGAACACTTGGTTTATTTTGGATTATGTTTTGAATAAGCTTTCGCTGTAATTGGGGATTTTAAACTATGATTTCTTAAATTGCATATGTTCATTTAGACGTGTTTATTGTGATCGTTGGTTTAGATCCTGGTTTGTCATACGCCTCGCGGTAAAACTCCGCAAGTGGATTCTGAGGGTGTGACACATAGACCATGATTTAGGCCTTTTTTCAACATAGTAAGTAAAACACACAGATGGATTTGTAGACATTGGACTTGGTAGGGAAGTTGGTCAGCCAAAAGGTCCTTACACATGCACCATGTACAGCTGTATTGCTATTGCTCGTCGATCATGTTGATAGACTTGGTGTTGCTAGCATCTCAAAAAGGCTTTGTTTGGTGTGCATCAGCGGTCTCAACAATTGTGAAGCCCTTAAGCGGCATGATGGGGACAACAAACAAAAACTACGTTTCCTAGAAGCTAAAGGATGCAGATTGAGAAGGTAAAATTATAAGTAAACACCAATTTCCTGTCAGCTAATTAACCTAACAATCAGATAACAGTCGAATCAGGTTAGGTCAGTACATGTTACTATATAGTACCAACCAAGTCAGGTTGAGTTGATCCGACTTACAGCCCTCTTATAACTAGATGTTTTAATTTGTGACCCGTTTAACATAAAAACACAACCCAAATGGATCATTTCATAAATAAACAGGTCGAAATGACCAACGCTAATAACAATTATCCAACGGGAACTAGATTAAAAATTATTTGACAAATACGAAAAAAGATAGGAAGGAGAATCAGTGTATGTTGAAAAGTCAACTCAAAGTATAAAAGAAGCATTACTCTAAAATAGGGTAAAATGAGAAGTTTGTACACAGTGTGTTCCCAGTGGCATTAATTACAGAAATCATTGAATATGAAGGTCAAACCTCAACAGAAGACTTACAGGTGGTTTATTAGGCTATGGGGTGTGGTTATTATCTCCACATTCTTCCCCCAAATCCACTGCAGCGCCACCTCACTTTCCCCTCCCCTCCCCTCCCCTTCCCTTCCCTTCCCTTCCCCCAAATCAAGGAAATAGTTCCCCCTTCCATTATTTTATTTAATCTTTAAAAAAATGAAGCAGCCAATTGCAACGGAAATATGAACTCGGGGAAGGAGGGGAATTTTCCCCGGTGGCACCGAAACAAACTCGGGGAGTGCGGTGTTCCCCTTCGGGGAGTCACAGCCACCTCACCCCCCAAAACCACACCCTTGAGCCGTGTCATATGATCACATGACTGAATCTTCTGCTACGGTTCAGAAACATGATCTAGTGAAGGAAGATCGAAGATCACATATCTGACCAAATTTCAGACTCATAAAAAAAATCTACAAATCTAAAAGAATAGCTTATATTGAAAGTAAAATCACAAATAAAGTTGGGGAAACAAATTGTTACAATGAGAGTCTAAATAGCAATCCAGAAACAATGACTTGACTTCCTCTTTAGTTGGACATTTAGCCCATATTCTTGACAATTGTACACAATATAAACGTTTTACATGAGTAGGAAAACTTTTACGAAGCGAATATAACGGTGAAAAACAAGCTAACCTTAAAGAAAGCCAGCCCCAGACCAGTTTCCATCTGATTTGCCAGCATGGGTTGCGGTTTTGCCATCAGACTTGTAGAAACTGTCATACGGATCATCGTCTTTAGCATCATCCCAACCCGCCCAGTCATCACCACCTTTACTGGGAGCAGTCGTTGAGGAGGAAGAATGTTTGTTATAGCCATCGTTATCCCAGTCATCCCAAGAACCAGAATTCACTGAGTTGGAATTTCTGCCTGATGAACCGACGGAATTACCGTTCAAGCCAGATGTGGGGGCAGGATTAGAAGTTCCATTAGAACGCCCAAACTCCTGGTAGGATCCGTTTCCCTGTGTTTCATTTCTCGGCCAGCTGTCACTCTTCCATGTAGGATTTTCTTTAGCGTACTCTTCAACCTTTTGTGAAGCAAATGCCATTACACCTTTCATGAGTCCCCACGTCCTTTGTCCGATTTCGGTTGTTTTTTCTGTCACAACATTGACAGTCTCATTCACCTTGTAATCAAGGCCCCCATCTCTGACCTGCAAAGACAGTTGTGTATAAGTGGATTTGGTTTTACATATTTCTAATGCTGCTTAGATCTGAGCCAACATGATCGTAATTGCATATCTCTCACATGATATTAGAGTTTAGAACTAAGACAAATTATTAGACGTGAAATCAGCTCAACAGATGGAATATTAAACCAGAAGACCTTTGTTGTGAGTTCCTTCGTGCCAGCTTGGACGACACTAGCAGCTGACTGTGCAGCAGATGCAGCAATAAAGGAAAGCTTACCAAGTCCCTACATAAGCAGATCCAACAGATCAGTAACCAATCACACATAAAACAAAACAGGTGTGAGGTTTAAACATGTTAACAGTGTTTGTTCAAACCAAAAATTCAATCTTTAAGTCTCAACATAAGAGTGCCGTGTGTCAGTATGTATAAGAACAACATGAAGGATGTGACCCAAACACAAGAATTAGATCCTCACTTGTTTTAAAATAGTGTATTGACTAATAACTATGCTTTGCCAATTAACTATAAGGTTTGCAATGCAGATTTAAGAGGTATTGCTATTCATTTTAAGTAATACATGTTTGCATCATCACCCAACGTCATAAATATTTGTCACCGATGATGATTAGTTGTCAAGTAGTTTACGTAACCTAAATATTGATCTTCAATAAAACTAGCTTGATCAACCTCTGTGAAACGCAAGGATGGCAAGATGCCCAAAACCTATTTTACTATGTCATATATTTGCTAAAGACATCAGATGCACCCAATAGATCAGTCATCTGTTCAAGTTCACATTTTTCTACTAATTCAGTGCGACTCCAACGTTTACCCTAATATTTTTTACAACAACAAATCATGTAACGCATAATGCACACATCCAACGCATCGTTTCAGTTGATGCGCTGCAGTTCCATGATGTGGTGCATGTCGCACAGTATGCAGTTGACAAGTATTTAAACAAACTATACCACCGATCGCAGAGTTTTTCAAATCTGATTGAACATTTAAGACCATCGATGCATCGATAGAGCAATGGCTTTTGACTATTTGAACAAATCATCCCATCTACTAAACAAATCTGACTAGACATTATGCTATATTTTAGTATTTAAAAGTTAAACAAGTTAAGACATTATCTATAAACACATGCGCATCTCACGCATCACAAGCTACTTAAAAGCAAGAGAACAATCGACACAGATTCATCTACACAACAACACGAGCACGACATGTAATTACAATCTAATACATAATAATTCACCAACAGCATTTACCATACCTGCGTAACGGACGAAATAACATCCCCTTGCTGATCATTCCTCACCACAGGACCCGACCCCGAAGATCCAAACCCAACATATTTCCCTCCTTGCGACGGCGGCAATCCCTCCGGCCTCGACTCATTCTCCGCCATCTTCCTCGCAAAAAACCCTTCCTTCCCCGCAGCAGACGCCTCCAATTGCGACCTAGTATAAATATCCTCATTCGACCTCGACCTAGCCACT
This sequence comes from Ambrosia trifida, assembly GCA_028751855.1. Taxonomy (NCBI): domain Eukaryota; kingdom Viridiplantae; phylum Streptophyta; class Magnoliopsida; order Asterales; family Asteraceae; genus Ambrosia; species Ambrosia trifida. The sequence continues at coordinate 35,637,008 of CM054126.1, forward strand.
CCCCCACCCCCACCCCCACCCTTCCTAACATCACCACTACTCTGATTCCTCCTAATATTATCAAATCCACTATCTCCCCAATCACTATCCCACCCGCCACTATTATTATTATTATTCGCAGTCCCGACCGCCAACGGCGGCTTCGAACTAACCGCGGGTTTACCCAACCGATCTTCCTTAACAACAGGTGGATCAGACCAAGCCCTACCTTCAGCTAACGCTTGGATCCGATCTCTATACACCTTAGCAGCATTAGTATTATACTTAACAACAATATCCGTCTCTTTAGCAATTCCATACTTAAGCAAAAACCTATTCAACGTATCGTTACCTCCAGACTCCATTTTCTTCAGCTGGATCTCGGACCATGAGTCCATGGTGACAGATCGGACGAAGGAGATGTGGACACCGAGGCCACGGTGCTTTCCAGAACATTCTAGACACATGAAGATGCCGTATGAGACGGAGGCCCATTGAGGGTTCTTTTGGGAACAATCGACGCAGATTTTGTTTGACGGTTGGGATTGGAGGTCGCGCAGACGGCGTGAGGCGGCCATGGGAGCAGATCTGGATGGAGATTGTAGATCTGATGGTGGGTTTGTGGTGGATTTAATGGGGTTATGGTTGGAATGTGTAATGGTACACTATGATGATATTGATATTATTATTGTTGTTGTTGCTTGATTGATTGAGCAAGTTGTGTGAAGATTAATAAAGTAAAAGGACTTCCGCCGAAAATTTTACTAAATTGTAGACTTTTTAGGGTTGTTCGGTAGCCTCTTAGGCTCTAAACCATTCAGTGCCGAATGATTTAGCATTCAGCGTATTTGTTTCAGTTTCTGAATTGAATGGTTAAGGCTGAATCATTAAGACTTGGGATGTAGCTGAACCATTAAGTACTGAACTAGGCTGAACTTTAATGAGGCTCTCCTATCAACGTGGGACAAGAAAACTAACCATTAAGAGGTCCAACTTAATGATTCAGCACTTAATCAACCAAACAACCTCTTACTATTCTTTTTTTTTATAGCGATATGATCTACGTTAGGCTACGTTAACAGGGAGTTTCATTGCCTCTATTTAGTTGCACTCCCTTTAGCCCGCCTGATCATGCTATGGAAATGGTTGGGAGGGTGCTATTATTAGTAAAACTACTAAGGTGGAATGGAGTGCGAATCCTTAACGTTCGGCTTTAGTGTATAAGGCGTGTCAGAGAGGTTTTTTTTTTTTTTTTTGTATTTTTAGTCGGGTTTTGAGATATTTAGGGTTTTTTCTATAGAAAGTGTATTTGTTTTACTACTCAAATAAGATTTGGGCTAATCGGTATTCGGATAATTCTATCTATATGAATGGAAGGACACTTTAACAGTGTCCTTCTTTTAATTATATATTGACCACTAACTTTTAGGTTAACTTTATTTTCTGCCACTAATTTTTAAGTTAACTTTATTTTCTTTTAATTTAACCACCAAACTTCTATTTTTAGGATTTAAAAGTTTGGCCATTAACTTTTAGCTTAACTTTATTTTCTCTTAATTTGACCACCACACTTTGACCATCAAACTTTAGGCTTTTAGAATTTCAAACTTTAACCACCAAACTTTTAGCTTTTAGGCTTTCAAACTTTGACCACCCAACTTTGGCCACTAACTTATATACTTTATTTTCTTCCAATTTAACCACCAAACTTTGACCGCCAAACTTTTAGCTTTTAGGATTTCAAACTTTTACCACCAAACTTTTAGCTTTTAGGATTTCAAACTCTGACCACCCAACTTTGGCCAGTAAATTTCTTACTAACTTATGTATTTTCTTTTCTTCCAATTTGACCACCAAACTTTTAGTTTTTAGAATTTCAAAGTTTGACCACCAAACTTTTTACTTTTAGCCGCGAGTATTTTTTTGAAGCCCACGCAACAATAACAGTCACTTAATATTATCTTTTATATCTGAAGATTCAAAAAGTGGGCGGACCTGCAATCACAGTTAAAACAGGCACGATTTGAGATGGATCTGAATGCTCCGAACCTAAGCTTAAACCTGCACAAGGTAAAAGACCGTTAGGCTCGTTACAGAGGAGGAGGGAGGGCCTCTCTGTAACCACCATCCGGCGTGAGGATAAGTATTTGATTAGTGAGAGAAAGTAGAGAGAGAAAGTGAGATTCGGAGTCTATGCATTCGTGTGTCAATTGTACTTTGAAGGGGGTATTTATACTAGTCAGCCTAGTTGTACTATACTTCGGATCCCCTTCGTACTATCATTCGGAGCCTTTTGACTTTTGGGAGAGGCTTGTACTTTCCTTCGGTTAGAACGTCCGGCTGCGGCCTAGTGTCTTAGTAGGCAGGCCGCGGTATAATTGCTTATACCTCTTCATGTCTTCCCAAGTCCTCAAGTTACTTGTAGGTGGCTTGTTGGACTTAGATGTGACCGAATCACAAGTGGCCAAGCTGCGGTATAATTGCTTATACCTCTTCATGTCTTCCCAAGTCCTCAAGTTACTTGTAGCTTGTTGGACTTAGATGTGACCGAATCACAGGTGGCCAAGCCGCGGTATAATTGCTTATACCTCTTCATGTCTTCCCAAGTCCTCAAGTTACTTGTGGGTGGCTTGTTGGACTTAGATGTGACCGAATCACAGGTGGCCAAGCCGCGGTATAATTGCTTATACCTCTTCATGTCTTCCCAAGTCCTCAAGTTACTTGTTAGGTAACTTGTTGGACTTAATCATATCGCGGTCTCTCAGTCTTGTTATGGCATTTATAGGGAATTGGTGAGGGTGGTTGACACGTGTCAGGGCCAGCTGTCCAGGAGCTTTGTCGTATTCCCCTGACACGTGGGTGTTGTTATAGCCATGCGATTGTATGGCTGATGTGATGGCGGTTCGTTTGTCGGGGCAATCTGGACCGCTCATCTGAACCAGCTGTCCCCAACCCTAACCATCTCAACCGTCGCCCCCCTCCTATATAAACCTCTTAATCTTTTTCCTTCTTTACTTTTTACTGTTTCCTCTTACTTTGCTCTCTGATCTTACTTACCCCCTTCGGCGTCCTTATCATCCGTTCGAGCCTTACTAGCCTGCTTAAGGTGCGTTGTCTTCATCCTTCTTCATATTTCCTATTTTATTGTTTTGTCCTTGGGTCCTGGAGATGGTGAAGGACGATATGAATGTGACCTTTTCAAATCTGTCCGCGGATAAGCTTGCCCGGTTCATTGATACTTACTCGATCCCTCGTGAGTTGAACCCGGTATTGCCGGGGCCGAGGGAGGTGATACACCCCTTTCCCGTTGGCAAGTTTGGCTTTTACACCCGAGTGTGTGATTTTGCCAACTACCGCATCCCCTTTACCAAATTTTTGATGAGGGTGTTAAAGTTTCACGGTGTGCATATTTCTCAAGTGAATCCTTTCGGTCTCAGCCGAATAAATCACTTCGAGCTTTCTTGCCGTGCTTTGGAGAAAGGTGCGGATCTGAGTGTTTTCCGATGCTTTTATAAGCTTAGCAAGGCCGGTAGCTGGTACACGTTTGAGAAACGGCGGTCATTGGAGAGTTGTCATGATTATCAGACAACTAGTTTAAAGAATTGGAAGAACCAGTTCTTCTTCTTGGACGATCGATGCTTACCTCCGGATATGGTGTGGCGTGATAGTTTTGAAGCGTCTGAATGGGACTTGCCCAAGAAGTTTAAATACAATCGTACCTTGTATTTGGATCTGGTGGAGAACAAGAGCAATATCCAGAAGTATCCGGAGCATGTTCTCTGTCTCGGAGGGGTTAGCATGAATTGGAGTTTGGATGATAGGTGGCCGTTAGTGCGTTATAATGGAGAGGGTGAGTGGAGAGCCGCAACTTTATTTGTTATTTTTTCGTGTTTCTGCTAGCTTTTTCTAACTCCTTTGTTTTTGTTTATACAGAGATGTCGCTGCTGGATTGTCTGAAGTTGACTACCTTCGATGACGCAGCTTTGGAGTATACTAGCGAGGACCTGGGTAATACTGAACCCTTGGTAGCGCAGATGGAAAGGACGCACCAGGCGATTCGGCCGATGGCGGGTACAGGTGTTGGTGCAAGTGGCACCGGTGGGGATGGTCAGACCACGGGGGTCGTGACCGAAACTGTTGGGGTAGCTCTGCCCACCGAGGGCCTACCTTTGTCTTCTGAAGTTCCTCCCGATCCCCCTGTTACAAGTGTTCAACAACCGGACCCTTCTGCCAGTACGGGTCATCAATCCTCCGATCCTTCTCGTGCCTCCAAGGAGGTTTCTGGTGATAAGGAGGGCCGAGATCTTACCGATACTTCGATCTCTCGGGGTGCAGAAAAGAGGAAGGCTTTGAAGGGCACCACCGCCAGCTCAAAACCGAAGAAGAAGCTATGGTTTGTTGAAGATACTACCGAGGTATATTCTAACCTTCTCCGTAACCTTGAATATCATTTGTTTGGGGGTAAATCTCCCAGAGACTCGGCTCCAATACTAATGGTGGATGATCCTCAGGGCGGGGGGCTTAGTGATGAGGAGGGTTTGGATGGGTCTGCCGGGATACTTAGCCCGTTGAAGGAGAAGGTGGTGCGGCCTGACGATACTTCTGCTGGTGAGTTTAGGCAATCTCCCCTTCTTTCTAAAACCGATGTGGGGGATAAGGATGATACTTTCCCCCCATCGTGGTGCGAGACTGAAGCTTTTTCCCTTTATAATTTTGCAGCGGTGGCAGGGGAGGGTTCTGGTGGTGGTGATATTGCCGATGAAAAGTTTGTCCCGGAGTGGGATTTAAAGAACGGAGATCGGGTGATTGACGGGCTATCTGCTCGTATGATGTTGTTCAACCTCGATACCCCTGCTGATCGGGAGTATTACCACAACTTGGATTCGCCTGCCCTTTGTGAGGCATTATTGGTTAGCCAAGCCCAATCCAATTTCTTGGTGACTGAGGCGTATCGTCGTTGGACGGATGCCGAAGTAGACAGGGATCGGCTACGGAGGAAGGGGGCTTCCTGTAACCATGGGCCGGCTATGGCCGAGTTAAAGAAGAATCTGAGGGATGCTCAGAATCAGGCTTCATCTACTCAGTTTGCCGTGGCTTCGGCCGCGGAGGCCAGGGATAAAGCCCTTCAAGAAGTTGATCTTTTGAAAAAACAACTTCAAGAGTCCGAAGCTGCTGCTGCTGCCGATTCCAAGAAGACCAACGACCTTCTGAGGCAGATGGATGCTACAATGGCCAATCTGAGGAAAGGTACCAATGCTTTAATTGCTGGTACGTTTTTTGTTGTTCAACTTCTTTTTGATTTTTAATTTAACTTTGATTTGGACGTTACTTTGTAGAACGGGACGATGCCGTGGAGGGAGAGAAGTTGGCAAGGCAGGTGCTTGCCGCGGCTGAGAAGAAAATGGCCGAGGACGAAGTAGCATGGAAGGAGGAGAAGAAGGAGCTAGTCGAGAATATCGACGAGCTATTTAGGCTGAAGACCTTCTTTCTGACCACCGGGGCTCAGTTGATAGCGGACCACGTCCACAAGGGCTCAATCATGAAAAAGGCTGTTAGCGATGTTAACAACACCATGAATGCCTTGGGTTTTAACGTGGGCGTGAGGGCCGGCTATGCTGCTGTGGCGAAGGGCATTCCTTTGGAGAAGATGCCGCTGATAAAACAAAAAGCCCAGGAGGAGCTTGCTGCCGCTGCTCATGCTTACGATTCCCTCGTCTTCCCCAAGGTTACCAAGTTGGTTGATCAAGTCACCGGTCCCCCTGAGTCCCTTTCCGAGGCCTTTGACGAGCTGAAGCTCGAGTCTTCTGTTTAATTTTGTTGAACAATTTATCATTTGATCCGGGCCTTTGTAAGGTCCGGAATGTTTTGTAATATTTTGAACAAGTTCCACCTGATTCGAAACTCCTCGTTGGGTTCGAATTTCTTTTCAACACAGGTTGATTCCGGACCTTATTATGAGTCCGGGTTATGTATTTTCATTTGTTTATTTTTCAGATGACCAAGATGTACTTGGCCTTAAAGTGGCCGAGTCGTTGGACCGTGGCTCGATCTTTCGTGCGTCCACGCATCTAGCCACGTCCTAATTTTATCCGCGGATTTAGCGTGTGTGTTAAATAACCATGGTTTGTGGGGTTTTCTTGACCAAGACGCGGCTGTTAACCATGCCGCGTGTTGGTGTTTTAAGTTGTCCCCTTATGAGTCTTTGCCTTATGTTTGTGTTTAAGATTTAGCTAGGTGCTTGTTTAGGTTAGTTGAGATCCGGACCAAAACTTATCCACTTTGATCCGTTTCTTTTTGCTACTCCTGTTTGATACTTTTCATACCACGTGGCTTTTGTTATGTCAAGCTCATTATTGAGCTGCGACTGATATTAGCACCTCAGAAATTTTTCAAAGTATGGACCAGCTTTTTTTTTTATTAATGTTTTGTCGGGGTATGTCGCATCCCGAATAATAACAAGGAAATGGAAATGGTGAGGAATGGCACATCTCACATTACAATGAAGAAACTTAGGAAAAATTAGCTGGTTTTACTTACATATAACATTTTTTAAGGTGAACACCGTTCCAGGTGCGGGGTACGTCTTTCCCTTCTAGGGTTTGGAGGGTGTAGGCGCCTTTCCCTCCAGCGGTTTTGATTATGTATGGTCCTTCCCAAGAAGCGGACATCTTTCCTTTTTCAACCCCACTGGCTTCGTTGCAACGAAACACGTATTCCCCTGGCTTGAACCGGACCTCTTTCACCCTGGAGTTGTAAACTTTTTCCAACTCTTGTTTATACCGCGCTTCCTTAATGGCCGCGGCTTCTCGCCTTTCATCGAGCAAATCCAGGTTCATCCGTAGCTCCTGGTCGTTATTGCTGATGTGTTGGACCCGCAGAGATGGGGAGCCAATTTCCACGGGGATTACGGCCTCAGTCCCGTAGGTTAAACTGAAGGGCGTTTCCCCGGTACTTGTCTTTGTATGAGTACGATGAGCCCATAAGACATTGGGGAGCTCGTCTACCCAGCCGCTCCTCTTTCGCCCTAATCGTTTCTTTATCCCTTCCACCAAGCTTCTGTTGATTCTCTCGACCTGTCCGTTTGCCTGCGGATGTGCCACCGAGGCAAACGACTGTTGGATGTGCAGGTCTTGACACCATTTCTTGAAGGGGTTATTTGCGAACTGCGTCCCATTATCACTGATGATTGTCTGAGGAAGGCCAAAACGACATACTATCTGCTCCCATACAAACTTTTTCACCTCTTTTCCGGATATTTTTGATAGTGGACGGGCTTCAACCCATTTCGTGAAGTAATCCACGGCCACTAACAAGAACTTCATGCCCCCTGTGGACTTAGGAAATGGCCCGACGATATCAATTCCCCATTGTTGGAATGGCCATGCCGCAGTCACGGGGATGAGGTTATTTTTAGCTCGGAGGCTGACGGGTGCATGCCGCTGACATTCTTCACATTTTTGCAGTTCGGTGACGGCGCTGTTGTGCATGCCCGGCCAGAAATATCCTGCATTCATTATCTTGGCTACCACCAATCTGGGACCTGCATGAATACCGCATATGCCACGGTGAATTTCTTGGACGATATATGAAGCTTCGTCCAGGTCAACACACTTCAAGAGTGGTCCCAAGAATGTTTTTCGATATAACTGACCGTCAATGACTTGGTATTGGAGGGCTTTTACTTTCAGCTTCCGGGCCCTTGCCTTGTCCTCCGGTACGATATCGTGCGTGAGGTATTGGATTATAGGAGTCATCCAAGTATCCGATGCTGTATCGACTGACAGTACCGCGGTTGCTTGGATGGATGGGCCTTGTAGGGCATCCATGTGTACTTCTTGCTGGGTGATGTCATCGGTGGACGCGGCCAGCTTGCTCAGAGCATCAGCCTTCTTATTCTTGCTTCCCGGTATATGGATCACTTGACAAGCTTCGAATTGCTTCATCAATTTTTTAGCCTGCATTTGAAGCAAGGATTAGTCGTTTTCGTTGGTGCTAATATCTTTGATCTGATGGTTTTGGGTAGTACCCGTACCTCAGCTAAGTATAGAATCATGTTGGCTTCTTTAGCCTCATATTCCCCAGATATTTGATTAGCTACCAATAAAGAATCGACATGGGAGATAACCTGCAATGTTTACAGCATGTTAAAAGTTTTGGACGAACTTTGCTTATAGCAGGGAGTTTTTATAGTATTATGAGTACCTTCTTGGCTCCGACCTTTATAGCCAGTCGAAGTCCTGCTATGAGTGCCTCATACTCGGCCTCATTGTTGGAGCTATTGAAATCTAACCGGATGGCATAAAGCAGTTCTTTTCCCTCAGCTTCTTGCAAGACCATTCCAGCGCCCGATCCTTCCGAACCCGAGGCCCCATCGGTATAGAGGGACCAAGTACTTGTTGGAGCCTGCTGGGGCTCGGTTTCTGCGGATTGGGGAATTTCTACCAAGAAATCAGCCACAGCTTGACCCTTTACTGGCCCTCTAGTTTTGTACGTGATATCAAAAGCACCGAGCTCAATGGCCCATTTCGCCATTCGCCCGGAGGCCTCTGGCTTTCGAAGTACCCGGAGGATCGGCTGTTCAGACTGTACCTCAATGTTGAATGCTTGGAAATATCTACGGAGCCTTCTGGAGGTGTGAACCAGGGCAAGAGCTAACTTTTCAAGGATCGGATATCGGACCTCATATTCTCGGAGAGCTCGACTGATATAGTATACTGGGTGCTGAACGGTGGCTCTGGTGATAATGAGAACGGAGCTAATAGCTCCCTCCGAGGCCGAGAGATACACCGTGAGTGTTTCACCGGGTTCTGGAGCTGTTAAGGTGGGTAGATTGACCAAGCATTTCTTTAACTCATCAAAGGCGACACCAGCTTCGGTTGTCCATTGAAACTGTTCTTTTCCCAGACTCTTTTTTAAAACGTTCATGAATGGCAAGGTTTTTTCTGCAGCTTTAGAGAGGAATCGGTGCAGGGCAACTAACCGCCCATTCAAAGACTGCATTTCTTTGAGATTTTGAGGGGGCTGCATTTTTAGTACTGCCTCCACTTTTTCTGGATTGGCTTTTATCCCATCCCGGGCCACAAGTACCCCCAGGAATTTCCCCTCTTCCAGACCGAAAGAACATTTCTTGGGGTTTAGTTTCATGTTGATTTCTCAGAGCTTAGCAAAAGTCTCGGCGATATCTTTTATCATGGTTTCTTCCGTGCCACTTTTAATGACTACGTCATCCACATAAACTTCCAAATTTCTTCCAATTTGGTTCTTGAAGGCTGCGTCCATCAGTCTTTGGTAAGTGGCACCAGCATTTTTTAGGCCGAACGACATTTTTTTGTAGCAGTATAGGCCGCTATTTGTGACAAACGCCGTTTTGTCTTCATCGGCTTCGGCCATCTGGATTTGATGATACCCTTTATAGGCATCAAGGAAGCATTTCAATCGGAATCCAGCCACGGCATCAACTTTCACATCGATCTCTGGTAAAGGATAACAATCCTTCGGACAAGCGTTATTGAGATCTTTAAAATCTACACACATTCTCCAAGCCCCGTCATGTTTCTTGACCAGTACGGGATTGGCTACCCATGTTTGGTATCGTACCTTCCGGATTATACCGGCGCTCAACAGGTTTTTGACGTCTTCTGCTATAGCTTTAACACGGTCAGGGGCCATACTTCTCTTCTTCTGAGCTACCGGTTTTATGCCGGGACAGGTGTTCAACTTATGCTCTGCTAACGATCTTGGGACCCCTGTCATGTCTGAATTTTCCCAGGCGAAGACGTCTAAGGAGTTTGAGAGCAACTTCCAAAGTGCCTCTCGAGCTGCGGTTGGGAGCTGCGAGCCAATGGAGATTTTTTGTTCTGGGAAACGTGGGTGTATTGACCATTTCTCGGTTACAGCAGTGCCAGAGCTTCCTGGGTGATCTTCGTCATTGCTTGTATCTAACGATTGTCGGATCTCCGAAACGGAGAGCCCGGCTTCAGATTCCAGTGTGGCAATACCTTCTTCGGTTGGGAACTTGAGTGCACCGTGGATGGTAGATGTTACCATTCCAAAGGCTTTCATTCCTGGTCTTCCCAGGATGATATTGTGCACGGATCTGGAGCCTACTACCAGAAAAGTTAGGATCACCGTTCGTTGGCAATTCCCTGAGCTGAATGTTACCGGTAAGGACAGTTGTCCTATGGGCTGTACGATTTCTCCTGAAAAACTGATTAATGGCATGGAAACCGGAATCAGCTTTTGTTGGGATGCCTCAGCTAGTAGCTGGAAACATTGGAGGTACATGATTTCAGTGGCGCTTCCTCCATCCACATAGATCCGGTGAGTTTTATGTCCGGCCACGATCCCTGACACAATTATCGGGCCGTCTTTGTAATCTTCTGGTGAAATGGAGGGGAAAGTGATGGGTTGGGCCATCCATTCCGTGATGTGATCACTACTTCTTTTCATCCCTTGCTGCTTGATGGTTCGGATCATGTGTATCCCAGCTTGATCATTTGGATTTGAAATGTTTGTGGTGCCGGCTTTGCCTTCTTTGATCTCCTTTACTAAATGGGACAACTTACCTGCCTTAAGAGCTTTTTCAATTTCTTGCTTCAGTGACCAGCAATCATCAGTATCATGTCCTCTAGCTCGGTGGTAATCATAGTATTTTTTGGTGTTCTTGTCGGATGTAGGCTTCTGTCTTGGGGGCTTGGGGAAATCTACATTCTCCGTGCTGAGTATCTCGCTAGGAGATTTTAGCAGATCGGAGTAAGTTGACCCCCGGTGTGAAGAAGAGTTTCGGCCAGTAGAACTCTTGTCATTTCTTGAGTAAGGCTGCGACCTGTTTTTACCCCAGGAATTACTTCGATCTGAGCTTGGAGCTCCTGATCCTTTCTTCCATGAACTACTCCTTGATGAAGAGCGATACTCATTGTCGTATGTTTGGCTACAAGCACTCTTTCCTCGAGCAAAGGCTCGTGCTCGCTCCATTAATACTTCCATGGTTTTCGGAAGATCTTCATGTAACTTTTCTACAAGCTGGTTGTTTCGGACTCCGTGACAAAAGCCGGAGATCCGCAGCTGATCGAGAGCTCCACTTATTTGCATGCTCTCCTTGTTGAACCTGTCAATAAACCTTTCCAGTGACTCCCCATCTTTCCTACGGATGTTGTGAATTTCGGTGATGTCCTTTGAACATCTCCGTTGTTGAGAAAAATTTTGTAGGAAAGGACGGCAGAGCTCAGTCCAATTCGCTATTTCACCTGGTGCCAAACCGTCGAACCACACCCTAGCCGCCCCCGTAAGGGTTTGGGCGAACATGTGACACCATGCAGGCATGGGCCATAGTTCGATTTCTGCGGCTCCTCCAAAATCATGGATGTGATCATCCGGATCCGTTGTTCCATCATATCTTTTGATCGTTGTAGGCATTTTGAGTTTTGCCGGTAGAGGAGCACTGGCGATACGGGGTGCAAATTTGGAGTATGCAGCCATATAGGCTGGGCGATAAGGAGTGGTAAGGTCATCTTCCGCGGTAGTGACGGCTGGCCTTTGCTTTGTTACTGTGGTGACAGGCTGTGTGACTCCGTGATGTCCCGATGGGAAGCAACTCCCTTGCGGGGTCCCTAGGTCGGGAGTAGCAACCACGGTGGAGTAAGTGACTTGTGCAACAGGGCCCGAACCATGCCCGGATGATGCTTGAACTCCATCGGCGGAGAATAGGTTTACCTGCACGCTTTTAAGTTTTGCTTCTTTTTCTTGTTGTGCTTTAAGTTGCAACAAGAAATCACGATTCTTGAGCAGAAAGTCTGCGTCAAACTCTGGTGCGGTATCTTGACTTGTTCGGGAGATGTTGGTGAGCCCTGCAGACGGGGTTAGGACAACAGAGGCCGCAACAGCGGTTGTTCCGTCACCCTGTTCAGTGTTTGTGACATCTTCGATATCAAAACCTTCGGATGAAGCCGCCATGGGAAAAACCGTCGGGATCTTTACCTTTTAAGAGTATAGAAAACGGTTGTACAAACGGATGGCGCCAATTGAAGATCCAAAAAGTGGGCGGACCTGCAATCACAGTTAAAACAGGCACGATTTGAGATGGATCTGAATGCTCCGAACCTAAGCTTAAACCTGCACAAGGTAAAAGACCGTTAGGCTCGTTACAGAGGAGGAGGGAGGGCCTCTCTGTAACCACCCTCCGGCGTGAGGATAAGTATTTGATTAGTGAGAGAAAGTAGAGAGAGAAAGTGAGATTCGGAGTCTATGCATTCGTGTGTCAATTGTACTTTGAAGGGGGTATTTATACTAGTCAGCCTAGTTGTACTATACTTCGGATCCCCTTCGTACTATCATTCGGAGCCTTTTGACTTTTGGGAGAGGCTTGTACTTTCCTTCGGTCAGAACGTCCGGCTGCGGCCTAGTGTCTTAGTAGGCAGGCCGCGGTATAATTGCTTATACCTCTTCATGTCTTCCCAAGTCCTCAAGTTACTTGTAGGTGGCTTGTTGGACTTAGATGTGACCGAATCACAAGTGGCCAAGCTGCGGTATAATTGCTTATACCTCTTCAATATCCACGAAACCATCCACAATTACGCGAAAGAATGCAGGAAAATCATTGCCCATAGTGCTACTAAACACTTCTGCACAACAAATGTACCCCGCCGCTTTGCGGCGGGTTAACAAAAACCCTAGTTGAGAAGAAGTTGTAATGCATGCTTTATAATTTAATTTAACATGATATTCGTTGAATAATAAGCACAAGATGTCAAATAGATCCGCTGTTGATATTACTTTGCAAAAGAAACATTCTTGATATCCGTTAAAAAAAAGAAACACTATTGATATGTATAATTTGCATATTTTTTGTGTAAAATCTGGTTAACTTGATTAATCTTTTAACCTAATTATCGTACTAAATACTACCTTTGGGTTTATGGCTTTCTTAATGACACTGCAATTATGCTCTATTAAATAATTGATTAACCATGCATAACATCTTATAGTTCTTTAGAGTTAAGATCATGTACAAACTGGGTTTATCTTAAAAACTGTAAGAACAGATCTAGACCATATAAATTTTAAATCAATAGTTAGTGTTGATTACATATCAACCATTTACAATTTTTTTTTGAAAAAATGCTTTCATTAAACCAATGCCAAAAACGGCCCTCAAAACGGGGACCACATGCTCAAACCACTACAAACATATACAAAGGAAACCTATACCAATTTTCCAAACAATCGTATTACATTTGTATCTACTTTTGACCCAAAGAAACGTGAGAGACTTCACCTAGCCACGATCTTCTCCACAGATGGCCGCTTACCGTTGAACACCATGTCATTTCTAGCATTCCATAACGACCACATAGTAACCAGAATAATCCCATGAACTAAGTTCTTCATCTTCTTGCATCCTTTCACTGATTTGTGTACTTCCAAAAGATCTTTAATTTCAAAAGCAAATATCGGATCTAACCGGCACCTACCAATCCAATCCCAAACATTAGAAGCTATAATAAAATCCAAGAGAACATGCATCACTGTTTCATCATTATAATTACAGCAAGAACAGCTAATATCCAGAATGCTGGTAATCTATTCATTTCCGCCCGCCAAGCCATAATAGAACATTTCAAAGGAACCCAAGAGACCCATTTAAAAATGAAGTTATTACCAAAATCCGATCTTTGCATCAACAGTTGCGTCGTCACTTTAGATGAAAAATCCGAGTCATTTGTTGCGGCCCAATACCACACGTCCAAGCCCGAAGCAGCGTCCATCCCTGTTAACAAATCACATAAATTGACCCATTGGACCAACTCATTTGTCGAAGTTATCCTTTCTATCCAATCAGCCGTAACAATTCTCTTGTTGTACACAATGGTCGCTCGATCCGCAACCCAACAATTTTTGTATCCTCTAGCCTGTAAAGTAACAGGAACTTATGTTTGAGAGCACAATTACCAAGCCACACATCTAACCAAAATCTAACATAAGTGTCGCACCCAACTTTAGCTCTTATAAACGTATACATCATCACATCATTGACTTTTAACCCGGCCGTAACTTTGACAATAGACTTCCAATTTGCTATTTGAAACAATTAGTTATTAGTATTAGTTTTAATAAGGACCTTTTAGCCATTTTGCTATTTTATATGAAAAAAGACTTTTTTTTTAAATGATAAAAATTCCTTGAAAGCAGGGTAACTTCCAAAATACGTGCTCTCTCTCTCTCTCTCTCTCTCTCTCTCTCTCTCTCTCTCTCTCTCTCTCTCTCTCTCTCTCTCTCTCTCTCTCTCTCTCTCTCTCTCTCTCTCTCTCTCTCTCTCTCTCTCTCTCTCAAGTGATAGCAAAAACTCTCCACCCCAATGTCTTCTTCAAACTATGATCGTCAATATCACCGCAAATGTCTTTTTTTTTTTTAATTTATTTGTTACTAGCCATCGAATATGTGTTCTAGTCATATGATTTTGATTATAATCGGTCATTTTTGTGTTTTTTATGTTTCAAATCAGCGCAATATGATTTTTTTTATTCCAATGGATTGGTTTTTTTAGTCTTTGAAATATGGCAGTATGATTTCTGTTTTAATCGGTTCTTTTTGTGCAAGTGTTTGTGTTGGTGTTGTTCCGATTGTGTTAGTGTTCTGATTTATGTTGTTTGTTCCGATTTGTGTTGGTTGTTTAGCTTGTGCTAATGTTGTTATGGTTGTGCAGGTATTTGTTCCGATTGTGCCAGTGTTGTTTCGATTCATGTTGTTTGTTTTGATTTGTGCTATTTAGTCTGATTGTGCTAGTGTTGTTCTGATTGTTTGTGTTAGAATGTAAACCCTTCATCTTCATTGAACATTTTTATAAAACAAAACCAACACAATGATTTTCTAAAGAAAAAAAATTATTACGAGGTTAATTGATTAAGAATCCAGTCGAATTTTATAGAAGATGGGGGTTAAGATAAGATCCAGTACAAGAATTTTTGGTGATGAACACAATGGAATTTTCCAAACACCAACTCAATTGATATACGTTAAATTACACATATTAAAGTCCCCGTTTAACTCCCATTTTAATACGTTTTTGACCTTATACACAGGAATTGGTACTTATTTGGGTATCTTTACGATTTCAGGTCTTAAACGATGTCCCGGAGGCATAACAGAAGGAAAAACAAAGATTTTGGCGCGCGAACGGGACTCTGGGTCCTGTGAGCGGCCACTCGCTTCTCCAGATTTTTATGGTGACCTTCTGGAACCCCTACGTCAGCTCACGACCACTTGTGCACCTTTTTGTAAAGTGAGCGGCCGCTCACTGGCACCGAGCGGCCGCTCACAGGTCCCTGACTTGTATAAAACACCCATTCAGCTCACTGTTCGATTATTGGGTTTTCTGGGGTCGATCCTGGGCGATTTTCTGGGCTAACGAAGTGCTGCAAAGGCGTGGAACGAGCTCGGGAAGCTATCCGATCCATCCATCATCATCCAATCCATCACATTTGCATTTCTATGGTTTGATCTTATAATCTATTTTTGTATCAAATCTGATTTTGTATGCTATTTGTGATGTTTATTTAGTAGATTGTACGCCTATGGGCAAAAACAGTAGTATGTAGTACGTAGAAACAATCGTTTGTATAGTTAATCATGTCTTGTATGAATTCGGCGTTTTTCATGACTTAATCTTGATAATCATAATGCAACCTTGTTTCATTGTTATTGGATTTGTGATTGTGTTTGAATGACTTTGATGATTGCCGAATGTGTTAGGCGGATACATGTTGAAAAACCGTCCGTTTAATCATCCGGTAGTAAACTAGTTAACTTGTTAATAAGTTTACACCATGAAACTGTAACCAGGTATTGGTTTGATTAAAGTCAGTCGAATAATGATTAAAAATGCTTACCGGCACGTAAAAGGGTTTTAAAAGCTTAATGGTGCCTTTACTGATCTTTGACATGGTTAATGATCTTTGCTAGTTATTTTGGT
This sequence comes from Ambrosia trifida, assembly GCA_028751855.1. Taxonomy (NCBI): domain Eukaryota; kingdom Viridiplantae; phylum Streptophyta; class Magnoliopsida; order Asterales; family Asteraceae; genus Ambrosia; species Ambrosia trifida. Next base: position 35,652,954 of record CM054126.1, read on the forward strand.
AAAGTTGTGTTCAAAGTTGGTAAAATGGAATAGGTTGTGAAATGCTCTACTTTATGCTAATCTAGGTGGTTGTATTGTGTATTCGGTATCGCTTTCCTGAATTAGTGAGGTTAGAAAACTCTTAACAGATGACTAACTTATCTTTAGAAGATTTGCATGAGATCATATCAGTTGCTCGCTAATAAACGACTTGAAGTGGTTAACGTGTGTATTCGTGTTAGCTTTCTGTATAGTTGTCATGTTAGGACGCCCGAAAGGGACACTAACTGTCGGAAAATGGGAATGTTGATCACACGCCTTTATTTCATATGATATGTAGATGACATGCTAGGATTGATATATTATAGTCTATATAGGTATATTTTGTATTTGGAGTCTTACATATGTTAGTTAGATACTTTAGAATTAATTTAGTTTAAACAAACATCCACTATCTTTTCCTACTGGTAAATTGAGGATAGAGTTTTAGTACAATTGCTCCGCGCGCGTCCATGGATCGATATCTGGTTATTATCTGTACATTACTACATATATGATAGGGTACACTTGCCCTATTGTGTGTGTTTTAATATTAAGGTCTAAACCATTTTTATAAATATTAAAGCAGAAACGTGTGTAAATTCAGCGCTAAATTATGCATACTCTCACGAGCGTCAACAATCAAAATCTTATCAAAATCGGTGATGAACAAATTTTGGGCGAAATTGGCTCAGTTGTGATTACATAATATCAATAGATTTGATAAAACCACTTTGAAATTTAAATTGCATGATTGTCGGATATTCAACCGTAAAAGTCCTATGGAAGAAGCAGACCCATCGAGAATCGAGGAATGACCATGTACTCCTTCCCTTACGGGGCTCATGGACGGCAAGGCGGTAACAGAACTACGACAACTCCGGAACGCATCATGCGGTTTGTTTCAAGGCACGCGTTACCACGGGATTACTCTACCACAGAGTAAAAAAAGTGGGCTTGGTTCATTGAATTCCTGAATGAGTCGCTATACTAGGTAAGTAAAATAGATCTTCTTATATAAGAAGCCCAGCTACACATATACATAAGCGCCTCGACAAAGGGTCAATTTATATATAATAATTGCTCTTTCGTCGAGTGCGCGATCACGACAAGACTCGAGGAAGAAGCCCCGGCTAACTCTGAGGTTATCGACAAAATTTTTTTTGTCTAAGCCACTTCGTTTCTTTTTGTCCAAGTTGCTTCTTTTTTTTTGTCTAACTCACTTCCTTTTTTGTTTGTCAGTTTCGGGAATATCCCCATTCATAGGTCCCATGGATATTTCTTTAAAAAATTTGCAAAAGACAATGATACCCTTATCATGAAAGCCACATGTCACTAAATGAATGGTTCTCATAGTTTTTAGAGAAAAAATAAGTTTTTATACGACACCCCCTAGTTCTTTATGCAAATTTGACACTAGAATTTTTTTTATGATTAGTTTTGTTATTTCACGGGGCGAAGCTTTATAGCCGCAAGCCCCCCCCCCCCCCCCCCCCCCCCCCTCTTTCTTTTTGTTAAGTAGTGTAAAGTTACGCGTATTTTGTCCTGCAAAATACACGTATTAAATCAACTAAGTTAAGGGTTTCATGACTTTAGGCCCCCTTATATATTTGTTCTAACTCCGTTGACATCAACATACTAGTTAGTACCTTTAAAACCATCAATAAGACACAAGGGTGTCCACTAAGAAATGGGTTTGTATTTTCTTGGATAGTTATCACCAACATATGAGACAATGTTATTCTTTTACATCTGTTCCAATCTTACATTCACTAAAAAGATTGTTGTGTTATTATATTTGAATTGTTAAAATTACGCCTAGCAAACCTAGCCTAAAACACCTAACTTTGGGTCACAAACTCACAATACATGTTTATAATAAACTTTTGGGCCACTTTGAACAGAAGTTAAACAAATAATTAACACTTAAACTTAATAATAATGGGTTCAGATTGGTCATTGCTTACATTAAGACTAATTTGTGCTTCCAATCTTTCTTTCTTTTTCTTTCTTTTTTTTTTTTTTTTTTTAACGGCTAATGTTACCTCCCAATGTATAACAACAAATACACCATTGCCTAAATTTGAACCACATTTGCCTGTGCTTCCAATCTAACGCTCCCCTCGCCAATGACCTCTCTTCGGCTTCCTAATGCTAAGAAAACGATCCAACGTAACCAACGCATCTTCGAACTTGCGAATCTTAAGGAACCCCATGATCATACTCACTTCATTTTCCGGAAATTTCGCAGCTTTCATGATCTCATCCACTAGCTTAACCAAAGTGTCCTCCATTTGCAGGGCGCAAAGTCCTTCGGCCAGCATGTATACAGAACAAAACTCGGGTATAAAACCTTTCGAAATCATCTCGTATACAAAATCAACCGCTTGCCCGATTGGCCCGCCACCAGAACACAGCCCTTTCGAAACAATCCTGTATGACACCTCATCAGGAGGACAACCCTTTTGCTCCATTTCTCTAAAAAACTCCATTGCAGCATCTGCACCGCGTTTTCTAAACAAAGTTTGAATAACTGGATTATACGCGTGTGGTGTAACAACCATGTTTTTTAACTGAATGCTTCTAAGTAATCTGCAAGCGACGTCGATCCTTCCTGCTTTACATAACCCTTGAATTAACGTTCCATACGTGACTATATCAGGCTCACATCCGTTCGTAACCATAACTTGAACAATATCCGTTGCTTTTTTTATATCGCCCGCTTTACAAAAGTGAGAAAGAACGGAATTATACGTGAATTTATCGGGTTTTAATCCTTCAATTATCATCTGGTCCATAAGCAGGGCTGCCTCTTCGGCCCGTCTGTTCTTGCAAAGACCATCAATAAGAGCGTTGTACGTAACCACGTTTCTTGAAATCCCTTGAAGCTCCATTCGATCAAAGATTTCACCCGCCTCTTCGATTTTCTTGTTTTTACAAAATCCGTCAATAAGAGTGTTGTACGTTATCACGTTCCGTGGACAGTTACTTGTTTCCATTTCTTTCAAAAGTTTCAAAGCGGCGTCTAGTTTTCCTTTCGAACAATACCAATCGATTAGCATATTATACGTGAACTCATCGGGTTGACACCCTTTGCTTTTCATCTCATCGAACACTTGTAGCGCAGATTCAAATTTACCAAACAAGCAAAGACCGCGAATCAGAGAATTAAAAGTGCAAACATCGGGCGATATTCCTTTGCTTGTTAAACTAAGAGCAAGTTCAGAGGCTGCTTCCACTTGGTTTTCCTTACACAAACCGCTAATTATAGTGTTGTATGTGATCGTGTTAGGAGAAACGTCGCGTTCCAGCATCTGGTTAAGTATTTCTTTCGCCTCGTCAACTTTACCTAATTTACACAACCCTGAAACAACTGTGTTGTAGGTATATACATCAGGATCAAAACCCTCATGAACCATAACATCCAAAAGCTCCAAAGCATGCTTAACATGGCCCGACTTGCATAACCCGTTAACCAAAGCGTTGAATGTAAACCGATCAGGATAAAACCCCTCCTTCGACATCTTTTGAACATAATTCAAACCTTCTGAAACTTTACCAACTTTACAAAATCCATGAATCAAAGTGTTAACAGTTATATTCGTCTGTTGACATTGCGCCGACACCATTTGTTCTTTAATTCTCAACGCACCATCTAAATTCCCTTCTTCGATATAACCATGCATCAGCGTCGTGTACGTCTTTTCATCGGGTACTAATCCATGAACCGACATATCTTCCATCATCAAAACCGCAGGCCTCATTTGATGAGCTTTACAAAGAGCCTTTATCAAGATATTAAAAGTCGAAACATCTCTTTGAATTCCTTTACTAGACATTAACGCGTTAACATCTTCGACTAACTTCAACTTGTTCCCGTCAACAAGAACATTCAACAAGAAGTTATAACTATACGTCCCCGGCTTCACTCCAAACTCTTCTTCCATTATAAACAAAACACAAACCGCCTCATCATATAAACCAAACTTAACAAAACTTTCAATCAAAATAACGAAAGTATCTTCGGCAATCTTACATGAAGACCGTTTCATATCATCCAACACGCCCCTAATCGAATCCACAGACCCTACTTCACCAAGCTTTCTAAGCATTTCCTCAAAAATGCCTAAAGACGGTTCGAAACTTGGTTGGTTCAATGCCCATTTAAAGGCATCAAGCACCGCGTGCTCGTCATTTTCTCGCCTCAAAATATCAATAACTTCTTGTTCTGAAGGGGAAACAGTGAGTTGCTCATAGTTTTTAGTGGAAGCAAAGGAAACAACATTTGAGAGCTTTTTATGAAAGAAAAACAAAGATGGGTGGTTTAGATTTTGAGGGAGTGTCCAAGGGTCACAACTTAAACAAGATGAAAACGCCATATTAACTTATTATATTAAGTGAATACTCATTCAGGCATTTTAACAAACACCTGGTGGGCAACTACAATTTCTGAATTTCGTAAGGTTTTAATTAAATAAACGAAAACCCAGTTCAGTAAACTCAATAAAGACTTCACTTATGCTATCAATAGCATTAATCTGAGGAGTTGATGTTGTTTTGTTCCACAAGAATTCGACTGAAAAAAGTGAAAGAGACGAAGAAACTGAACATGGGTTGTTTAAGAAGGATAAGTATATTACAAAGACGAAATCTTTGAGGTGATTAAGTGAAGTGATAAAGAAGATTTTACTAGTGGGAGAACAGAGAAGGACGAAGATTGTTGAGTTATTGTATGACGATGTTAACGGATAAACCATTGTTCTACGAGCTTCAATAGAATGCTAAATTTGGTAACTTGCAAAACTTGTGAAATACCTATTTTACCCTCGTTTAATAAATTTTTGGATTAAGTAAATTGTCATTTTAGTCTCGGTGGTTTACTCAAAAATATCTCTTTAATCTAAGTAGTTTTTTTTTTTCTTCTCGTCTGTATTCCCGAGGTTTTCCATTTATGGTTAGTTTCTAGCCAAATCATTGGGACTAAAATAACAATTTACTCTAGGTTATTTTTGAAAAATATTGTCCAAAATAGAGAAATGTGTTGGAAATTTAGTGAAAATGCTATTTTCACAAAATATAGGAAAATGAGTTTTTCCTAACTTTGGACTAAAATATATATTTGAAACAGATGTTTATTTATATATTTCTTTGTGGGTTTATGTTCTATGTTGTGAGAGCTTCGCAACGAACCAAACCACGTCCAAAACGGAGCTAAGATGAATGAGATATCGATGCTCAAAGATTGGTGATTGAAGCACTTGATGCTGAAATGAAACAAGGTGGAACTTGTCCCACATAGGAAGAGTGAAGATACCATGAGTGGTATATAAGGAGAAACACTCTTTCCTTATTGTTACATTGGAGCTCACACTGTGGAACTCGCGAAGGGTGCGAAGCACCCCAACTCGCACTCGCACACGCGCGTGGCGTGGGCGATGGGCGCAATGTGGCGCTTTGATGGCGCACTTTCTCGCACACACAAGAGTTACGTCGTGCGCATGCAAGCAGGTGAACGCGCGCGCGGGCTCATCAGCAGATCAGTAACAACTCAGTAGTGTAACTGCCTGGTCAAGCAGTTTCGTCTGAAACTTTAAGAACGTAATAAATGCCATTGAAGACGTTCAATGACATTTATTTTTCGTTTTTAATGCATTCCGAAACTGATTCTTGCTGGACTCCTATAAATACCAAGGCTCTCCTTGGTTGAAGACACACCTTGACACACTACTCTGAAAATCACCTATTCTTCTCTCCAACTTCCTGTTCGATCTCATCTTGCTATTTCAGGTACACTTTGGGTCAGAGCTAACTCCGGCAGCACTCTAGCTGTTCCGGCTGTTGTACCCTGGGAAACAAAACGAGCTCTTGTTAATAGACTCGGAATTTGTTTTAAGGGCCCCGTGTTCAACACGATCCTCAGCCATCACGTTTATTCTGCTTCTACTCCTTTCTTGTATTTATTTATTTCAGTTGTAATTGTATTGTACTTCTGCTTTCATTTTTCCTTGTAATCGTATTTTTAGTTCTGTTTTATTTAAATTTACACGAGCGGTTCCTACAATCTTAAAACAAATTTTTAAACACCGTTCGTGTATTACAAAACCATTCTAATTGTGATACAAACGAGTTTTGTTTCACATAGTTTGTGTTTTAAAAACAGATTTTTTTGGGTTTTTCGAATCATTATAACTTACTGTTCGGTCTTCAAAGTTGGACTTAGAAGCCTACGGTTTGTTATTTTGTTAGAAAACATTATCGGTTACATCTAAACCTTTGTCTAAAATTGAAATAATACTTTTTGTTGGCCTTCAAAGTTGGACTTAGAAGTCACAAATTGTTATTATTTTGGTTTTTTTTTTATAAATAGTTGACGTTTTTTTTTATAAATAGAGTTTTATAAAACTGGAAAATTAACGTGTTTGGTTGAAATTTTTCAGAATGTCGACCAGTGATAATAACAACAACAACAACAACGTGAACCAAGCTGTTCTTGGTACCCCTTTGACTGCCAACACAGTGGGAGCGTCCACTGTGGCCAATCATGCTGAGAAACCTGAGAAGTTCTCGGGTTTGAACTTCAAGAGGTGGCAATAGAAGATGTTCTTCTACTTGACCACTTTGAACCTTGTGAGGTTCCTGACAGAAACCGCTCCCCAACCCAAGGAAGGGGAGAACGACGCTCAATTTCAGAGCGCGTTAGATGCTTGGAAGCATTCGGATTTCTTGTGTCGTAACTATGTATTAAACGGCCTTGTGGATGGATTGTATAATATCTATTATACAATAAAGACTGCCAAAGAATTATGGGAGTCTTTAGATAAGAAGTATAAAACGGAGGATGCTGGAACGAAGAAATTCGTTGTAGCCCGTTTCTTGGATTATAAGATGCTTGACTCTAAAACAGTCATGAATCAAGTCCAAGAATTACAAATTATACTTCATGAAATCTACGCGGAGGGCATGATACTTAGTGAGACATTTCAGGTGGCAGCAATGATTGAAAAGTTACCTCCTTCGTGGACTGACTTTAAGAATTATCTTAAGCATAAACGAAAGGAGATGACTGTGGAGGAACTTGTTGTTCGTCTTCGGATTGAAGAGGACAACAGAATTGCCCAAAAAGGTAGCCGTGTCCAGGATTCGGCTAAGGCTAATGTTGTGGAAATTGGGCAATCCTCCAAAGGCAACAAGAATAAGGGGAAGAAGGACAAAGGGAAAGCAAAGGTGGACCTTGGACCGAAAAAAGGGGCTGTGAAAAAGAAGCCTTTCCAAGGTGTGTGTTACAACTGTCAAGAGACAGGCCACCGTGCCAACCAATGCAAGAAGCCAAAGCGTGAGCGCGCGCATATGGTGGACGAGGATGGCATGCCTCTCGTAGCAATGATAACCGAGCAAGGTGCTATGGTTGAAGATGAAGTCAACGTGGTGGGCGACAACCTACCTGGCTGGTTCGTTGACACTGGTGCAACCCGCCATGTTTGTGGAGACAAGGCTCTTTTCTCTACATTCAAGGAACTCACGGGTGAAGACAAGCTTTATATGGGGAATAAAGCTACTGCCGACATCAAGGGTGAAGGCGAGGTGATTTTGAGGATGACTTCGGGGAAGGACCTCACGTTGAGCAAGGTGCTGTATGTGCCAGAGATACGGAAGAATCTTGTATCAGGTTGGATGCTCAACAAGTTTGGATTTCGTCTAGTGTTTAAATCGGACAAGTTTGTTCTTTCTAGGCGTGGAATGTTTGTAGGAAAGGGCTATGCCCTTAATGGTATGTTCAAAATGAATGTAATGGTTGTGAACAATTCAATGAATAAAACTCCTACAACTTCTATTTACATGATTGAGTCTTCGAATGTTTGGCATGGTAGACTAGGACATGTAAATTTTAATTCAATGCGTCGTTTGATTAAATTGGATAGCATACCAACATTCCACATTGAATCTGATTCTAAATGCGAAGCATGTGTTGAATCCAAACTAACACGATCACCTTTCAAATCGGTTGAACGAATAACCGAACCACTTGATTTAATTCACACCGATGTTTGTGATTTAAAGGCAATTCCTACAATTGGTGGGAATAAATATTTCATCACGTTTATTGATGATTGCACCAAATATTGTTACGTATACTTACTCAAGAGTAAGGATGAGGCAATAGATAAGTTTACCTTATACAAGAATGAAGTTGAGAATCAACTTAAAAAGAAAATTAAGGCTGTGAGAAGCGACCGAGGTGGTGAATATGTTGCACCTTTTGCCGATTTATGCGCAAAAAGTGGCATAATACATGAATGTACACCACCTTATTCCCCACAATCAAATGGCACCGCGGAACGAAAGAACCGCACATTGAAAGAAATGATGAATGCCATGTTGATAAGTTCGGGAGTGAACCGTGAAATGTGGGGGGACGCCATTCTCTCGGCTAATTATCTTTTGAATAGGATACCTCTAAAAGTTAGGGACGAGACTCCCTACGAGTTGTGGAAAGGTAGAAAACCTTCATACAAATTCTTGAAAGTGTGGGGGTGCCTAGCCAAGGTAACTGTACCACCTCCTAAGGCTCTTAGGATAGGCCCCAAAACTGTTGATTGCATATTCATTGGATATGCACATCAAAGTACTGTGCATCGTTTTCTTGTATATGAATCCAAGAATCCCGATGTACTCAAAAACACTTTCATGGAGGTAAATCCTAGTTTTGTCGAGTACTTTGAACATGTTTTTCCTGCAGGTGGTAGTGGCGGCATGACTTCTGGTGTAAGGTCGAGTGTCGACCGGAGTGGCCCGGGTTACTTCGCGGATGATATTATCTGGCGCCCGCACTGGAGTATCCGGGAGAACTCCCGTTTCGCAAACCCTCTTATAGCTGAGGAGTTTGTTTCTCAAGTTGTTCCTCCCAAGGAAAGGGAGTATCAGGACAGCCTGTCCCGTTCGCAGCTGATAACCGATATCTGCGTTGGGCAGGCTCTTCAGGTTGTCGCGGTGGAGTCATTGAAGCGGCGGGATGAAGAGTTTGCCCGTGATGTCGCCGAGTTTAATGCTCGGCGGTCAGCTCAGGCGCAGAGGGAGGAGAAGCTGAAATCTGAGGTGGAGCGATATAGGGACAGAGCCTATAAGGCTGAGGACAAGGTGAAGGTACTTGAGCGTGATCATGCGCTGGCTCATCAGAGGTGGATCGATGCCTGTCAAGTGACTAACCAGGATACTATGAAACTGAAAGATCAGATCCAGGCGTTGAAGAATAAGAATGCGAAGCTTCGGGAGACCGCGGAGGGCCATGCCAAAGTTTTAGCCGATAAGGACTCGATGGTGGCGAGCCTGCGGTCTGAGTTGCGCGGCAAAGATGATGAGCTTGTGGGTGCCTCTTCTCAGCTGTCCGAGTTGGTGAGTGAGAAGGAAGCGTGGGTGAAAGAGAAGGCAGCGTTGACTGAGGAGAGGGCTTCTTTAGAAGAGGCGTTAACCCTGTCGCAGACGGAGGCGGAAAATGCCAAGACTTTGTTGGATGAAGCCAACGTTGTGCAGGAGAAAGCCCAGGAGTCTGTCCGTTGGGTGATGACCGAGGGTATCGCCGGGGTAAGTATGTTCCCATTTTTTCCATGTCATTGCGTATTCTCTTTCTAATCCTTGTTTTTGTGCAGATTTTCAAGCGGTTCTGGAATGAACCCAATCTCGGCGATCAGGTTGCTGCTATTGCTGCCGCTGCGCGCGCTGCTGGGGAGGTTGAGGGATTTGACAGTGGGTTCTACCATGCGCTGAACGGAGGGCATATAACCAAGGGCGCGCATTATGGTGAACCCCGGGAGAAGGAGTATGAAGCTGAACTCCTTAAGTTTGAGCAGGTCGAATTCCCCATACTGAAGACAGTGGCGGACTGTAACCAGTATGCTGATCCAGCCGGCGCTCTTCGTTACTTTATTGAAGAATCCGACCGTTTGGGTGCGGAGGCGCAGGAGAAAGGGAAGAAGGCAGCAGGTGGCGGAGGGGAGACGTCTGGGACAGCACCGGGGGACACTGAAGAGCAACTTGTGTACTTTGAAGAGTCCGAAGAAGAATAGGTTCTGTTTTTAGGATGGTGTTTTGTGTTTATCGTTTGTAAAGCTTGGGGCCGCTTGAACGCCCCCTTTTTGATGGAATGTTTTGAAGTATTAATATTATTAACTTTTTGCATGATGTTTATTTGGATTTGGTCATTGAGTCCGGCGATAGTTATGTTTAATATCTATGCCTTGAAGACCCAAGGTTCCAGTAGTGCACATCATAAGTTAAATGGTAAAACTTCTTAGAATTCCAAAAAGGGGCTTAGGCATGTGTAGCCTAAGTGTTTACAAAAAATTACATGTAACAGAAACGTAGCTGTGCCGCGTTCCAAGAACGTGGGACAGGCGTGCCATCTATTTTTTCTAGCGCATAGGCGCCTTTGCCCAAGATCTCTTGAACTCTGTAAGGTCCTTCCCATGTTGGAGCAAGTTTTCCTTGCTTTTCTGTGTTTGAGGCGCTGTTATTTCTTAGAACGTAATCTCCGATGTTAAACTTGTGTAGCTTAACTTTTTGGTTGTAGTAGCGTTCTAACTGATTTTTGTATCTGGCTTCTTTGATGGCGGCGAGCTCCCGCCGCTCTTCGAGTAAGTCTAAGTTTAATCGTAGCTCTTTGTCGTTTTGCCCTTGTTCCGCCATGAGTACTCTTGCGGAGGGGCATCCGATTTATGCGGGTATGACGGCCTCGGAACCGTAGGTTAGGCTAAACGGAGTTTCGCCATTACTAGTTTTGGCGAGTATGCGGTTTGCCCATAGGACGTGTGGAACTTCGTCCACCCATCCTGTTCTTTTGGTTCCCAGCCGCTTTTTGATGCCTTCGATGAGGCTTCGATTCGCTCTTTCGACTTGACCGTTCCCTTGGGGATGAGCTACTGATGTGAAGATTTGTTGGACGCCCATTTGCGCCAGCCATTGCTGCAGGTGTTGGTCGGTGAATTGGGTTCCGTTGTCGCTTATGATCTGATACGGAAAACCGAACCTGCATATGATGAACTCCCATATGAATTTCTTGGTGTGTGCGCCGTCTATTTTTGCTAGTGGCTTCGCTTCAATCCACTTTGTGAAGTAGTCGATTGCCACTATTAAGAATTTGACGTTTCCTGGTGTTGTGGGGAATGGACCGACAAGGTCTATTGCCCATTTCTGAAATGGCCATGCTGCCATGACGGGAACCAAGTCATTTTTGGGGCACAAGGTGTTTGGCGCGTGGCGCTGGCAAGAGTCACATTTGCGTAATTCTGCTACGGCGTCGGGGTGCATACCCGGCCAGTAGTAGCCTGCGCTCATTAACTTGGCCACCACCATTCTGGGTCCTGCGTGTAGTCCGCAAGTACCCTCATGAATATCTCGGATGAGGAAGGAGGCGTCCTCCTTGTCAACGTACCGCAGTAGGGGGCCCAAGTATGATCGTCGGTAGAGGATTCCATCTGTTAACTGATAGTGCAAGGCTTTGTGTTGAATTTTTCGTGCTTCCGCCTTGTTATCGGGTAGCGTTCCAGATGTTAGGTATGCTTTGAGTGGCGCCATCCAAGAGGTGGTACCTGTTTGGATGACGTTTACCTGTCTTGTCGGGACAGATGGTGCTTCTTGTAATTCGACCCGTACATTTTTGGCCATGTGATCAAAAACTGTGGAGGCCATTTTGCTTAATGCGTCAGCGGGTTTGTTCTCGCTCCGGTTAATGTGGGTGACCGTGCAAGAAGTGAATTTGCGCATAAGTAGCTTGGCCTGCTGTAGGTATAGGGCCATTGCGGCGTCCTTTGCGTCATAGGTGCCATTGATGTGTCCAGCTACTAGCAGTGAATCGACGTGTGCTTCGAGGTGGGCAGCTCCCATTTGGTGCGCTATGCGCAGTCCTGCTAGTAGCGCTTCATATTCCGCTTCATTGTTTGTTGCGGTAAAATCTAGCCGAATGGCGTATGTGTGTTCTTTCTTGTTTGGGCTGATTAGTCGCAAGCCCGCCCCTGCGCCATCTGAATTTGATGCGACGTCAGTGTAGAGTTTCCAGCTTTCATTGTCGGGCATTGGCTGTGCAGGGTCTTGCTCGGCTAGACATTCAGCGATTTTGTCTGTCGGTATTTCAGTGGTGAAGTCAGCGAGTACTTGTCCCTTGACTGCGGGTCTAGGTTTATAATTGATGGTGTGTTCACCTAGCTCGATTGCCCATTTTGCCAGACGTCCTGAGGTTTCGGGCTTGCGTAGCACGTCGCTGATTCTGTAGTCTGTTAGGACGTTTATTGGGTGGCCGTGGAAATATCTGCGCAGCCGGCGCGATGCATGGATGAGAGCTAGGACCAGTTTTTCCATTGTGGAGTACCTAGTCTCTGCGTCTAGCAGGGTTCTGCTGATGTAGTAGATGGGTGTTTGGACGGTTTTCCTGTCCACTAGGAGTACTGCGCCGATTGCCCGCTCTATTACAGAGAGGTATAAGGTTAATGGCTCTTTGGGTAATGGTGCAGTGAGAGTAGGTAAATTCATAAGACATTCTTTCATTTCTTGAAAAGCCTTTTCCGCCTCAGTGGTCCAGCGGAAATGACTTTTTTTAAGACAATTTTTTAGAGTGTCTACAAATGGGAAAGACTTGGAAGCATAATTCGAAAGGAAGCGATTGAGGGCGACGAGGCGTCCCATAAGGGTTTGGACTTCCTTTATGGATGTTGGTGAAGACATTCTTTCTATGGCGAGGACTTTGTCAGGGTTTGCGCGGAAGCCATCCCTTGTGACAATAACTCCCAGGAATTTCCCTTCTTCCATACCGAAGGAACATTTGCTGGGGTTAAGCTTCATGCGCACCTTTCTGAGTTGGTTGAATGTCTTTTGGATGTCTTCCAGCATGCAGTCTTCGTCTTTGCTTTTGATGACGAGGTCATCAACGTATACTTCCAAGCGTACGCCTATCTCGTGGATGAAGGCGCTGTCCATTAGTCGCTGATATGTGGCTCCCGCATTTTTCAGGCCGAATGGCATTTTGGTGTAGCAAAAGATTCCTGTGTCCGTGCGGAAGGCCGTTTTGTCTTCGTCTTCCTTTGCCATTTGGATTTGGTGATAGCCTTTGTAGGCGTCGAGGAAGCATTTGAAGCGGAATGGCGCGAGGGAGTCCACCTTCAAGTCGATTTCTGGAAGAGGATAACAATCCTTTGGACAGGCCTTGTTCAAATCTTTGTAGTCGACGCACATGCGCCATCCGCCCGTTGCTTTTCCTACCATGACTGGGTTGGCCACCCAGGTTTGATAGCGTATTGGGCGGATGATGCCTGCGTGGAGCAGTTCATTGACTTGTTCGTTCATCGCCTTTGTTTTCTCTGGCCCCATTTTGCGCATCTTTTGAGCGACTGGCTCCACCGATCTGTAAGTGTTGAGTTTGTGTTCCGTGATTTCTCTTGGAACGCCGATCATGTCGGATGGTTGCCAGGCGAATATATCTATGTTCTTTACTAAGAGTTGTTTGAGGTGCGCTCTTGTGGTGTTGGAGATTTCATGGCCGATGATGACCGTTTGGTCCGGGAATTTGGGGTTGAGGATCCAGTTTTCCGGCTCCAATCGGGTTTGTGTTTTTTGTGGTGTGGCCACCTCGACTGCGTGGCACTGTTTGTTTCCGCGGATTATTGCGACGCCGGTTTGGGTCGGGAAGCCTACTGTAACACCCCAACCGATGGCGGAAACATCGAGGTGTCACGTATGAATGATTGTTCAGTAGCTCATGGTAGTACACAAGTTTAAATAATCCTTTATTTCATTACAATATTGAATTACATTAAAGTCTACATCAAATAATCAAACAAAGCTTAAAACTTCAAATAACTCCTTCATGCTAGCTCTAGACTTCAAGCATCAATATTTCCTGTTGAGTTGTAAAAATGGGGGGGGGGGTCAACTAGAAGTTGGTGAGAATACATAAGCCATGTCAAGCATATAGTTTAAGTATAAAAGTTTAGCAATTCATATGTCTATCGTAAGTTTAAGTCTACATGAATAAACATGTTATGTTGAATCGACATAATCAAACCTCCGACTAGTTTAGGTCCATCCCGTCATCCACGGTTCACCTTAATAATATGTTGGAACGATAACAATCACCCACGCTACCTATGTAGGAGGTACACGTATCCGGGTGGGATTGTCAATCCAATAGATCTATTATTGAGTATCGCCGGCTTGGCCATAGCTAATGATTATGTAATGTTGAAACTCGTTGAAACTCGTTGAAACTGTTGTTGTTGTCTAATTCATGAGGCATTAAAGTTTACAACTAGACATGCATGTAGAATTGCTTAAGTATAATGTTGCAAGTATAAATAATTGCATAAACATGGTTACGTAAACTCACCTTAGCAAAGTATTAAGTCTCGAGAAATAGAATATGTGTAGCCCCAAAGTTGCCAATTACAAGAGCTTATAATCAAAGCTTCAATTGTAGAAGTAATAGACTATAGAAGAAAAGTATGAGGGAAAGTTTAATCGGATTGAAACAATCGATTTAGAGGTGGCAAGTGTAATGGTTCATAGGTGGGTTTTTATACTAGTTTTGGATTCAATTAGCCATTAAAATTGGTCAACACCATAAAGTAAGGTTTTATGATAAATTGACTATTTGACTAGGACTTTGACTGTTTGACTAAGACTTTGACTAGGACTTTGACCAGGACTTTGACTATTTGACTCAAGGCTTTATTTAAGAAAAAAATAAAAAAAAATCATTAGTTTGAATTAGAAAATAAAAAAAAACACCGTCTTATAAAATGACGATTTTATAAATAGAATTAGGATAGGACATATGTCATGATTGAAGATTTTTTTTTCAAGTACAATGATAAAAGGAACTTAGAAAAATAGAGTGCACGGATAAAGATAAGAATACTTAGAAATAAATTAGACTTTATATCATGGATCGGGAAATACTTTAATGCAAAATAAATGGGAAAATTCGTGAGGTTACACCTACCATTTGGTGTGGGGTGGAGGCGTTGGCGTTGAACTTTGCCAGGCCTTCCCGCCCTAGTAGGACATCGTGGCGAGATGTTGCTGGTAAGACCATGAAGTCACATATTTCTGTGCGTTCATGGGTGCCATCTGTCAAAGTGACCGGGAAGCTGATTATGCCGCGCGGCATGATGACTTCGTCAATAAAGCCTGAGATTGGTGCATTGACTGGAACGAGGCGGGCTTTGTCATCCTCGTCCAGTTGTTGAAAACACTGATCGTAGATGATGTCAGTGCTGCTTCCGTCGTCTAGAAACATAGATTGAGTTCTATAGTGTCCTACGACGCCGGTGACGATTAATGCCGCAGTTGCGGAGGGTCCGCCTCGTACCCGGGGGAGGAGGACGTCCACCTCCTTCCAGGAGTCATTTGTTTCTCTCGGGCGCTTTCCTTTATTTTGGCGTTTTCCCGCGTCGGAGATCATGTTGCAATGATGATGCGGGGTATGCCTGATGTAACTCGTTTGTAGATTCCGGATTGGTTTCTTTCCGGGCTCTTCGTGTTTGTCGTCTTGGTTGTTGCGCCCGCCTTTGTTAAGGTTTTTGACAAGATGACCGAGCTGGCCCGTCTTTAGTGCTGCCTCTATTTCTAGCTTTAGGCTGTAGCAGTTGTCCGTCAGGTGACCATAATCATTATGGTATTCGCAGTATTTGGTGTGGTCAACGTTCTTTCGTTTGCCCAACACTTTAGGTTCCCTGAAAGTGACCTGCTCTGTCTTGAGCACTTGTGACGGAGTTTTGGTTAGTGGCGTCCAGTCGGTGGTCTTCTTGGATTGGCTTCTTTGATCCCTGGATTGCTTGTTGGTAATCGTCTGTCGAGCGTCGTTGGCGGGTGAGTATTTGCCTTCGTCCGTTGGTCCTGAGATGCGTGACCAGACGGATTGCTTGCCTTTGTTCCTGTTGGAGTTGTTTGTTTGGTTGTAGCCGCGCTGCTGTTTGATGGAGCGTGCCGAGGATGCGTAAATTTTTGAGGCTTTGATGACTTCCTCCCAAGAGTCTGGGACCCCTGTTTTTCCGGATAGTGTTTTCATCAGATCCTCACTTCGTACTCCATGAATGAAGCCTGCGCGCGTCAGCTCTTCTTCGCAACCGATCTGCAGTGCCTCTTTGTTGTAGCGCACAATATAGTCATCTATTGATTCGTTGTCTGTGCGCTGGCATAAGAGGATATGGGCCTTGTCCCGTTAGTGCCGCCTGAGATGGGAGAAGTGATCCTTGAACTTCTGGATGAGGTCATCGAAATCTAGGATACCTCCTATTGGAAGATTGTCAAACCAAACTCTGGCTGCGCCTGTAAGGGTTTGAGCGAACAGGTGGCACCAGACTTGTACAGGCCAGAGGACTGTGGTTCCCGCACACTCGAAGTCGTGTAAATGGTCAGTGGGGTCTCGCAGGCCATCGTACCTGCCGATGCTGCTGGGGAGTTTAGCTTGTTTTTCTATAGGGGCGGTGGCTATGCGCTGACAGAACTTTGAACTTAGAGCGAACGACTTAGGTCTGTATGGTTTGTTTAAGTCGTTGTCGTCCTTCTTGTGTGATGACGCTGATTGTGTTTTTGTCAGCTTCCGCCTTTTGGCCTTTGAGGTTGTTGTTGCGTCTGAATCACTAGTTGGCTGGTAGCCGTCAGATTCTGAGGCGGAGTCTACTAGGTCCTGGTCGCGTGTGTTCTTACTACGACCTCCACCATGAGACTTTGGACGTGTGGTTTGCTTTTCCTTCCCCTTTCGACTGTGTTTGGCGGAAGGGGAGGCCTTGCTTTTAGACTTGTTGGTTTGAAGTTTTGCCAACATATTTTGGTAGATTTTGGTGTTTTTAAGCTGTTTGCGAAACAGCCACTCGTCAGGATCCATTGGTGCGTCGGGTGCGTCGGATTTAGACGAGTCTGAGGCAGAAATCGCCCGTGGTGGTGTTTCTTCTCTTGTGGCTGCTTGTGGCGTGCCCTTGTCTGGAGTTTGGAGCGTTCCTGCTCTGGCAGTCTGTACGACTGTAGAGGGGGTTGCTCCTTTGGTTCCAACAGGGGTTAGATCAGCCATTTTGTGAGTTTAAAAGATGTGGTTTTGAAAGTTTTGTGGGTCTTACAGCCGGTACGGATGGCGCCAATGAAGAAACAACGAGTATAACTGGTGGAGATAGGATGGGGTAATATATGGAATATGACTCGTGTTCGCTGCAGGGTATAATCTTTGGCTCACAACGATGGTTGATCTATGGTTATATGCACGGAAAATAAGCAAAGAGATACAATAGGCGAAAGGTATAAGTGGTTCGATCACGTAGGATCTACGTCCACTGAAAAGAACAATCTTTATTGATAAAAGATACAAGTAATAATACAAGTGGTGGAACAAGTGTCTTTGTTCTAATTGGCTAAAATTCGGATCCTAAGAAAGGAGGCCAAGTCCTCCTTTTATAGGAGAGGCATGGGCCCCAGGTCATTGGGCCCATTCTGGTTATTAACGGGCTTGGGTTAGAGGCCCAAGCCGGTTGCTTGTGTAGGTCCCACTAGTTGGATTCCAATCCTTAGTTGGATAAAGTGATCCAAGTTGAGGAGGACATCTTCGATTGGGCCACGTGTCGCCTCGTGGTTGGTCGGCTGGGCGGTGCTTTGTCCTCCACACACGTGGCGTATCGTGGCTGGGTCTGCAGGGGAGTCAGACGTCAGGCGGCTGACCACTTGTCAGCTGACACCTGACGGGTGGTGGCAAGTTGGGCTCCAAGGGGGATGTTTCCGGGTGTTGCCAGCTGGTACCCTCCGCGCAGGCTATCAGCAGCGCCAGGCGCTGCTGTGCATCTGTGTCTTCAGATGTGTTTCTTTTAAGCGGGGGCTTTGGATAGTGGGTAGGGTGCGCCTGAAAGCGCAGGAGAATAGTACCCTACCCCTTCAAGGGAGAATAGTACCCTACCCCTTCACATTCCAATCTAAATTCTTTAACTTAGATCTATGACGAATCCAAAAAAAACGATATCGATTTGATATTCTCCACCACTTCAATTGATCTCCTGGACTTATCTTTGCAAATTCGATCGTTCCGTTCATTCCAAAGCGACCACAAAGCAGTGAAGACTATACCTCTAAGGATGTACGTTTTTTGGCTTCGACAATTGTTGAGAGTCCACGACATTCATTATATCTTATTACTTTTCAAAAAGTTGATAAGTTAAATAAAGTGTTTAGGAAAGTGACTTTTACCTTCTAGTTATGAGTTTTTAAAACATAGAAAAGGAGATTTTGAAAAGTAAGGGAATGGCGACTTTTCAAAATTACTTTTTGTAAAAAATCAATAAGAAGGTTACAAAAAGTTCACCCAAACACCATCTTAGAAATCTACCCGGCAGCATTTATGAAATGCCAACAGAGAACCAAGTCGAACCACCAAAAGCGGATCCTGGCAGGGTCAAAAAAAAAGAAAAAGTCGTAGACAGAGATGACTAATTGAAGAAGGCCCGACCTCAATTTGTTCGAGAATAGTATTGACAAGAAATTGTTTCTTCACTACCAAATTGTGAGAAATATTACATGCGTGTGAAATAAATATATTTATCACACATTCACACACATATGTATGTTTACACTAGTATAAACTTTATAGTCAAACAAAAGTTAGATTACATTACCACCCGATAATGTTATATCTAGTGCAACATACTATCACTGAAATATATTAACAAGTTAAGACGATATCCGGTTGATTTGGTTATTTTGGGGACTTATTCCTGCAGTCTTGTAGAACGTCAAACCTCACATTAAAGTTAGCTTGCTCTGCCTAGTGCATCATAGCCTGGCCAGATGTGAGGTAGAGGCATGCCTTAGCGAGTGTGACCTACTGATCTCATAAAAAAAGACGAAGGGATATGATATATGAAAAATTTACTATTAAAAAAAAAGATAAGCAGTTTATTAATTTAATTAATAATGTCACACCTCACTCACACAGCGTACCAGTGAAAGTATCATCCGGTCAGTGTATTTGGAGACCGTTGACTCGAACCGGGTTTATGGCACCTACTTAAACTTAGTCGTCACTGTTTCCAGTTCCTCTCCATTAACAAACACACACACACTCTTCGATTATTCCAATCGTATTCTCCAATCAATCATATCTTAATCATCCGATTTTATTAATTTGATTGAAGTTTAGTGTTCTTGTGTTTTAATAGCTACTTAGGGTTTGAAGAGCATCAACAATGGTGCCTTCACTCCTATTCTTCTTATTCACTCTCCATTTATTTCCTTCATTTTATTGTTTCAGTTCCTCTATTTGTTCTCATCGTCTTAAACCTCGTCTTCAAAAAAGTGATCGTCGTAATCGTAATAAATAATATTACTTATCACTCAATTTATTATTCCGTTATTCGTCTTTTAGGTTTTCCTTATCCTTCCCTAGGTTTTCTTATCTGTTAAGTAGAAACCGCCATTAGAATAGACGTCCTTCAGGTTTTTTGTTTGGATTCAGGTTTGGCGTAACCGACTCTGAGTCGACTCAGAAGGTACATTTTCCGATAGTCCGATACATATTCTGCATAGCATTTGCCTGATTTTAGACTCATAGTGTATGTGTATGTAATATGTATATGTTGCTTTACTGTTATAGATTTACATCATGTCATATATATTCTGTTTAATTGATTCAAGTGTTTTATGGATGCTGTGGTTTTATGCAGTTGTGGTTTGTGTTATTTTGTAACTGCATTGATGATATGTAGCATTTGGACTGAGATGAATAGGATGACGATTATTCTTATAGCTTATTACTCAAATAACTAGACTCACTATTGAATTAAACACGAGCAATGATATCAGTGGCGGATCTAGAAATGAATTTCAGTAGTAACGTTTTTCATTTTTTTCATTTTAGTAGCAACGTTTTCCAAATTTCGTAAAAAAAAAAAACTAATTTTCCACTACGCGCGCGAAGTTGAGCAGCAACGGACGCGGCACCTAGTTATACACTAGGTCCGCCCCTGTATGATATTGAAGGAAGAAACAGATTGAAAAAGAAGTGATGTTGCGCTAGAGTTCGTTCCACACGGTTTCTGTCACGTGCATATCCATGTTGTGTGTAGATTGCCGTAGGAAATGTATTTGAATATTTTGGAAACCATAGGGTAACTTTACTTTGAGTTGATTAACATTGAACTTTTACTAAAACCTAGCCCGTGGTAATTTTATTAACATATCTATAAACAGATAACAGACGATATATGGCGTTAGCTTTTGTTAGTAGTTGGTGTCATGCAAACGCCTTTATTATCAGATTTGACAATCTTGTCATAAGCATTGTGTATATTTGTGTGATGTTGAATCCTAGGTCCTAACAAATCCGACACCACTTCATCATATAGTTGCACGCACGTTGACATGACCGTGAACTCAAAGTCCACTGTATCATTCTGGAATCTTAAACTCTTAGCATATGAATCTCACAACCGTTGGTTGAACATAATTTTAGTATAATAAATTAATTATGTAGATGGTTAGAATATATAGTGTTTTTAATGTGGTTGAAAACTGAAAGCGTGTGTTGACACGCATTTGTAAATTTCTGTACTCCATAGTGACCTTCGACAAATGTTATAATATCCAACAAGAATCCTCTTAATTCAAACACCTAAGTTACAATCAATGACATGAATTGAGCATTGAGCTGTGTAATATAATTTTGACCAGTTATGGTATGACTGTCAGTTTGTTGCCATTTGCTCTGCACTTTATTATTGATTCACAATGTATTACATTTCACTTTCAGCTGCCATCTGGTGACAATGGACATAGGCGTGTCAGCCTCAGTTGATGTAAACAAAGGCTACACAGATGAATCCACCGATGCAGACAATGATCATTGTGTGAATAAACTCGGGAATGATGTAATCGAGTCTTTGAATGTTGACAGATATGGGGTTCTAGGCTCCCAATCACCACATGATTATGATATTCAAAAGAAAGACGGCACTATGCATTCATCTGGCTCGTGTTCCACATCTTTGCCTGTAAGCATTGCCTTTATGTGTAGTAGCATTAGCAATTTCGACCACTTATTTTTGGATGGGTTCTCTTCTATTTTAAACGGGTCGAATGAGTCAAATAGTAGGATTTCGCTAAAAGGGGAACGGGTCAAATAAAAAAAAACGAGCATTGCTTTTCTTTGCAGTAGTGGTGGCAATTTCAGCCACTTATTTTATAATGGGTTTGTCTTTATGACCCGTTTCAATTCGATCCTGTTACTTAAGAATCCCCCCCCCCCCCCCCCCCCCCCCCCCCCCCCCCCCCCAATGTGGCCATCTCTAGTTATCAGTATACTGTACTGTGCTTATCACTTTTTGTTCCATACTTCCATTTTTCCCCCTTCACACTTTGTTTCCCCGCAGACGACTCCAAAGCCTGTATCTGCCATGAAAGGTAGCCGAGCAGGTCCACCTCAAAAGCTGACCGTTAAGTGGGACCCAGAAGTCTATGATCCAGTTCCAACCTCAGTTTCTCATGCGGCAACAAACAACAAGCCCGAAAGACAGAGCAAGAAAAGTTCCAAGTCCAAGCAAAAAAACGGAAGCAAGTCATCTCGTGGAAATAAAAACAAACAGAAATCAGCAGGAAAAAGAGGAGGCTATTAGTTACGAGAGCTTCCGCCAGCTGTCATGGACTTCCATTCCAGAATTTCGGTACGTTATCCTTGATTAAGATTGTATATAAAGAAAAGACATCCGGTTCTTTTGGTCTGTGTGGAAGTTTGGTTTCTGGAGAGGATAAGTCAGATTTGCGTGTTCATTTTAGCCGCTGGATATGCTTGATGATGATTTTTTACATGATTGTGTTTTTTGAAGTCTTTCTATACCGCGGTTACTATATGTTTTCACAGATTTGCGTGTATATTTTTGCCGTCGGATATGCTTGATGAAGATTTTTACATGATTTGTGTTTTTGTAAGTCTTTCTGTACCGCGGTTACTATTGCTATATGTTTTCTCGGATTTGCGTGTATATTTTTATCCATCGGATATGCCTGATGAAGATTTTTTACATGTGTTTTTTCTATATTGATGCGAAATACTAGCACAAGATATTCAGTATGAGTGCGATGGGTTGGGTTTTAAAAAGTGCGCCTAGGCGCACTAAGGCGCAACGGTGTACATGAGCATAGGTGAGGCACGCTTTTTAGGCAAAAATGGCATGAGCCGTTGGTGAGGGGCGCGCCTCATGTACACAGCTTACTTTTGTGCAGTAGAATGTTGTACATCAGTTTGTTTTGGTTGCACATGTAAGTATTTTATATGCTAAAACATGTATGCACCTTATTTCTAGCTATTTTTTAGTTGGGTTGCTAAAAACCTATAAAATATATATATATATAAATAGGGGAAAGATCCGGTACAAAGTGTTTTTTCGGTAAAAACTATGAGAATCAAAGGATGGTATTTTTTTTTTTCGAAATTTTTTTTCCCATATTGTTAAACATGTATTATAGTATTGAAAACTAAAAAAAGAAAATTGGTGTAAAGTAATTACGTGTAGAGTAATTACATAATTACTCTAGTGTAAACTAGTGTATTTACTTTAATGACGTAATTACACTATTTTTTTTTTTTTTGTATTATTCATCTAGAAAGTATGTTTAAGCATATGGGAAAAAAAAATTCTAAAAAAAAATAATAATTTTTTTTTACCCCCTTTGATTCTCACAGTTCTTACCGAAAAATAGTTTGTATTTGATCTTTACTCTATATAAATAATATAAACAATATGTGCTTGGCGCCTCAGTTTTAGACATTGTCGTCTCGGTGCACTTCTCGCTTTTTAAAACCAAGGCGGTGTGATATTCGTTAATAACAGCGAATACACAATCTGAACGTGTTGAGATTTTCATAATAAGCATAAAACAAGTTGTATACATATATTATTTGTTACTTATTAGAAACTTGATACAACAAACATAATCAAAATTTTCATGAAACCTAGTGGATCTTAAAAACATAAAACCATATTTCACCCACTTTATATAACAAAAAATCATCTTATGATTATGAATCACAACAAAAAAAAAAAAAAATGGTTCGATCACCACCACCACCATCCGATAAGAAGCCAACCAAAGCCGAGAAAAAGCTTTCAAAAGGCGAATTCGATAATCAATGATACATTTTGTTTACTTTTAACCGAACGGTGTCATATTAGATATACGAGTTTTTTAGATCAATAGATCAGATGTTGAGGGTTTCAGCGGATATCCAAATTAATAGTTTAAACAATTTATCGTTGAAATGTTTACTTATTAAAAAAAATTATCAAAAGATTCATAAATCCAATCATTTATCTTTGTTTTAGTGTTACGCTGAGTGGCGAGGAGTAAAGCCTCTATGATTCACGTCCAAGTAGACAACGAACTAACCCACCCACCCACCTATTCGTTGGCATGGTGTTTGATAAAGCCCCTTCAAATATTAATAATAAAAAGAAAAAGAAGTGATTGTTGGAAAGGAAGTGAGCTCCTTAAATCAAGCCGTTGGCGCTTGTTAGTGTAGTGGCGAAGGGGTTGATGGCGCATGTGCATCGTTGATATGTCTTGGGTGCCACTCCACACCCAACGGTCTTAGGTGTGTTTGGGTTATATATATTTTTGTTGAATGGAAATATACTACTTCTAAACTACACCCTAAGTAGCCTATGCCACCAACCCATTGGTAGGTAGGGGTTGGATATGTGCCTATGTGGTCCACTGGCTACATTTCTTGTATGTGGTGACGATGTTGCGGTGGTATTGTCAACGACAAACAATGGTCGTGGGTAATGTTGGACCTATATTTTCAAGTTAACAAGTTTTTATAGAAATAACCCATTTTGACCCTTCGTCGTCATCTAATTATGTTTTGGCATAAAACACAATATAATTTAAAAACTTAAAGTCTTGATATTTTAATATTATAAGCTTTAGGTATATACCAAAAAAAGGATTTATATTGATATTAATTGCTTAAAAGATGATAAAAGTCCTTTATTTTTTTTTTTTTGGTTTCAAATGCACATTTATTTAATTTCAACAGGGACAAATTACATAAGAATAGCAGGTAGGCGGGCAACAAGCTGCGCCGCCACCCCCTTCTGAATTGATTTGAAGTTTCAAATTGAAGACACACTAACCATTGGATGATCCTTAAATGTCACTTTAGTATCCATCTTTTTTTTTTTTTTTTTTATCTTTTTATCGGCTAATTTCTTCTCCCCTTTTTTACATTACCTTTTTAAATACACCTTTTTTTTTTCTTATTACGAGGCTTGAACTCTCAACCTCACCTTTAAAACTCCTATCACGTTTACCATCACACCACAAGGGATCGGGTACTTTAGTATCCATCTATATATTAAGTTTGGAATGCCTAAAGTTGGTCCAAAGTGTATCTATCACAATTGGGTCAACGAACTCTGGATTTACACCTTTAATATCGAAATGTTTTAGCTAATGGATAATTAGGGAGAAATAAGATTTACAAATTGTATAACGGGGTTTCTCTAAAAGACGAAAGATGCGTAGATTATGGATCATTAGAACGCATGACAATGTGGAGAATAGGCGCACCTTCAAATAACCACTAGGTGGGAGAATAATGACCCTATGTGGAGAATATTATCGTGTGTTTTAGAATTTGTTCTTTATTTTGAAGTCTGCATATTTGTGATAATAGAAAATATCCGGATCGTTTTAGGACGAAAAAAACAAAATGACATGTATGTGAGATTTTTTTTCAAGTTCGTATGTTTGTTTGCTATTTATTTAAATGATTTTTTTTTTTTTTTTTTTTTTTTTTTTTTTTTTTTTTTTTTACTTCTGAATCATATTAATTCCATTAAAATAATAACCAAGTTACATCTGGATAATGGGTAAGCGAGCAACAAGCTGCGCCGCTATCCCCTTTTGAAATGATATGATATTTATTTATGTTTGGGGAATAATATTATGTGTGTACTTACTAAAAGTGGTCTATGGTATAATATTATTGATGACCAAGATGTTACAATGCAATCCCTTTATATAGGGAAGAGAATACAAGATAAACTAGGAAACAAGAGATAAACTAGGAAACAATAATAATCTCTATATCTATACAAATCAAATAATAATTCAAATAATGTATGCGATAATGCTAAGATCCCCCCGCAGTTTGATCGGGCGCAGAGCAGACGGTTAAACTGGATCTGAAAGACTGAAACAACTCTCTAGACAATCCCTTCGTGAAAATGTCAGCGTACTGTGAGGATGAAGGGACATGCAGAACCCGAATAGCTCCCACGCGAACAAAATGTATGTCTATTTCAACGTGTTTGGTACGCTGATGTTGAACGGGATTATTAGACAAGTAGACTGCTGAAACATTATCGCAATAGACCACAGAAGCATGTTGTAAAGGAACAAAAAGCTCAAGTAAAAGATTGCGTAACCAAGTTGCCTCTGCCACAGCATTGGCAACACCTCAATATTCAGCCTCGGCACTCGAACGGGAGACAATTGGCTGGCGTTTAGAAGACCATGAAAGCAAGTTATCACCCAAGAAAACACAGTATCCACTTGTAGATCTACGGGAATCCGGACATCCGCCCCAATCAGCATCAGAATAAGCAACAAGAGAATGCACGTTAGACTTTACTATCCGAATCCCATAAGAGATGGTCCCCTGCAAGTAGCGGATGATACGTTTCATAAAATCATAATGAGGGACCCGGGGTTCATGCATAAACAAGCACACTTGCTGAACCGCATAGGAGATATCAGGTCTTGTAAAGGTGAGGTATTGGAGTGCCCCAGCCAAGCTTCGGTATAGAGTCGGGTCGTGAAACAGTGGTCCATCTGAGGCACTGAGTTTGCACGAAAGGTCAACTGGTGTTACACAGGGTTTACAGGAGGACATTTTAGCCCTATCAATAATGTCCTTCGTGTACTGTGACTGAGACAGAAATAAACCGTTAGATTGATGAGTGACCTTAATACCCAAAAAATGATGTAGCTGACCAAGGTCAGTCATAGCGAACTCTCGTGAGAGTGAGCGGATAATCTCCTGTAAGAAAGCATCAGTGGAGGCTGTAAGAATAATATCGTCAACATACAAGAGTAGGTAAGCCGTATGAGGACCCTTGTTGTAGACGAACAATGAAGTATCACAAACACTGCTGCGAAAACCCTGGGAAGAAAGATAAGTAGCAAACCGAGTGTACCAAGCTCGAGGGGCCTGCTTCAACCCATATAATGACTTCTTCAATCGGCACACAAAATTTGGACACCTTTTGTCCACAAAACCTGGTGGCTGATGCATATAGACGGTTTCCTGTAAATGCCCATGTAAAAATGCGTTCTTGACATCCAACTGATGGATGGGCCAAGACCGTGAAACAGCCAAAGATAAAACAGTCCTAATCGTAGCGGGTTTAACCACCGGACTGAAAGTATCCTCACAATCAATACCCACCGTCTGAGATTTACCGTTAACCACCAATCGTGCCTTGTATCTTTCCAGGGACCCGTCCGACTTAAACTTATGGCGAAAGAGCCACATACAACGAATAACTGGGCTATTAGTCGGACGGGGAACCAAATCCCAAGTTTCATTTACCTGTAATGCATTAAACTCAGCCTGCATAGCATGTGACCAATTCGGGTCCGAAAAGGCTTTGGCATAAGTGTTTGGGATGGGAGAGATTGTGGCTGTGTGAAGGTTTAATGGTGGTTTGAGAGAGCCGGTTTTAGAGCGAGTTGACATTGGGTGAGTATTAGTTGGGTTGGGCGGTTGGGATGGGTGCTGAGTGGGCTGAATGGGAGGAAAACCGGGCGGAGGTGGTGGGGGATTGGGCTATGAGGACGGGGCTGTTTGAGTCGGGGCTGAGGTGGGCTGACGGGGTCGGCGTTTGTATGTGATGGGGGTTTTTGGCAGATTCGTGGTAGGCCGAGGTGGGCTGGAATGGGTTGAGGGTTGGGCCGTTTGTGTGGACGATTGGGCCGGTTGGACAGGTTGTAGGCCCGGGGAAAAGGTGAAGGAGGCGGGTGTCGTCTAGGAATGTGTAGGAGGTGGGGGCGGTGGGTATAGTATATGGAAAGGTATGCTCGTCAAACGTAACATGACGAGAAATATGTACTTTACCCGTTGAGGGGTCGAAGCACCGGTATCCCCGGAAGTCCGGTGGATAACCTAGGAAAATGCAACGAATGGCCCGGGTGTGAAGTTTATGGGGTTGGGTGGCCGAGGTATTTGGGTAACACGCACTCCCGAACACTCGTAAGTGATCATATGTGGGGTGGCGTAGGTAAAGGGCAAAGGTTGGAGTGAAAAAGTTTAGGCGTTTTGTAGGTAGGATGTTGTGAAGGTAAGTGGCAGTGTGGAGGGCCTCCACCCAAAAAGAGGGTGGAAGGTTAGCGTGAATGAGGAGAGCGTGAATGATGTCGTTTAGGCGACGAATCATGCGCTCCGCACGTCCGTTTTGGGAGGACGTTTGTGGGCAAGCAAAACGGAAAAGTAAACCGTTTTGTTGGGCAAAGGTTTTAAAGGCGTTGTTGTCAAATTCACCGCCGAGATCACACTGAAAGGTTTTGATAAGTCGATTAAATTGGGTGTGGATGAGGTGATGAAATTTGACAAAAGTGGGGAAGGTCTCGGATTTATATTTTAACGGGTAAACCCAAACAAAGTGGGAAAAGTTATCAATAAGGACCATGTAATATTTGTACCCTGATTTACTGGGAATCGGGGAGGTCCAGAGGTCACAGTGAATAATGTCAAAAGGTGCAAATGTGTAAGTATTTGAAGCATAAAAAGGCAAACGTTTACTATTAGAAATTCGACAAGAGTTGCAAACAATAGACCCATGGTCTTTATTACATGAAAGATTAAAATTACGATTTAAAATATCTAAAACTTGGGTTCCTGGATGGCCTAGACGGTCATGCCATGGTGCGGGAGTAGTGGTGAGAAAGCAGGCTTGAATAGGTATTTCAGGAGCGGTGAATGGATATAAGTCCCCAGTGCTATTGTGGCGAGAAAGAATTCTTCCATTGCGCAGGTCCTTCAAAGAAAAACCAAATGGATCAAATTCTATAGAAACCCAATTATCACGTGAAAAACGTCTAACGGAAATAAGGTTTTTAATAATATGGGGACTATAAAGGATATTGGGTAAGATATAGGTGCGGTTTGGTAAGGTGTAAAAGCCAGTTCCGGATTTAAGAATTGGTACACATTCGCCATTACCGACTAATAGTTTAGTACAAACAGGAGATGAAATAGGGACTTTGATCATACCTTGGTCCTGTGTAACATGAGCCTCGGCTCCGGTGTCCATAAAAGAAGTGGGATCCTGCGGTTGCATGGTCATAGCAGAAAATGCAGCTTGCAAGTCGGATGGACAGAGAGCGTTGTAGCTGTAACCTGAAGGAGGTGCCGAGGGCTGAGTAGGGGCGTACCCCGTAAAGTGGGCTGCTGCCTGTTGGTCAGTCTGGGCCGTGTTGGGCTGGGCTGCAGTCTTGTAACCTGCATAAGAAAATGGGCCTGCCTGCTGAGAAGAAGGCTGATTACCGGGCTGCCAGGCCTACGTCGGGTATGGGCAGGGCGGTGGGACCCACCAGGCCCAGTTAGGATACGGCTGCATGTTAGGAAACCAGGAGCCGGTCCGTCCCCTGCCCCGTCCACCTCTGCTGGAGCGTCCCCTGCCCCGTGAAGATGCATACGGGTAAGGGTTTGGGTTGGGGTTTTGTTGGCTGGTTGGAGGCGGGTTCTGAGAGGCCTGGGAGGACGAGTGTTGTTGCTGAGTAACCAATACCGAGGTCGTGGATGACTGACGAGCAGCCATACGAATGACATCATCCTTTAACATGGTGCACGCAGAATCCCAATCAGCGTTTTGTTGATGGCTGAGAGAAGCGGTGGTGTCATACTCCTGTGGGAGGCCCCGAACCAGTTGGAGAACGAGCCGCGATTCAGTGACCGGATTGTCAACGTCTTCGAGTTGGTTGGCGAGGTCACTAAGCTGTTGACAATAATCTTCCAGGGACGAGCATTTAGCGAGGGTAAGGTTGCAAAACTGGGTTTCTAGGGCAGCGGCGCGAGCTTGTTTATTGCTGAGGAAGGTCTTTTCCAACTTGAGCCATGCGGCCCGAGCCGTGGAGACCTGGCCCAGCAGTTTGGGTAGGATGGAGTCGGACACGGTGTTCAATATCCATTGAAGGACAAGAGCATCGAGTTCGACCCACTGGAGGTACTCGGCTGAGGTGTCAGGAGGTGGTTCGGTGCCATTGATGTGATCCAAGACCTTGTATGCGACTGCGTGAAGGCGAAACAACTTGACCCAGGAAGTGTACGTAACTGTCTTCCCGTCCAAGGTGCGAACTTTGCTGCTGATGTTCGTCACAGAGTACGCGGGATGAAGGGAAAGAGGTTTAGCCGGACCGGATGATTCAGGCTGTTCTGAATCCTTCGCCATCGATCAGAAAAAAAAACGGACAGAAGCTGCTGATCGGAAGCTGCTGATCGGAAGATCACGGTCGGCGATTAGGGTTTGTAGAAGAGCCGTAGCTCTGATACCATAAAAGTGGTCTATGGTATAATATTATTGATGACCAAGATGTTACAATGCAATCCCTTTATATAGGGAAGAGAATACAAGATAAACTAGGAAACAAGAGATAAACTAGGAAACAATAATAATCTCTATATCTATACAAATCAAATAATAATTCAAATAATGTATGCGATAATGCTAAGACTTACTTAGACAATCTATATCGCATGTCCTTAATCTATACACTTTGGTGACTTTTCACCCCAACCAATTGCAATAAAGACAAAACACATTTAAAATATTTAAATGAAAATTAATTCAAATGCGACAACCGGTTTACACATGTAACCCATGGTTGCAATCGGTTGCCATATTAAAATATTTATATTTTCTTTTTCTGCATTATTGAAGTTGTTTTTTTTATACTAATAAGTAATAAACGTGTTATATTTTATGTATTATCAATTTTTTTGTATTATTTAAAATGTTTTTATATTAATTATTATTAGTTGTTATCTTATATGTTATCTCATTTTATCCCACTGATGGGATTGGGTGCTCATAACTGCGCAGAGCATACCCAAACCCGGAATTCAGCCCCGCGGAAGAGCTTCTCGCGCACAAAAGAGGTTCCTCCGTATATTAAAGCATTAACTACTTTCCTACCATTACGGAGTGATATCAGCAAAGTAGCAACGACTCTCCTACAATCATGGAGTGATGCTCGCGCGCGTAAGCGGTAAAAGCGGTAATCGTTCCATGTTTCCTTATTTATTGCTATATCTTAACTACTTTACTAATATAATCCTTGGGTAGTGGAGACAACCCTAATCGGGCCTGGCCCATTACGATTAGGGTTTCGGGTAATGGTGGCATACGTCCACCTCTATATAAAGGATCATATCCCTAATAGAGAGGACACTTTTGGCTAACCCTAAGAGCTATCAAACTTGATAGTATCCCCATTCACCCCCGTTTTTGTTATAAACTACTACCTTGTGTAGTCGTCTCCCTACCCACTCAATCTTTATTGCAGGTTACTCAAATCCAGGAAGTGCTAGTGAAGGATCAATCCTGTGGTTACATTTAGACTATCATCCCTACAAGGAGGTTAGGCTATTTGTTTCTTCATTGGCGCCATCCCTTACGGTCTACCAATCTTTCAAACTAGTGCAAATGGATTCTGGAACCGAACAACGTGCCGATCTCACCAATGTTGAGGATGGGGTCCAAGCGAATCAAGACACAGTAGCACCAACGACGGTGACCAAGAACGTGAATCAGAGACAGGCTACTACAAACTTTCCAATGTTTGCACCAAGAAAGTCGGCGGTAACAGCACAAAAGAAAACGACAGAGGAGCCTGTCGAAGACCTGGAAGAATGGTTGGCTCAAGAAAATGCTAAGACTATAGCAGAATACCAGAAGAGACTGATAGCAAAAGCCAGGTTGGAAGCAAGAAAAACCTTGAATTTTGACGCTGAAGACAACTCTCAAAACGAAGAACAACTTGCTTTTCGTCATACAGCTAAGCCCCGCCAGGCGGTACGTGGTGGAGAACGTGGTAAGATTACTCACGTTCAGGACCACGTCAACCTGACCGGGGAACCTGATGGTTATGAATCTGAGAATGAGATCAATTCCGACCCAACTTGGAAACCGCGTAATAAGTCTGTGGCTAGCAACCAGCCTCACCCAGACGATGATCTACACAAGCCATACCGCCCGAAAACATTTGCGGAAAGATCCAAATTCTGTGCAAGAATTGCGCTGGCACCTATGCCAGTTGAATGTAAGCTGCCGAACACGATCGGAAAATATGATGGTTTGCGTGATCCGGATGATCATTTACACGCATTCGATTGCGCAGGTAGTTCTAAACCATGGCCGGTTCAAGCTTGGTGCCATCTGTTTGTTCAAACCTTAACAGGTGCGGCAAGGGTATGGTATGAAAGTTTACCGGTCGGAAGTCGTGTCGATTTTGATGATCTGATAAAGAAATTCAAGAATCACTTCTCCCACCTGAGGAAACACAAGAAAGACAAGGCTCAGATTCTGTTATGCTCCCGGAAAGATAGCGAGAGCCTGGAAGATTATATTGTCCAATACAATAAGGAAGCTCTACAATTGGGGTGTGGTGAAGAACTTACCAGGGCCGCATTCATCCATGGAGTACGACACGATGATCTCATGAGATGCTTGACTGGGAAAGATGGTGTGCCTGAAGCATGGGATGAGCTGATAGAGGCAGCAAAGACATATGCGTCGTCGGAACGCTCGTTTACACGCTCGAAAAACTTTTATCATAACAACAATCAAGGTACGAGCATGCATGATAAAGGCAAGGGAAAACAATCGGTGTGGTCAAGAATTTCGGGTACCGCGGACGAAGGGAAATACTCTTCGGGGCAAGACGCGCGACAATTCCTCAACAGCAAGCACTCACGTGATTCGAAACCGCCAAGCAAGAAGAATTACGACTGGACCCCACTGTCCAAAACACCTTCGGAAGTGTTGAAAACCGAACAAGTTCAGTTTCCTAAACCCAGGGAACTAAGTCAAGATCGGAAGAACGTGGACACGTCAAAGTATTGCGAGTACCACGAAGACTATGGCCATCTGACGGACAATTGTTATAGTCTAAAGATGGAGATTTAGAAGGCAATCAAGTCGGGCCAACTCTCACATTTAATAAAGAATGTGAGGAAAAAGCCCAGAGACCCGCAAGGAGATGCGGACGCTAGTAACAAGAAGATAAAGAACCTCAACGCGCATTACGTACAGCGCTCGGGTCGTCATAACTGCTACATGACTCATAACAAGAGTCAAAAGAAAAGATCTTACTCGACCGCACATGATGACTCCTGGAAAGAGGCACCGGTCGTCATGCCACGCGTCAAAGGAGGAGCATCTTCCACAACGCCATTGATCATCACGGGAGTCATCGGACATTATCGAACAAGATATATGTTCCTCGATAATGGTAGCAGTACCGACATCATGTACCGGCAGTGTTTCGATCAGTTAGATGCCGAAGACAAAGAGAAACTCGTTCCAACCACAGAGCCAATATCCGGATTCATCCATGAGGTGATTATTCCGTTGGGTATACTCACACTTCCTGTCACATGGACAGACGGACAACTCTCCCGCACGGAGACATGTGACTTCATGGTGTTGCCAGTGACTTCATCACACGACGTTCTCATAGGGAGAGAAGGATTGGCTAAGTTCAATTGCAATGCGTCCACACCACACCAGATGGTCGGCTTTCCGACGCGGGGAGGGGTGGCTTTCATACGCGGAAACAAAAATTGCCACGCAACAGACACATGCAAACCTCCCAAGATAATGAAGCCAGCAGACCGTACTGATCCGGAAAAATGGGTTATTAACCCTAAATTCCCAGATCAGACGGTTGTCATAGGCCCAGTAATCTCTGACACCATACGTGCGCACTTGAAGCAACTGCTAATTAAAAATATGGACGTCTTTGCATTTCAACCCGCGGACATGGTGGGCGTCCCGCGACACATAGCGGAGCACAGGCTTAACGTCTACAAGTCCGTTGAACCAGTCGTCCAGAAGAAGCGCAGTATGGGGCCAGAGAAAACAAAGGCCATGAATGAGCAAGTGGAAGAGCTATTAGCTGCAGGCATCCTGCGGAAGACAAGGTACCAAACCTGGGTCGCCAACCCAGTCATGGTCGGAAAGTCAAATGAAGGCTGGCGGATGTGTGTGGACTACAAAGACTTAAACAAGGCATGTCCAAAAGACTGCTACCCGCTCCCTGAGATTGACTTAAAGGTGGACTCCCTGGCACCATTCAGGTTCAAGTGTTTTCTGGATGCGTATAAAGGGTATCATCAAATCCAGATGGCTAAGGAGGACGAGGACAAAACGTCTTTCCGCACAGATACATGAACTTATTGCTATACCAAAATGCCATTTGGATTGAAGAACGCGGGAGCCACGTATCAGCGTTTAATGGACAATGCGTTCAACAAACAAATAGGGGTCAATCTCGAAGTTTATGTGGATGATTTGGTCATAAAAAGTACAGAGGAGGACCAAATGTTGTTGGACATCCAGAAGACCTTTGATCAGCTCCGCGCAGTGCGAATGAAGCTCAATCCGAGCAAGTGCTCTTTCGGAATGGAGGAGGGCAAGTTCCTGGGAGTGATTGTAACCAAAGATGGTTTCCGCGCGAACCCAGACAAAGTGCAAGTAATCGAGCGTATGTCGTCTCCATCTTCTATCCGGGAAGTCCAGACACTCATGGGACGCTTAGTGGCTTTAAACCGTTTCCTCTCAAACTATGCGTCCAAGTCATTCCCTTTCGTAAGTACACTGAAAAGCTGCCTCAAGAAATCCAACTTTAAGTGGACCAACGAGGCCGAGGCCGCATTTAAAGAAATGAAAGAATGCTTGAGTCATTTGCCTGTTCTCACAGCTCCACTCCCGAAAGAGCCATTGACACTATATTTATCCGTAACGGAAAAGGCAATTGGTGCTGTTCTCTTGGTTGATCGAAAAGGCGTCCAAACACCAGTATATTACGTCAGCAGAACTCTGCTCGACCCAGAGACTCGATACTCAATGATGGAAAAGCTGGTGCTGGCATTGGTGCACGCGTCAAGGAGATTGCGAAGATACTTCCAAGGACACCCCATTATTGTCCTGACAGACTTTCGCATAAATGACATCCTGCGCAAGCCAGAGTTGTCGGGACGATTGGCTAAGTGGGCCATCGAGCTGGGAGAACACACGATCGAGTATAAGTCAAGAACATCCTTCAAAGGGCAGATCCTCGCAGACTTCGCTGCGGAAGTCCCTTCCGAAAGCATCACTGAGTGCCAACAGGCACATATCACAACTCCCAATTCGGAACCAGCGGAGAAATGATGATGGCGCTGGAGCAGGCTTGCGTTTAGTTACACCAGAAGGGAAGGATTTCACGTATGCAATCCGCCTCAATTTCCCAACAACAAACAATGAAGCGGAATACGAGGCATTGCTCGCGGGATTGCGCATTGCGAAAAAAATGGGTGTGCAACACTTAGACGCCCACGTCGACTCCCAGCTCGTAGCTAATCATATCGACGGTTCTTATGAAGCACGTGAAGCATCCATGATTCTATATTTGGAGCAAGCCAAAGCCCTCATGCGTGACTTCGCATACTGCAAGGTCCACCACATCAAGCGGAGTCAAAACAAACCAGCAGACGCGTTAAGCAAGATGGCATCCACGGTTTTTGATCATCTAGCAAAGGATGTGCGAGTGGAAGTCCTTGATAATCCGTCCGTGCCTCAAAAACAGGTTAACGTTATCCAAGTTGGAAAAACATCTTGGATAACTCCTATTCGGGCTTATCTCATGAACGGGACGCTCCCAGACAACAAAGCAGAAGCTCGAAAGCTCCAAAACAAGGCACTGCATTACCAAGTCATTGATGGTATATTGTACCAGCGCTCTTACTTAGGGCCATTGCTACGATGTGTTGACTCCGCAGAGGCTACTTACCTTATCAAAGACATACATGAGGGGTCGTGCGGACTGCACGCTGGCCCTAGGATGGTGGTAGCAAAGCTAATGAACGCGGGTTATTATTGGCCCGGAATGCACAGGGACGCCGAGACGGAATTACGCAAATGCAAGTCTTGTCAACGTCATGCTCCAGGAACGCTGCGCCCAAAGAACAATCTGATACCTGTAACCGCAGCATGGCCTTTTCAAAAGTGAGCCATCGACCTCGTGGGCCCATTTCCCACAGCTCCAGGAAACGTCAAGTATCTGGTGGTCGCAATTGATTACTTCACCAAATGGGTGGAAGCCAAGCCTTTGGCCTCCATCGATGGAAAGAGCATTAAGAAATTCATTTGGGAGTTTATCATATGTCGTTTCGGTTTACCCATGGAGATTGTAAGTGACAACGGCACGCAATTCGCAGATCAACACTTACAAGAATGGTTATCCTCCATGAATGTTAAGCAGATATTCACCTCGGTAGCACATCCGCAAGGTAATGGGCAGGTCGAACGCGCGAACAGAAGCGTGGTAGAGGGCATCAAGACTAGACTTGGAACGAAACGCATGGGTTGGGTTGACGAGCTCCCTCATGTTTCATGGGCTCACCGCACATTATCCAAGACAAGTAATGGAGAAACCCCGTTTAGCCTTACGTATGGAACAGAGGCTGTCATTCCTGCGGAAATGTATTGTGCGTCTCCAAGAATCTTACTGGCAAACCATCAGGTAAACGATACGGAGCTAAAGCTCAACCTAGACCTACTAGATGAGCGCAGAGACATGGCCGCCGTTAGAGAAGCCAACTACAAAAGACAGCTGGAAAGATACTACAATGCAAAGGTGAAGGCAGAGGCTTTCCGCGCGGGAGATTACGTTTTCCGCAACAACGAGGCATCCAACGCGGAAAAGCCAGGCAAGTTGGCACCAAACTGGGAAGGGCCATACAAAGTTCAAGAAGTATTGGGGAAGGGTGCTTATGCCCTGGAGCGCTTAGATGGCACCCCTGTCCCACGCACATGGAACGCGGCCCAACTGCGCATGTGTTACTTATGAAGTATTTTATTCAGTTTGTAATAAACAATGGCTATGACCATTTCGATTTCAATAAAAGAACTTTCAGTTTATTTTATTTTCTTTGGTCTACATGCAATGACAACTACGGTCAAGAAACATATTTCATTAAACAAAACATTGGCGTACTTACATATCATCACCAGATTCAAAAGAAACATACAAAAGAGGTGATTAAACCAACACAATACATGCACCTAGGGCTATGTAACAAAAAAGCAACAAAAAGAAAAAAGACATCAAGTGGCATGCTGCCAACCGGTGGAAGTTCGACGAAGCCTTAACTTGGGAATCTTGGGATGATCCTGGAGCTCACCTAGCCGCTTCATCTTCACAGGAGCACCAAACGATTCACACTTTACTGGTTGGTCCACTTGTTGATCTTCAGTCAATAAAAGATAACCACAATAAGTGGCTAGTTGATGCATGGGAGTTGGAGGTACCTTGATCACAGGGGGATGGTCAGATAGTGACAACATCCCTTGCAATGCTTCAACTTCAGCTTTGGTAATTCTCAACGGAGAGGCCATGGAAGCAATTGATAGAAAATAAAGAGTTATGGTAAAATGTTAATCCATGGTTAACCTTTTATAGAAAAAACAAGGAAGGCCATTAATTACCATTAATGGTTAACACTCAAGTGTGGACGTCAACCGTCACATCAATCAGCTGCAGCGCCGCCAAAACTGTCAGATGACATCAGCAGGACAAGTGGCACCCCTTTTCCAAGGCCGACGTCACCCAATCATCATGGCAGTTCAACAGTTATGTTAAGCACAAAAATTAATTAACTGGAATTGAAATAACAAAGCATAAGGAAGCATGCAATTGTTCAGTTACAGGAAACACAAGGAAAAGGAAGATGACAAATTACAACGAAAGTCAATTATAGTCTATAAGATCTATGTAAGAGTCATCTTCCGCCCCTTCGTTCTGCGTGCCAGACCCCGCACCAGCATTGGACGATTCGCCTCCTCCTTGTGCAGCGGTTTTCCGCGCTTCTTCTTCTCTCCGCTCGTTCTCTTCGAGCTCTGCGCCAAGACGATCAGATTCTTCAAAGTACTCGCGCAGCTGACCTATTGGATCATCCGTCTTCAGGCAATGGTCAACCACGTCGAAGACATCAAAGGTAAGAGTCTCGAACTCCTGCTGCGCAGCAACGGCTTCATCTTCATACGGTTTCCCAAAATGCTCTCCATCTTCAAGGGCTAAGCCAGCCGCATGGTGATGATAGCCCTCCACAAACCCTTCCTGTAGGCCACTCCGCATGGAAGATGCACCGATCTTCGCCACCGCATCGCCAAACTTCGGCTCGTTCCATATGCGTTTAAAAACCTATGGATCAAACACTCAACAAGATAAGGCAATAAAGTATATAGCAACATATAAATACTCAAACAGAGGTTAAGGGAAATCGAACCCCTTGAAGACCGTGCTGCATCATCCAGGTTAAACGCTCCCGAGCAGCCTGCGAGGTTTGCACAGCAGTACGGAGCTCATTTTGCGTTTGTTGGAGGCTCACTTCCAGCTGAACACGAGAGGAATCCAATAAGGCATTTGTTTCACTCAGTTGTGCCTTTTCCTCCTCAAGACTCTTCACTTGTGCTTCTAACTCCGAAACCCGCGTGGTGGCAGTCACTAAGTTCTCATGTTGCTCTTTCAGCTTTATGACCGTGTCAGACAGTTCAGCTTGCTTCGCATCCAGAAGTTTCTGTTTCTCTTCTGCCTCGCGAACCACACGGGCAACCTCATTCTTCAACTTCTCAATAGTTTTCCGACCACGCTCTAGTTCTAAGTTGGTGCGCTCACAAGAATCTTTCCACCCCTTGGCAGCTTCAGCTTTCTCAGTCTTCATTTTTTGAATCTCACCCTCAGCAGACCGAAGTTGACCCCTCAATTGCTCAACTTCAGAACGAGCATCTGCACGGAATCGTTGGAATTCTTCCTCCCTTTCCCTTTGTGCTTCTTCCGCACTCCTGAGAGCCTGCCAAGAACGTTGGAATTCCTCCTCTCGCCGCATCATAGACCCGAAGTTACTAAAGCATAAAGCTAGATTTAAGCTCATGTCAGAAAACAATGAGCGACGGTCAATACCATCTTGGTAGTCACGTTCGCTGGGCGGCACAGCATAGGAGATAA
The DNA here is from genome assembly GCA_028751855.1 of Ambrosia trifida. Lineage (NCBI taxonomy): Eukaryota > Viridiplantae > Streptophyta > Magnoliopsida > Asterales > Asteraceae > Ambrosia > Ambrosia trifida. The sequence goes on from CM054126.1 coordinate 35,691,258, forward strand.
ACTCCTCCGCACTCAACGGATTGGTAAAGCGGGTCGTCTGCCTTATATCCCACCGGGGCTGATAAGGTTTGTTAGGGTCAAAATCACGAGGAGCAAACCTTCCTCCGCTCCCACTCGCTTTTCCGGACCCCCGAGCAGTCTTGGTTACATTCCCCTTCGGAGTTGAGGAGGTCAGCACACCTTCCGCGGATACCTTATCCGCATGAACACTCATGGAAACAGACTTATCCGTTTCAGAAGGTGGTTCCAGCTGGCTACCTTTTTCTCCTCGGGAGGCATCCGCCTCCACGATTGTTGGATCAACATTCACAGGGGACGACTCAACCAAAGGGCTTTTACCAGTGTCTTCACTTGCCTTCGGAGACATCACGACCCCTTCCACTTGAGAAGGTCTCCGGGTCTCCAACTCAGATGGATTTGAGCCCTGAACATCTTCAGGGACAGGCTCACTCACTTTCTCCACGATCGAAATGGGTTTCTTCAGTGCCCCTTGTGGAGCAGAACTTTTACCTGAGAATACCAAGGAGAAAATAATAACTTTGTGTTCCATATGCAGAAGTTGAACACAAAGATCTGCCACAGAAACTTACCAGGGATCTGCTTGACAGATTTGACTAACACAGGTTTCCGTTTAGGTGGAGGCTTCACAATTATCTTCGGGCCAACAGGCTTGACATTTGTCCCTTTATTAAGGGTCAACTCCTCAACCACATTGGAAGAAGTTGGTTTCACGACCTCCGTAGATGGCCTTGAGATTTGAATCTGCTTTTGGGCAAGATCTTCAAGACGCTTCTGATATAGCTCGTTAGATATCTCAACGGAATCATCAACGGGTGTAGGTCCGCGTGTACGCTGACGTTTGGCGTCATCATCTGATTCCGTTGCCTCGTCATCGTCTCTAGAAACAGTAGAGCTGGAGGCCACCTTCTTCCCTTTCTGAGATTCTTTCCGCTGGCGTTTAGGACCAGCACCTACGGACAGGCATAAAACAGGGTTCAAGCGTCATAAATACTACGATAACACATGACATGATTTACCTGTACATGACATCTTCTTACGACTCGGGGAAGTCTCACCCGAGTCAACCCCGGTCTTCTTCGCTGGGCAAATCCCTGCGCCTGAAATAAAGGGCACGCGGGATCAGAGCCTGCAATACGCGGAACACGACACACCCTTTTTCGGCGCAGGAATCCTCCACAGTAAATACAAGAAACACTATATTGAATATCGAGAGGTAATATAGGATGTAACCTGTACGCGTGTAATGCTGCGGGGCATTCTTGAGTTGTGGCATCAAAAAATTGCGGGCCATCCGCTCAATCACTGTGGGAGTTCCTTGGGGCAAAGCAATATACTTCAGCTTAGCGGCCCCTCGGGCATCGAAAAGATCGAACTTTGTCATTCCTGCAAGGATAATGACATAAAGAGAAAACACAAAAATAAAATGAAGAAACAATGAAGAAGAAATACACGCGTACTTACTGGCATCAGCCGCGGTGGGCTCATGACCCTCCGGGTTACCCAAACGGCTGAGCCCTAGCATCACAAGCACGCCCTCTAGGCACTTCTCCATAGACAGTGGAGTAGAATGAGCACACAGGGTATCATACCACGGTTGGTTTTTGTAATCTTTCATGGGCGGGAACTCCGCAATCCTTTCCTTCACTCCAATGCTCATCCACTGCAAGGCAGCAGGAATCACCCCTCGGTGGATGTAGAAAAATTTTTCCTTCCAATCATACATCGATTTGGGACTCTCTGAGACAATCTGATTCCGACTCCTCCGGGGAGCTACACTGTACCACCCGGGCCCACCGCGGGCCTCTTCAAGAACGTAAAAAACATTCAACATATCAAAGGTCGGCTCTAGGTCGAGAGACCGACAGGTTGCTTCAAAATGCACGAGCCTAGACAGCCCAAACGGAGTCATTTGGGTAGGGTGCACCCCATATTTCATAAAGGTGCTCACCAGGAACTTCGTAATGGGAAGACGAAAGCAACATCGGGAAAAGAACGCTTCATATAGAGTGATTTTACCAGGAGAAGCGTCCAACGCCGTCTTACCAGCAGCAGGAAGTTCAGGCTCCCAATCAGCCTCAATTCCATAGTGATCGAGGAATGAGGAAAAAGAAGAGGCATCCCACTTAATAACGGTTGTGGTAATGCCCTTCTCCGTTTTCTCAGTCGTCTTTGTCAGATCAACAGCACCAGATGTTTCTTGAGACATTTTTAATGATTGAGTAAAAGCAACGGTTAATCAGAGCGAGAGAGAAAAGGGGAAGTTGGAAGGTTTGCAAGTAAAGGTGTGAGAACGGTGAAGTTTGAAAATTTTTGAAATCTTTTTATAATGTGGGCTATAACTGCCAATGACGTCAGCCTGGGTAAGTGGAAACGGTTTTCCAAACGACACGTGGCTGTGAACAGCTAATTCGGCGGCACACGCGCGCACCACGCGCTAAGCACGCGCCTGAGACAGCTGTCTGCCATAACCGATGGGATGCTCACTGACACAAGTATAGCTTGTGACAGACGCTACCCACCATCCTTTGCTCATTATCCGACAGCTGTCCTTTGCTAAAGAGCCACGTAACACAACACGGAGATCCAACGTCAAATTCAAGTACCGTTCTCCGCTCTCCGTATGGCAAACACCCCGCTCTCCGTATGACAAACACTCCGAGTCTTCATTAATCTGCAACAACAATCCACTGATTACCATGTTTTCACCACCAAGGAAGGCTGAGCTATCATCTAGGGGCCATTACTTTTTAAGTCCACCATCCACCCTCTTCCCTCATACACTCGAGAAAAGGGTACACGCTGGACTGGGGGGACTTGATGGGATTGGGTGCTCATAACTGCGCAGAGCATACCCAAACCCGGAATTCAGCCCCGCGGAAGAGCTTCTCGCGCACAAAAGAGGTTCCTCCGTATATTAAAGCATTAACTACTTTCCTACCATTACGGAGTGATATCAGCAAAGTAGCAACGACTCTCCTACAATCATGGAGTGATGCTCGCGCGCGTAAGCGGTAAAAGCGGTAATCGTTCCATGTTTCCTTATTTATTGCTATATCTTAACTACTTTACTAATATAATCCTTGGGTAGTGGAGACGACCCTAATCGGGCCTGGCCCATTACGATTAGGGTTTCGGGTAATGGTGGCATACGTCCACCTCTATATAAAGGATCATATCCCTAATAGAGAGGACACTTTTGGCTAACCCTAAGAGCTATCAAACTTGATAGTATCCCCATTCACCCCCGTTTTTGTTATAAACTACTACCTTGTGTAGTCGTCTCCCTACCCACTCAATCTTTATTGCAGGTTACTCAAATCCAGGAAGTGCTAGTGAAGGATCAATCCTGTGGTTACATTTAGACTATCATCCCTACAAGGAGGTTAGGCTATTTGTTTCTTCACCCACCATGCCATATGTCAATTTATAATCAGTTAGGGCATACCCATGATCTACCTGGAGCTCTTTGCCCTTGGGGTGTATACATGTAGAAGAGTTTGGAAGGTCTGCTTTCGAGAAAAGGGACGAGAGATTGGCGGAGAGGCCGTGCAAAGGAGGAAAGAGGGCCGTTAATGCCAACATGGCAATGGGCATACCGCAGTTTAATCAGGTAGCTCTGTGGTTTCTCTTGGACCATAAACTCATGAACCTAGGACTTCCACATATAGCTAAAAAGAAAATAAGGTCACGAGCCAATACTAAGGTGTCTTAGTAAGCTCTTCCCCTCTTGGTTGATCAAGTCTCACGGAGAAGGTATAGATTTAAGCGTATGATTAAAGAATGTGAGTTAGCTGTCTAAAAAATGAGAAATGAGGTAGAATGACAACATTTATTTAAAAAAAAAACTAGTTGATTTGGATTAAAAAAAAATGTTTATATACTCATTTGGGTCAACTCAACTTGTATAACAAATTAGCTTGAGTATACTAGGATTATACAATTTGTCAAAATATGACCTTTTTTTTTTAATAAAACTTGATAACTTAAAACGGATCCAAATGGGTAAGCACCAACACAACCATAATTTGTCGCCGCCTATCAGTCATCCTCAATGGTCAATACCACTACCGACCACCGTTGTCATCACTGCCACCGAAACACCAATTCAGTCTGACCCACCCGTTTTACCGAGAAACCATGGGTTTTCTAGATTTGATCATGTTCTTAACTTTCATAGTTGTGTTTATTTAGCTTTGGAGTTTGGACACTGCTCCATAGACAGATGTAATCTGAGCATAAAACTTTCCCTGTTATCTGGTAGTTCAAGTCAATAAGTTTAGCCAAGCAGTGTAGTATTTTCTAACCATCACTTATCCTGGGTTTCGGGGTGTGACAATACCGACACAGGCTTGTAAATCCTTAACAGGCTGTTCACATGTAAGTGTACTTTTGTGGCACCTGGGACTGTTCTAAAGGGCAAAAGTGCAAGCGTACTTTTGTAGAGGGTCCCGGTCTCAAAAACAAAGCATGAAGAGAACATATATTGTCGGTGTCATGACTCATGCCAAACCTGATGTCATTTTCGACAGAACAAACTTGTCTATTCCTTTAATACTGTGAAATCAAAAGTGTGTCGATACACAATGTTATCAAATCAATTATTTTAGATATGTTTCCAATAGTTTTCAACATCTTCAGCAACATTAAAAGTACCAAAAGTTGCATAATTGTTCCCTTGTAACGTTTCTACCGCCTCAATCCCTCCACAATGTAATCCGCATACAAATCCCTTCAGAAAAAAATAAAAAGATAAGCATAGTTGAGTTAAGAAACAAATCATAAATTAGTTGATTGACATCCTGGCAATTTCGAACTATTTGCCTAAAAACGGGTCGATTGGGGTTGTAATTATTTCCAACAGAGGTATAGTTTTAAGACTTTTTTTAACGGCTAAGTATTACTCTCCCCAAACTCCTATATTTACAAATAAAACACCCCTTCCTTGGGATTGAACCCAAGACCCTTCACTAAGAGACAAGACTCAAGAGCCTGTAACAAGTGAGCTAGCCCTACTTGGCGTATAGTTTTAAAACTTAAATGGGTCAAACATGTGAAAGTCACCCATCGTGAGTTGTTTAATTGAATATCACATATGCCGATATGCAACAGAATAGGATATTTAAATCAGTCTTTCATATTTAATAAAGGCCGATATAATCATATATCTGTATTCACTAGTCGCACGCAAAACAATTTATGCTGGTATGGATAGGATCAAACCCGATGCACATGTTTTATAAGCATTTTAAATTTTTACTTACATTGAATACTTCACCGCCTCGATTGCCTTGTCAGCTGGCAAGAAATCATCAACAGCAACTTCCTTGTTCTCGTTTTTCTTATCTAACCAGTGGTGTTAAGATAAAACAAAATTTGCGGCTTAATTTTTTTTTTTTTTTTTTGTATCATACGCAGTCCATATTCAAGAGATATTTGACCCAATGAACCGATTCATGTTATATTTTATTCAAAACAGCTGAACAAGTAAAATATATAGCTCCAAAGGAAAAGGGTCAAATGGGTCATCATTTTCTTCAAAAATGAACATTGATACAAAGTAAAAAACTTAATGTCATCATTATTTACAAACTGACTCTGTTTTTATAAAAAAAATAATAATAATAAATTAAAAAAAAAAAAAAAAAAACCCTTCTTAGACAAAAGTGGGATCAACCCAACAACCTCGCCTGATATAACCCGTTACCCAATCTTCATGACCCACTCGTTGGCCACCTCCATACTTCATAACTATAAACTAGTCATGGAAGGATAAGGTCTTCAACATATTAATTACTATTGTAATAGAGTAATTCTGTAATCATATTTGACACTGACTTCTCATAAATATTTTGAACAAAAAGAGTGTTTCAGGAGAGCCCGATTAGATTGGTTTAGATCCATACCGAGAAGTTCCTGTTTTGACCCATTACCCAATCCACCCATTTTACCACTTCTATAAATTATACCAAGATCTAGTTCTAAAAGGATACAATCTTCAAAGAAACGGCGGATCTCAGCTAAACGATGTGGTGGGAGCTCCTTGATGTCATTATAGTGCATATACTCGGGATCATCAGCACAAACTGCAATTATCTTATCATCTTTCTCTCCCTAATTATGCCCATAAATGTTGGTAAGCTTATTGATGGGCAAAAAGACATAAATGTGAATTTATAGATGATATAATTATACCTGATCAATCATGGGCATGAGGCCTATTGCTTTGGCCCGTAGGAAACAACCTGGCAGTATCGGTTCCTGTATGTGTGCGCAAAAAAAAAAAAACCCTCAGTCTCATTATTACAGATTGATCCCATTACAGGACATGGAGTAGCAAAACAAGTGAGTTGGATAACAGATCAAAACAAGAATTGTTTTATTTATTTTTTTGTATGGGCCAAAACAAGAAGGTTTGGGTTTGGACAACACTATACACATATTTTAAATTTTACATAAAACTAGCACATCAGATAGTATATAGAAAAGTAAATTATTTCAATAATTATCCAATTTTTTGTATAAAATATTGAGGTAAATACAGGCACTTAAAATTCTACTTTTGGGGGTTTTGATCCATTTTTTGTTAAGCTATTTTATTATTTTAACCATTTAACCTGTTAGAATTAGAACATAACCTGAATCAATTTATCAATCCAATCATCGTAAAGGGATGGATAGATACGCCATTATTAAGATTACAACTAGCTTATAAAATGTTTTGATGATACTATCCAAAGTTTAAAAGAATGGAAACAAGCCTCGAGGCGTTTTCCCTTCGCCTCACGAGGCGTACGCCTCGCGGCGAACCGAGGTGGAATAAAAAATAAATATAGAAATTATATATCTTATAAAACATAAAATAATTGACCCAAATAAGTTTAAAAAATAAAAAACATACACCAAAAATAAAATAACTGACCCAAAAGGTTTAAAACATAAAAAGCATCCTAAACCCCATGAGGCGCGCCCGAGGCGCACATTTTTTCAGTGACTCAGCCCTTAGAGGCATCTGTACATACTGGACCCCATGAGGCGTGCCTCAGACTCGTTTTTTTGGCGCCTCGCCTCGAGGCCCGCCTAGAGGCGCACGCCTCAAACGTTTTTTAATCCATGATACTATCATACTATTAAGTTATAATAACATGTTAAACTCATTCAAACAAAATTAAAAAAAAAAAGAACTGGAACTTTTGTTACTGCATGTTTCAAACATAAAAGTATGGAAAATCTGCATACCTGCATGATGACCAAGACGTCAATTGGGTCATTGTCCTCACACAAAGTACGAGGGACGAAACCATAATTATGAGGGTACACGACGGATGAATATAGAACACGATCAACCTGACAAAGCAGATTGGAAACTTGTATGAGCATTAGTTTTTCGATTGTTATGCTAGTTATTATTTTCAATTACCTTAATAAGTCCTGTTTTTTTGTCGAGCTCATACTTAACCTTGCTCCCCTTGCTAATTTCAATCACCTAAATAAATAAGATAAATGGTTACAACAACATGAATTGCTTATAATGTACCAAAATTCTTCTCGCCTATATACCCAACAAATGACAACACTATGTGCTTCAAGAGACACTTGCAACTATCGTAATACAAAGAAATCCAAAATGAAGAACACCCATATAGGCATCGGATAGTGGTTATTATGGGTGTTTGCAAGGTTTAAAAGTACGGAATCGTGCCTCAAGGCGTTTTCCCTTCGCCTCAAAGTGAACCGAGGCGTAAGCCCGAGGAGGAACAAAATAATAAATATAAATATTATATATCATATAAAAAATGAAATGCTAACTAATTTCATCTTCAGATTCATCAAAAACACACTAAAAGGACATGAAATGCTTGAAATTGACACAAAAAGTCCAAAACATCAAAAACCCCTAAGGCGCAGTTTTTGTTACCCCGCCTCAGACCTATGAGGCGCACGTACAAAACAACACCCTGAGGCGCTGCCTCAGATTCGTTTTCTTACAGAATCGCCATGAGGCGCGCCTCAAGGCGCACGTCTCACCCGTTTTCAAAACAATGGGTGTTTGGATGTGCGATTTTAGAGAGATTATGTGACATTGAATTATCAGAATCATGTATAGTAACATGGACAATTGACAATAGCGTTTGGATGTGCTTGTGTCTTTTAAAGTTGGAATAACCATATAACCAGATATTGTATTTAGCAATAATTGCTTAAGGACTTAATATGTTAAAAAAAAAAAAAAAAAAAAGACATTTCATAAAATGGGAGCAGAGTCTCAAATTATGTTACAATAATTATGAAACGACTATTTAAAACTGATTGCTTGACCCTTAAATTATATCGAATAATTAGAACATCTATGTAGAAAAAGATCATTAACTTATATTGCAACTTAAAGTTGTAATAACAACATATCCATTTCCAAAACACAAATCCAAACATCCCCTTAGACTTTGAACTATAATAAATATTAATCTTACACAATTGAAGACCGTTGGTGCACCAGGTCCTGCATTGGATGATTAAAAAAATCACATTCTTGAAACTAATACATCACTAGAGATGACAGGGACACTTATTGTAACAAATTCAGAAAAAAATAATCAGATCTAATACCTATTTCAAGATCATGCCAAGGATGTGCAGCAACCGATCTCTTGTTCATGGATGAAAGTATTCTTTCATTAAGGGGAGGACGTGAAGTCATACTTACAAGCTGCATCATGTGAGCATACATTCAAGAAAACCGACAGTGAGATTACTATGAAAAGTAAAAAGCATAAAACAGAAGCTTGTGGAACAAGAGCATACATGAGTTTAATACATTGTATAATGATAGTATGGCGAAAAAAGGTTGATTAATATGACTTCCAGTTGTCATTAGCATGTATGGGTGTACACTGTAAATTTCTAATAAAAAGGAACAGCAACTTAAAACAAATCAGGAATGAGAACAAGGTGGACAAAACTCAATACCAAAGAGACAATCTCAGCTTATAATATCAAATTTTTTACTCTTAACATGTAGTAACACTTAGCTAGAAACAAATTATGAAAACTCGATTCATAATCTGACCCGTGAAGCTTAAGGGGCAATATAAAGAACAATAGCATTTTCCGTTTTGCTGAATAAGCACAACATAATCCATGAAGAGATTGTTACGGAATAAATCCAAAGGCCCATCTTTAATTGAAAAATACATCCAAAAAGCGACTATGTTAGGACCTTTTATAAAGATACATGGGGCTGCAGCCGCATGAGAGGTTCAAAGACTTTCACATTTCTCAGTTTCAAGTAAAACTCGAGCCTTCTACTCGTGTAAAATTGCTCTCACGTATCGAAGTGATAGAAGCTTCCCACTTTCCAAGTGTTTCATGGTATTTTTCCACCTCCACAAGCTTGTTCCCCTTGTGCTTCAAAAGTCTCCACGCATTGAATCGTCTCATCAACATGAGAATACGTGATAGATTTCTAGTCATTACCAGATTCTCTAGCTTTACATCGTCCTTGGTTAGTGTTGTTGGTGTCGACCTTGTAACCTTCTTCCTTATCAAATTGGAGCTGACTGTTCTTCCATGCGGTTTTCATCATTTTTCACTACTTTTCTTGCTTCAGAATTCTATTCTTTCTTCCTTCTACATTGCAATCTTCTTCATATCTTTGCTCTAATTTTTTTAATTGGTTTAATCTTAGTGCAAGATATCTTTCCAACGGTAAAGTGGTTCGTAAAATGTTTTTTTTTATCAGAATGCATAGCTTGGGACACGTGTATTTCTAAATGCTATCCACCATTGATTACACACTCAAAAAATGAATCCAAACTGCATCGAAGAAGGCTTGTAGCAGGACTTACCCTAGAAGTGTGGCTACAGACCCAACATTTTGTCAACATGAAAAAAAATATATTTAGCATTAGAAGTCGTACTCGTACATGCTCACATTTTTAAAATCGACTCCTTCTGAGCTCAAATTTGCATTGAATATCCATCCCTTAACCACTCAAGATCAATAGTACTATGAGTTTCATACGTTCTGTCTAAAAATTCACTTTACGATGATTATTACAAGTTTATGAAGAAAAATAAGTCAATGTGATTTACGTAGATGTAAGTGACTAGTTAACTACAAACAAGGTTTAAAAAACGGAATTGAGCTTCGAAGGTGTAAGTCCTAGGCGGAATTAAAAAATAACTATAAAACTATATATCTTATGAAAGATAAAATAATTGAGACAGGAAGTCTAAAACATAAAACACACACATCAAAAATAAAATAATTGACACGAAGAGTCTAAAAAAACAAAAACACACATAATCCCCTAGGACGCACATTTTCGTACCGCGTTAAGTCGTTAACCCTTATAGACGTATGTACAAACTAAACCCCCTGAGGCACACATCAAACATGTTTTCTTACCACCTCGCCTCGAGGCACACACCTCGGCTTTTCTTTTAAACCATGACTACAAAAATTGCAAAAAAACAAGGTAGACTGAGGATAATATGCCAGCAAAACAAACTTTAAGAGAAAATGTATATAGAAACCATTGTACTCTTGATCTTGAGTGGTTAAGAAATGTTCGATCAAATAAAGCAAAAGAACTCTTGTTGAGTATGCAAAGACTCGGTTTAGAAAGTGTGGAATGCGTAAGACTTCTAACACTACATCATAATGTTTTTCCTGTTGACACATGTGCCAGATGTGAAACCAGATGTCTAGGTGGGTCGATTTGCAAACCTCTTTCCCTCCTACAGTTCAGATTCATCTTTTGAATGCGTACCTAATGGTGGACAACATTCAGAAATACATGTGTTCGAAGTTGTGCACCCTCATCACAAAAACATTATACCAACTATGTTACCAGCTCATCAAATGCGGAAAGCTATTTTGCACCAAAATAAAAACCAAATTTCAATGCATGTCCAATGAGAGCACCGAGTATGGAAGTGCCTTTGCTATTTTTTTTCACAACCTAAAACCCAATGACCATTGAAATAATTCTTCCCTAACCAGAAATCAGGTTGTTCATTTGCTAGTTGCTACTTTACTAGTACCATGGATTGTATTTCAAGCATTTATGTGCAGCAAATTGTTGTATAACATCCTTTTTTTGGAATTAAGACAATACCCCAAATGAATTTAACTTTAGTCCGTTTGTTTCCGAACAGTGTGTAGTTTTGTATATGTATGTAATTTCAATATTAAAACTTAAAACATATATAAAAGCTTATTTGCGTCTAAATATTGGGTGAATGATACTGGAAACCTATGAAAATATATAAAAAATTATATAATTATTTGTGCCTTGGGTATGAAAAGCGATGCACTAATGCTTCGAGCCTCGGTTTTACACCTTGTCGCTTTTGTGCGCCTCTCGCTTTATAAAACCAAGGCAAGTACAGTACTGAAAAATACCAAAACCAAAAACAAGTGAAAGTTTAAACTGAATATTGTGCCGATTTTTTCGGTTCGGTACAGTTCAGTAGCAGTATCATTGAAAACAAACAGAAACTGAAATTATAAATATATTCAGCTGTTTTATATATATAACCATAGTTATCGATAGCGAATAGCGGTCAATAGCGACAACCCACCGATATGCTATGTAGCGATAGCGACGCTCGTAGCGCCCGCTATTTGGTAAATAGCGATAATGTATTAAAATATTTAAATATATTTTTATGTACAAATTTAAAAGTCTAAGGACCAAATGTTCATATAGACAAACTAATTTTATACTTTTTATGTAATATTTAGAAGTTTTAGGCACTATATGTAAACAAATAAAAGTTAGAGGGGTTAAATGTGAAAATATTTAAAAGTTTTTAACCTAAAAAGACTAATAACATAACACTCAGCCGTCAGATTCTTCCTCCTTGTCTCCACAAGCCCTGTTCTTCTTCCTCCTTGTTTCTGGCAGCCGGAATCGTTGCCGGAAGTGGCCACATCACCGGAATCTCACCGGAATCTCGCCGGTAAGTCGCTATATTAACGTTATTGACCCGCTAAGCACCACATAGCGACGGTTAGCCGATACGCGACGCTATTCGCGATCGCGGGCGCTACCGTCGCTATTAACAACTATGTATATAACACTAATTACAGAAGACACATACTAGAGGGAAGATAACCATGATGTGGTGTTTTAGAGTAGAAAATAAAATGGAAGGGTTTTTTTTTTAACCGCAAGTGGTGCAGTCAGTGGAGCTCCAACTAAGACTCTGGGACAGCCTGTACTAATTACCCATCCCACCTGGATTTGGGATCTCTCCAGGTGGAACCCTCACATGTGATAAATATGGCTCCGACCAGAATCGAACCCTCAACCTCCACATGACCTCCGCTCTAGCTCCCCTGTTTCACCAACTAAGCTAGGCTTCATTGGCAAAATGGAAGGGTTTTAATGGGGGAACGATTATTAATAAATATATTCGGCTGTTTTGCATCGAAAATGACAACAAAACAGTAAATGCAGAGTAAATGTGCAGTTTTTTTTAACGGCAAATTTTTTAACACCTTAATTCCACCTCACCTTGCACTTGCAAAGATTTGAACTCACAACCTCACATTTGTAAGGGGGACACCGTACCACTAGATTAAGAGGTCATGGGTAGAGTAAATGTACAGTAAGTGTACAATCTTTTTTTAATTTTACTTGATTTTCTTTAGTTTTTTTTTTTTTAGTTTTTTAGCTTTTTTGGTAGTGCATAATTTTCTTTTTGTAAATATAGTAATTCATGTTTTTATATTACTAAAATTGTAAACTGTATAATTCTTTTTATCATCCCAAATATTGATATTCAAGGATTAACAATGTGCTAACCATTATCTAATGATTTATAAATAAATAATACAAATTACATCCCTTCACCTCGTGCTCTTGCTCGCGCTCTTTGAACTGAGAAGGCGATTATGAGATAATATGTATAAACCATGGTTGTAGAAGACACAAGGCGCGCACAATGCACAAATGGTGTGCCTTAGTTTAAGGCGCTTAAAAAGCGAGAATTTTTTAAGGCATGGTGTATAGTATAAAATGTTGATTATATTAATAAGAACATAAGGAATAAACATAAGATGTATTCAATTGTACCTAATTTGCTTAACCGTTCAGGAACCTCAGTAATGGAAGACACCATCATCTTGATCGGGTTCCCTTTAGTGTGTACACTAATATGATGGCTAATGATCACAAAGTGATCATGTGAGAGAGAGGTAGGTGGCGGGTGTTATTAGAGTCCAACCTAATACCTCTAGTAAGCTCTCTGTTTATACACACAGGGGACACCCTAATTAGGTTTAGTAAGGGTAATTCCGTCCATCAAAGAATAACCTATTATAAACTTAGGGATATTATAGTAATTGATCGATATAATATAAATGATAATGATGGCCATATAATAAATATAATAAACATAATTTATATTTATTCTAACATAAAATACATTTTCTAGGGATTAGACATATTTTAGGCTTCATTAGGACTAGTTTCGGTTGATTCCCGTCTTGTTTACTGTTGGTATAATTATTTTTGACATGTTCAGACAATTTTTTGCCAGAATTTCGTCAAAACGTGGCCGGGAAAATGCAAACGAGGGCCTAAAGTTGGGCTTTTGAAGTGACGCGTGAAGGCTGCGCTGGGCCTGGGAAGTAGGCCTAGACACACACCTAAATAAGCCTTGACAACATAGGTACAAACCGCATATTGAAAAGAATGAATGACCAAAATCATCCCTGGTTTAGCCAAATTTGTAAGATCCATCCAAAAAAGTTTTTTTTTTCTCAACTCAACCACTGAGGGGTATTTTTGACATTTTACATATTTGTTTTGATTTCTATTTTTTTTTTCCTAATGCTCAATTTGATCAACCATTCATTCATCTTGTGGGACAGAAACAAAAACAACAGACAAACAAAAACCAACAAACCAATACCACAAACACATAATTTATAAAACAAAGAAGCACATTAAATAAAATCTTAAATAGACCAAAAAACACAGGTAAATAAAATCTTAAATAATATTTCCTTCTACACTTCTGATTATAAAAAAAATAAAAATAAATAAAAACAAATTAAGCATGTACCAGAAACACAAGTAAATAAAATCAACAAATTAAGGGCGATAAAATATTACACCATCAGCAACACACTCATAAGTCATAACCCTAAACTATTTCCTGTTCATACTCATTTCATCTGTTTTCATCAATTATTTCCCCAAATTATCATAAAAAATTACTAAAATCCTTACATCCATTATGTGAAATAATAATAATAAACTACAAGTAAATCTCACGCCCAGGGACGAAGCTTTGTGAGGGCCAGGGGTGGCCCTGGCCCCCCCTGTTTTTTGGCGCAGTAGTGAAAATTTACGATTTTCGTAGGTAAATTTAGTCCGGGTTAAGTCCGGCCCCCGCCGATTTGCCACTACCGATTGAAAAAAATTGAGTTCGGCCCCCGCCGATTGACTAACCAAGCTTCGCCACTGCTCACGCCTACAAAACTAGTAAACCAGAAATCAAAACCTAATCATAATCTAAAAGTAACTCTCACGCCGGCAAACAAACTACGAGAATCGATCGAAACGCTGATAATATACGGTTTGAGATCGAAAATACTTCGAATATGAATCGATTATTACGTGAAATAATAATAATAATAATAATAATAATAATAATAATAATAATAATAATAATAATAATAATAATAATGAACAAACCTGAAAAAACTCTGTGGAGTAGAGAAAATGAGGCGCAGATCTAGATATTATTATTTGACGGAAAATGTGCGTACGAATTTGCAGATATGTAGTGGAGTTTGTCTGGTAGCGTTTATATAAACAGTTGGTTGTGTTTGTATACCGTTACAGCCAGGTCATGTTTCCCACAGATTTTTGCGGAGGGAAAATGTTAGGTGGTATAAGTTCGGTTCGGTTCGGTTCGATTCGTTACGTTATAGAGATAGTCGCGATAACAGATATAAAAAAAAATGTATAGTGGTATCGGTTCTTTTTTTTTTTTTGAAACTTATAGTAGTATCGGTTATAATAACACTAATTTAGGTAATGGTTAATGTAGACCATGTAGATAAAAATAAATATTCGGATTTTTGTAAAACATGTGTTTTAAAAGTTGTTATAATAGAAAAACATATATGCTAAGCACTTGTATGTATTATTCTGAACTCGGTTTTGATTAAAACTCACTACGATATGTAAATAAAAATAACCATGTTATAAGAGTATGCTATAAATATTGTATTTTAAAAGTGATAAGATAAAAACAAAATATATATAGTAAACTTATAGATTTGTGCATTGATCACTTGTACTTTACTAGTTTACTATGTGCCTACACACCTAATAGAAAATCATATCTATAGGTCTATTCTATCAACCTAACATGTAATCAAACTAAATACCCTACGCCAGTAAGCTCCTCCTGTTCCTCCATCGGCAGGAGTACACGAGTGACGATCACATTGTTTTTCTTAGCGAAAATGACAATTGTGACATTTAAATTGAATTTTGCCAATAATGTTATTCCACCAATTATTCCATAACTTAAAAGTAAACAAGTTTATGTAAACCATCCACCCTCTAGCCCAGTGGCGGAGGGAGGGGGAACCAAGGGGTGTCTAGCCTCCCCCAATGACATAGATTTAATTAAGTTTTCATGTTAAAATTCAATAAAATTGTATCAAGCCCCTCTTAAGACCCACTCCAATAATCTAAGCCCTCTTATCTTGAAATCCTAGCTCCGCCTCTGCTCTAGCCCACCATCTTTTTAACATTAGGCATGTATTAACTTTAATTTTAGGTATGTATTACTTTAATTTTAAACATGTATTTTAATTTTAATGGAGTGGTAGGTGGTTCACAAATACACAATTAAACTAGAAAATACATAATTAAAGTATAAAAACATAAATAAACCAGAAAACACACTATTAAATTATAAAACACATAATTAAAGTACACTATTTCTAATGTGTTGCAAAACACACACATTTATCTAATGTATTTTGTATATTATTTTATAGGATTTTATTAGTTTTTGGTCGCTTTTATTATTTATTTATTGTTTTATAGGTGTTTGTGGTAGAGAGGGGCTTAGAACGAAGAAAATCGGTTAAGACGTGAACACTCGAAATTGAGGAGGAAAATAAAAGGATTTAAAATTAAAGAGAAAAATAAAAAGAGAAGAGGAGAAGCAGCCAAGAGAGTTGGCCCAATGCCAAGTTACCCGAAAGCCCACACGTGAAGCCCAAAGTAACAGCCCTGATTGGCTTTGCGGGCTGCTAAAAAAGGGCCATATCGTGAAAATTATTTTAGGCCCAAATTAACATGCTGCAGCCAATTTTGAATGTATTAAGTGGGTGTTTGGGATTAAGTTTCAAAACAACTTATTAACTTATTGGTTTTTTCAAGAAGCCAATAAGTCAATAAACTGTTTGTGTAACCCAAAAGCACTTTCTGTTTTGATATTTGGCTTTTGGCTTTTAAGGGTGGAAAAACTGTTTTTGAAAAGCTAGAAATCCTGGCTTTTGACTTTTGGAAAAAAATTACAAATTTACCACCCATACAACCAATATTCACAATAAGTTAAGCAAAACACTTAAAAAAAAGACAATCTATTAACTTTTTGACGTTTCTCATCCCAAAAGCTAATCCAAACACTTTTTTTAAAACTCCTTTTTAAAAAGTCATAAGCCAATAAGCACTTTTGACCAAAAGCAATTTTGCATTTCCAAACTCAATCCCAAACACCCTTGGATACGACTGAATAACATCAGGATCGATTTTTGGGAGAAATAGATCGATTTGAAGAGGGAGGATCAAGGATTGAAGTGTCGGTGACACGTATGGGTCACATTTACCTTGATTATTCATAGTTTACCTAATGTTAATCCGTAATAACACCATTTTTTTATTCATTGTTCAGATCTGATTATGAATTTAAGTGGCTAAAATCTTTTAGTACATGGGTTTAGAGTTGTGATGCCTCCAAATTGGTGTTTCAGGGGTTGTGAATCAGTGGAGTGAGGTGGCAATGCAAGATTAAGTGTCACACCCTCAAAATCCACTTGCGGAGTTTTACCGCGAGGCGCATGACAAACCAGGATCCAAACCAACGATCACAATAAACAACTCTAAATGAATATAAATGCAATTTCAAAACATAGTTTAAAAATCCCGTTTACAGCGGAAGCTTATTCAAAAACAATATCTCAATAATGAAACAATAGTTCAACGTTCAAAAGACCATGCAACCCTAGTAAGATGCCGTGCAGACGCGTGCGCCCTAGTCCAGTCGTGCTACCTTAGCGACCTGAGAAAACATGTAAAAGTTTACGTCAGCACAAAAATGCTGGTGAGTTTACAGGTTTTGTATCCAAGTACCAAGTCCACCTGTCCATACTATAATAATCGAAAACCAGTATACGCTAGCTAGGCGTACGTTTTGTTACTACCACGATTGGAAAACCATTACTAACGCGAATACCAAAAGTATGCCCGATGTAGTTCCTGTTGTTCCTGTTATTCCTGTTTGAGACAATATGCACCCGCCGACCCTCCAAGTCGACGAGCGGGGTTGGTCACTCCCAATAGCGCTATTCACATTTCCCCGTTGTGCAAACCCGCACATTCATGGTTCCCCCCGGGACTTCCAAAGATCGTGTAGTACACAATAGAAACCCATAGTATGACAGTAGTTACCAAATAATCGTTTTAACACATGTTTTATCCCCCGAAAGTATAAAACCAGTTTAAAAGAGGGGCCGTAAACTCACCTTAAGTTGCGTTACTCCTTAACCCGAGTAAACTCAGCTGCTATGCTAGTCCCGTAAAGCGGCGACCTAACATACGACAGTTACAAGTACTTAGACTAATAACCCGCAGGTTAATTAGTCCCTAGATGTCCAGACCATAACCAAGTTCGTTTGAAAACACCGTGACTGTTTAACCGACCCAAAGTACAAGACTCGACATCCCATTGGTGACCCGAGACTCCCCGTGTTATGTTTACGCTCCAAAACATACAATAACGCAATTACACTTAACATACGTTAACGTACAACAAGTTATAGCACATCGTTCACGTATCACCGAATTACATCCAAATATATGTTACCAAGTTATTAGACATGTTACGGGGTTCCTAGCATGTTACTACATGTTAAATCGGGTCTCGGAATGCTAATTAACACTTACAGCAGCAGTACACGCGATTAGGAAAAGTCAACTAGCAATTAGGTTGGTCAACTAGCAATTAGAAACCCTACTCGCCTCTATTATAGGCAATTAGGGCTATTCACCTGAACTTACTAGCAATTAGGGCTATTCACATGAACTTATAGGCAATTAGGGCTATTCACATGAACTTATAGGCAATTAGGGCTATTCACATGAACTTATAGGCAATTAGGGCTAATCACCTGATCTTTCACACGAGTAGGCCTCTACTCGCCTGTGTTATAGGCGATTAGCACCCTACTCGCCTATAACATAGGCGATTAGGAATGCTACTCGCCTGTAACCTTGCTGTTCCGGTTTTTCGCGCGTTTAACGCTCCAAATCAGATCCAGAACGTGTGTAACCACCCAATATCATTCCAAACACTATCCTAAACATGTTTAACCCAAAATCCTTCGTTTAACCTCGTATAATCAGTCCTGCATGCAACCAAGTAATCCAAACACCATTCACATAGCATGCAACATCATACTAACACGCGTAATCATAACCCTAATATCCAATTACTGAGATTTCTATCATCATACTATCAACATCAATACTGATCTATCATAATAACATATCAAATCATCATCATGAATCATAAAAACCCTAGCTTTCTAATCATACACACTCATAATGCATGCATATTAGTTATAATCCGATTAACAACCCTTATTGACGATTTTCAGAAAGCTTTTTCGTTTAAGAACAGGTCTGGACCATTAGGGATTGATTAAAAACGTTTATAAAGAGTTATGGATGAAAATCAAACCTTAGGATTATGAAAATATGATGATTCAAGCTTGAAACCTTGAGTTTTGATCAAAAATCGCCTTCCAGAGGTTGTTTATGTGTTGGGGCGGGTTATGGGACGACTAGGGTTGGTATAATGAAGTTTAGGAGGTTAAGTATGGTATTTATAGTCGTTTTTAGTCGTCCAGCCCGTTACTAGCGAGTATGCAGCAGTTTCAGGCGATTAGGAATCCTAATCGCCTGATTGTTCAGGCAATTGGGGCCTACTCGCCCCTAAGGGCACACGAGTAGCCCCTACTCGCCCCTAAGTTTGCCTACTCGCCTCCCTTATAGGCGATTAGGCCTTCCTACTCGCCTATAGGGGCTGGTTTCGTGTGTTTTGCGCGTTAAACCCCGTTTTAACATATGTTAATACATATTCACGTACCGACAAGTCACATAATGATTGTAAACACATAACACAAGTAAATACACATATTTACACTCGTTCACCAATTCCCGGGACTCGAGACTCGTACGTTCCGTATGCCCTGACGATCCTACAAATCGTCACCATTTGTACACTTGGTTAAGGACTGACATCTAACGAACCTCTAGACCAACATCCAATGATCTTCTAGACTAACCAATAGTTCCTGAACCATAACCCGACTTAACTAACCCAGTTAAGTACAATATACGCGTGACTCGCTAAGGTAGACTTTCATCTAGACAACGTTGTTAACCAGAATTTGCCGGGTGTCACATTAAGGTAGCGTTTGGTATGCTGAAATGGAAGGCGGAATGGAATTGATCATTACGTGGTAATGAAAAATAGGGTGTTTGGTTAGTCAATTGAATGGAATCAACCATTCTATAAGGTATTCCATTCCCTCAAAATCATTCCATCCACCCCCTTATTTTTGTTTTTTTTTTCCATTTCATTCCCTCTTACACCTTCCATTATCAACACCACAACCCACCACCTATCACAGTCACCTACCGTCACCGTCACCCCAAACACCCACTGCCACGGTCACCCACCACTACCCGCCCACCGTCACTGCCGCCACTACCCGCCGTCACCGACCACCCCACCACCACCACCCATTGCCACCCACCACTGTCGTCACCGCTAGCAACCGTTACTGACCACCGCCGCTGCAACCACCCATCACCGACCACCACCACTGTTGTCGCCGCCACCCATCATTGTCCTCGCTGCCCACCGTCACCGAGCACCGCCACTGCCACCACCCATCGCCACGCACCACCACTGCCACCACCCATCACTATCACCGCTACCCACCCTCACCGACTGCCGCCAACCACCGCCACCGCCACCCACCCACCGTTGTCGCTACCGTCCACCACCGTCACCACTCCCACTCACAGCCACCGCTACTCACCCGTCGCCACACATCACCATCGGCGCCACATATCGCCACACACCATCACGCCACTAACCACCACTCACCATCGATTTCAGTCCTCTATCTTTCGTTCCTACCAAACAACATAAAGTAATAATTTATTTCATACCCACATTGCAACTAAACAAGACATGGAATGATAATGGTCCATTCCATTATCTTGTCCATTCCATTATCTCGTCCATTCCATTACCCCGTACCAAACAGACCCTAAAGGAAATCATGGTAGTAAGGGGTTGTGCCCCCCCCCCCCCCTAAGTTTCAGTTTTTTCAGTCTAGCCCACTTAAGCGATTCAGTCGGGTCACATAAAAAATAGCAAAATCAAATTTAAATGTAGATAATTAATAAATATTAAATAAACAATAACTTTGTTAAAAACGCTTTTTACAAGGGATGATACGATGGTAGAACGCGACACTCTTTGAATTGTTTATTAGACCATCCGTAGTGGGCATGGTTTTGGGAATTAAAGCCATTTTAAGGCCCCTAACACCCCCCCCCCCCCCCCCCAATGGCGCTAAAATCCCCCAATCGGCCCAAAGGGTTAAAAATTTAACGCTTCCTTGCCAATTCATTCCACCAATCAGATTTATGTTTTTAATATTATAATGCTTTAATTTAAAAAAAAATTGGAGGGCATTATGGGGCCTTAAACCACTATACCCCATTTTCTTTTAAAGCTCACATTCTAACTCGGATGCCACGTGTCACAATTTGCCCAAGTTGAAGCTTTAATTTTAACCCTTGCTACACATGGTCTTAGATGTAGGATGATTAACCCATAGTTAAACAAACTCCTTAAAACTTAGGGTAGTCGGGGCACTTCTGGCAAAGTTGTCGAGCCTTTTTAGGGGTTGCCGAGTAGGTGGTGGCCACGGGTGAAGGTTAGTGAGGACAAGGGGGTGCTCTGACCCCCACCGTTTTTTTCTCAATGGTGGAAGTTTGGAATATTCGTAGGTAATTTTTATATAGATTGAATCCGGCTCCACCGATTTGATCTTCAAGCCCCGCCACTGTACTGGTGGCGGTTTTGTCAATCGGCAACCGTTGCAGATTGGTGTTTGTCGAGAGTGTCCCGTCCACCCTAAGTTATGAAAAACTAAAACCGAAATTTTTTTTTTCACGTGAGCTGATCCATCGTTCAAATTATCCAAGTAATCCCTTTCAAGAATAAATTATCAATTCAGTAGGTCAATAGTTATATATATTACCGGTCCGTTTTTTTAATTATGATAGCGATTTGTGCGATTATGTGTGGTGTGCGTTTGATTCCATTTACGATTGGGGTAATTATGATGCCTCTTTGATGGATTTGGAGTAGATTAATAATAACTATACGGGATTAGTGCAAAACTTGGCATGGGAAAGTAATCTTTTATCTATTAATCTATTAATTAATATATATAAAAGAATTGAACATTGCTGACGTGGCGTGCAATGGTGCCTTTATCCTCTCCATGAAACTGCCACGTGGCATCATGATTGAAAGATTTTAATGTTTTTTGAATTATTTCCTTTTTTAATTAAAAAAAAGATAAACATAAAACCCTAAATTTATCTCTCTATCTCTCAATTCTCAATTACTAAAATTAAATTGAGTTATTTTAAGAAAAAAGAATTTAAAAACAAATTTAAATTTTTCTCTCTTATGTTCCTCCCATAATTTTTAAACGTTAATATCTTTTATATTCGAGATTTTTTAAATAAAAAAATTACACCAAATTAACGAGCGTTTTATTATCTTTCCAACGAGTACCATAGTGCTATATAAAAAACGGAGAAAAAAACGACTATTTTTTTGTGGGGTTATGTTCATACAGAAAAAAAAACATAAAGTGTTCAGGTTATTCATTAATCATGTTTTTTCTTTTAAACCAGGTTCTTATCTACGATGTTGAAATTCAGCCCAATCGCCATGCTATCATTGGAATTTTACTCTTCTAAAGATGGATAGATATACTTCATCAAGAGAAGTTAGGATAACGAATCACGCAACACTGCAACACATGGTGTCACCTTATAACAAGGTTATTTTTTTATTTATTTAATTACAAGAGTAATAATTATTACTATTAGTATTAATATTATTAGAATTGTTATATTTTTCAACACCCATCATGAATTCTACATCTATATAAGTCAAAGTCAAATTGTAACATATTTTAAATTACGTGAAGATGATTATATGTTGAAGGTTATCTTTTTAATACTGTATTATGTTTAATATGGTTTATGCTTTTTATTTTTTTTTAACTTTTTAAATAAATGTTTTTTTAACTAAGATTGATTATGTTTAAATTATTTACGCTTTTCGTGATTTGAGTTTTCTTCTTTTATCATTTTTTTATCATTTTTTTATCATTTTTTATTAAATCATATTAAATTTTTCAACCCCGGGACCTTCCCGGGGTAATCAGCTAGTATACAACTAAACAAAACTCAATGTGTATACATGGCACTCCCATGTTGAACCTTCAATTTTCTCTTCTATCATATTGTGCCATATGTCACAATGTGAGAATTTATAAGATTTTGATATTTTTTTAAATAAAAAACATTGAATTAAATTAGGCAACACGTTTTCATCAAAATTAAGTTTCCTAAATCTTCTTTCATTCATAATCCACCGTCTCTCACATAACCCTAAATCAGCCAAACCCTAAACGAATCAGACCATCCAAAACTGTGTTCTTCGTCTCATCTCCAAGGTGTTTTCTCTTCCATTCTTATGTCAACTCAATCGTTCTTCATCTCTCTCTTTTCTCTGTTTTTTTTTTCGTTTTTTATCTGATATCATGCTATATTAATCTTTTGTTGTCGATTAACATTTTTTTGTCTTTGTTCTAACTGATTTTAATGATTTACCTTTGAATACTTGATTTTTTTTGTATTATTGTTTAGGTTTAGTAATTTTTTAGTTTTAGCGTTCGTGTGCGATTAATGTTTAATGATTTACCCTTTGAATGTTGGTATATTGTGTGTTGTTGTTTATGTTTAGTAAATCTTTAGATTTAGGTTTCAATGATTTACCCTTTGAATGTTGAAAGAAGATTCATTTATATAACAGGTTGTGGGGTTATTAAGTGTTAACATATTTGTGCGTACAAGGTGTTTGATAAAATGTCCGAATGACAAAATTTGATTAGAATGAGCAAGAGACCACCCCCTGATCCAGTGGTTGTACTCAGAGGCCTTCGGCCTTTGGTTATGGATGTTTGTTTCCATCCTTCTCAGAACTTGGTGTTTTCAAGGTTAGTTTTTTCATCATAGTATGGGCATCCTTTCGAGTATGATGGAGTGGTAATTTCTTGTACATTAATAATTCTCTGCTGGTTGTTATGATCTGAGATTATTTGTTTTGTCACTGCTGAATGCTGATGTTGGTTTTGTTTTGTTTAGAGTACTGACTGTGCGGTTCGGTTTTGTAAAAGATGTGGAAACGAGGTCACAATCGGTAATGTATAAGTTGTATGTTGATGTGTTTGAATGGTAAACTGATGGTGTATTGTTTTATACCATAAGTTAAATGTTAGTGTATTTTGAAATGGCTAATAGTTGAAGACATTGTGTTTTATCTTCAAAATTTCATGTTGGTGTGTTTTAATGTCCCTTAGTTAATGATGTAGTGTTTTATATTCATAAGTTGTGTTTGACATTCATAATGGTGGGTTCCATAAAAATCCCCTAACTATAAATGCATATCAAAATTCTAGAATTATCCAATTTTTTAGTTATTATAAAACTAATAGTCCATTATGTTAATTACTAATATACCCTTTTCTATAAATAATAGACATGCCACTTGTCACACAAACATGACTTCTTACACTTCTTAGACAAAACTCACTTTCTAGCCAACTCTTAACATATATATATATATATATATATATATAGGATTCTTTACATATTTCCCCCTGCTAAGCCCCCTAATTACATATTTACCCAGGAGGGGGAAATATGTAATTGACTTGCTACTTGTGTATGCTTTAATGTCACACCCTCAAAATCCACCTGCGGGGTTTTACCGCGAGGCGCGTGACAAACCAGGATCCAAGTCAACGATCACAATAAACAATGCTACATGAACACATGCATATTTAAAAACATAAGTTTGAAACCATAAAAATAGTAGCGGAAGCTTGTTTACAAATCAAAACCCAACAGTAGTTCCAAAAGTTCAACATAAGAAAGACATGATCCTAAACTAGACGCCGTGCAGACGCGTGCGCCCTGGTCCTCGTTTGCTACCTTAGCGACCTGAGAAAAACATGCCAAAAATACGTCAGCACAAAAATGCCGGTGAGTTCACAGGTTTGTAATAAAAGTACCAAGTTCACCCTGTCCATACTATGCAAAAATGTAAACCAAAGTACGCTAGCTAGGCGTATGTTTTGTCACTACTACGATTGGCAAACCATTACTAACACGCATACCAGAAGCATTGCCCGAATAATGTATCGTTCCTGTTTGAGACAATATGCACCCGCCGGCCCTCCAAGCCGACGAGCGGGGCAGGTCACGCCCAATAGATCTATCCACATTTCCCCATTGTGCTACCCCGCACATTCATGGTTTCCCCCAGGACTTCCAAAGATCGTATAGTAACCCAAAAATAACCCATAGTATGACAGTTGTTACCAAACACAAGTTTAACGCATGTTTTCTCCCCCAAAGTAAAACCAGTTAAAGTGGGGCCGTGAACTCACCTTAGGTTGCGTTACTTCGATTAATGAATAAAATCAGCAAGCTATGCTAGTCCCGTAAAGCGGCGACCTAACATATAACAGTTACAAGTACTTAGACTAATAAACCGTAGGTTAGTTAGTCCCTAGATGTCCAGACCATAACCAGGTTCGTTTGAAAAACACGTTGACTGTTAAACTGACCCAAAGTACAAGACTCGACATCCCATTGGTGACCCGAAACTCCCCGTGTTATACTTGCACTCTCAAACATAAAATCATGCAATCACACTTAACATACGTTAAGGTTCAACAAGCCTAACACATAGTTCAAACAGTACGTAAATAAGCCCGAGCACGTGTTACCAAGTTATCAGGTATGATACGGGGTTCCTAGCATGTTCCTAGGTGTCAAATCGGGTCTCGGAATGTCAAAATACACTTACAGCAGCAGTACAGGCGATTAGGAAAAGTCAACTAGCGATTATGAAAGTCAACAGGCGATTATGGGGGCTAATCGCCTATACTATAGGCGATTAGGTCATGTGGTATGCATTTCAGGAGTTTATTAGGCAATTAGGTCGTAAGACATGCAATTCAGGGCTTAACTAGCAATTAGGATCACAATCGCATGAAATGAAGGCAATTAGACCCCCAATCGCCTATACTATAGGCGATTAGGCTCCCATATCAGGCGATTGGGCTCCCAATCGCCTATAGCATAGGCGATTAGGGTCCCCAATCGCCTTCAGCAGATCTGTTCCGGTTTTTCGCGCGTTTAACCCTCCAAATCAGATCCGGAACGTGTGGAAACACCAAATATCGATCATACAACATTATTAAACATATTTCACGCAAAACCCCTAGCTTATCATCGTCCTACCAGTCCCGAATGCAAGCCTTTTCTCAAAATAGTATACTTAGCATGAAAACATCACATCAACATGCATAACTTTACCCTAAATAGCAAATACTCAGATTTCATCATGTTATCACATTGTCCGATCATCCCCTACTGTTCTAGCATCACTCTACAACAAACCCTAACATCAAACAACTAGCAAGACACCTCATATTATCCAAAATCATTCAAATTCATTCAAATGGGTCAAATACTCAATATTCACAATACACCTCTAAAATCATCCAAACTCCTAAGACATCATCATCCTATCATAAACAAGCTGTAATCACCTTGATAACATGATAACAATCCTTTTTGAATCATAAAAATCCTATCTTTTAAACATATTTAACACATATAGCATGCATAATGGTTTGGACTTGTTTAAAAACGATTTTCATAGGTTTTCAAAGACACAAATGTTTATAAACCAGGTCTGGACCTTTAGGGAGTAAAACACAATCATATAAAGGTTTGGGGATGAAGAACACACCTTGGTTTTATGAGGATTTGATGTGTAAGGCTTGAAAATGAGTGTTTTGATGCTAAAACGTGTTCCAGAGGGTGTTTGGGAGTTGGGATATGTTATGAGATGGCTAGGGTTGCATTAGAGGTGTTTTGGAGGTCAAGGGTGGTATTTATAGGCGTTTCTAGTCGTTTAAAACACGTCAGGCGATTATGCAGCAGTATCAGGCGATTATGGCTCCTAATCGCCTATAGCTATAGGCGATTAGGGCCTAATCGCCCTCAGAAAACCCCTAATCGCCTTCCCTATAGGCGATTACAGAGGCTAATCGCCTACAGCCTTTGCATAATCGCCTATAGGGTCTGATTCAGCGTATTTGGCGCGTTAAACTCCGTTTTAACATATGTTAACATGTTTTCACATACCGACAAGTCACATAAGGATTATAAACACATAATACATGTAAACAAATACATTCACACTCGTTCACCAATCCCCGGGACTCGAGACTCGTGTTTCTACTAAGGTTTGACGATTCCACGAATCGTCAATCCTTGCATACTTGGTTAAATGGCCGACATCTAACGATCCTCTAGGTTGTACTAATGACTCCCGAACTATAACACGACTTAACCGACCTAGTTAAGTATACTGTACGCGTGACTCGCTAAGGTAGACTTTGACTCAAACCACGTTATTAGCCTGAGTTTGCCGGGTGTCACATTTAAGGAGGGGGAAATATGTAATTGACTTTTTAAGTTGGGTAAATATGTAATAAACGATCTTAGCAGGGGGAAATATGTAAATGACCCATATATATATATATATATATATATATATATATATATTCTATCTATATAATAATTGAGGTCACTTGGGTTGAATGAAGGCTTAGGAAAGAGTTTAAGGTATCCATATTGAATATGGAGCTCCAACTTGCTCCCTATAAATAGTCTTTTCTACATTTTAATTTCCTACATTCTTCCATTACACTCTCAAATCCTCACTAACAAATCTTCCAAACCACATTCATCACTCTTCTTTTTATTCATTGTTCCTTCTAGGTATGTCTCTTTTTCACGTAGATTGAAGGAAGTTCATCCATTGTAACGTGTTCCGATTCATAAACGTTAAAAATAGGCATATCATATGATTCTCAAACCTGGAAAACTTTTATGTTATCGTAACATCAATCAATTACTTTGACATAAACCGGTTTAATATTCAAAGAGGAAATCGTGTTTTATAAAGGTTAGTAATAATATGGAATCACTTCAGAATGTGGAAACAATATTCAAACCTTTATGAAGAAATCGTGGTTTATAAAGGTTCCAGATTCGTTTTCTTTATGTCATCGTTTTGTAAAGTAATCGGATGGTATATATTGACTCTTTTTTGATGTTTTTTCATTTGATTAATATGGAACCACTCTTTTTTGTAAAGGAATCGGTTAGTTATAATATGGAATCACTTCTGAAAGTGCAAACGATCTTCAAACCGTTGTGAAGAAATATATTGAATGTTTAGATGTTTTTTTCATTTTAATACTAGAATACCATCCACCGCTGCAACTAAAAGGTATGTGGTAGATCTTTTTTGTGTGTGTGTGTGTGTTTATTAATGCGAAGTAGCTATTTTTCTAAAAGCAGAATGTCATTGTTTATATCTTTTATTATTATTATGTGTTTGTGATTAGTAATGTTAACTATTATGTTGGATGGGATGCATGACTTTTAAGGTCGAGATATGATGTTCATATATTGTTCATAATTGTTCTTAAAGATCTCATATGGTTTGGTGTTAAAGAGTGGATTGTTATGTTAATATGATTTGATCGAGTAAGGAGCCAAATCTCAGTTCGGATTCTGGATATGGATCTGAAATAATTATGGAACATTTAATTTTGGATTATTAGTTTCCTAAGTTTGTGCCACATATTTGGAAAGGTAGTAAATATCCTTGAATGCATTAATTATTGGTTGACCAAGAAACTTAGGCGCCAAGCATAATTTTTTCAAAAATTATAAAGGAGTCGGGTTTATAATAATTCATGTTTCTTTTATTACTTCTTTTTGTCATATTTATTTTTAAGTTAGCGTATTTAATATTTACGTTTTTTAAGACTACTCGATAAGCTTTTTCTACTGCATTGTATATACTCTTTGAATATGAAAATGCAAATGAGACAAATGCTATTGTTTTGGGGCACACCAATGTCAAATGTAATGTTGTAATTGCTTAGGTACATGTTTTTTAAATCTTTAAATTTTTATAATTCAGTGTTTTCTTTATCTTTAAATTGATTTTGTAAATTGTTTATTCGTGTTTTTGTTTACCAGCTTATTGACTGATTATATGCATTCGTGTGTTAGGGTTTCGATTTATAAACCGAATTTTGGATCATCAGGAGCAGGGCGGACTTTTAATAAAAAAGTTGTTGAAGCTATGTCGTCAATAATATGGGGTAATGATATGTACCCAAGAGTTTATTCTTTTGTATTAATTATATTGACTGTCAATCAATTGAAATAATTAATGTGATTTAGGTTAACCATAATAGGTGGAGTAATTTTAGGACAAAATTTAAATTTCAAATACTAATTTGCACTACATAATTAATGCTTTATCATAATTTACGCTTTCTATATTCATACTAAAATTTAAACTTTCCATAATACAAATATATAAGGAAAAAAACACTTATATTATAAGTGTATACTAAATTAAATAGATTTTGTTACAGAAAAATATATTAATTTATATATTTAGTTTACATTTTATAAACTACCATGTTTGATATATAACATCAATACATATATATTTAGATGTAAAAGGCGTAATTATAATATGTAAACAACTAACAAACCAATCATTTTTATAATACGTTTGAATTTCGTAAGGCATAATTATTACTCGTAGAAATGAATAAACAAAAAAAAGCCACATTTGGTATATTTTATTTTTGAATTTCAAAACTTATAAATCTTTTACACAAAAATACTAAACACATAATGGAAACTTACCAATTTTACTTATACGACTTTAATAATCAATCAAGATTTGATCCTGAAAACTATATTAAGCGTTTAATGTGATTTGTTAAGATTTGAATATTAATTCACATTTATTCTTTTGTATTAATTATATTGACTGTCAATCAATTAAAATAATTTATGTAATTTAGGTTAACCATAATAGGTGGAGTAATTTAGGACAATATTTAAATTTCAAATACTAATTTGCACTACATAATTAATGCTTTATCATAATTTACGCTTTCTATATTCATACTAAACTTTAAACTTTCCATAATACAAATATATAAGGAAAAAATCACTTATATTATAATTGCATACTAAATTAAATAGATTTTGTTACAGAAAAGTATGTTAATTTATATATTTAGTTTACATTTTATAAACTACCATGTTTGATATATAACATCAATCCATATATATTTAGATGTAAAAGACGTATTTATAATATGTAAACAACTAACAAACCAATCATTTTTATAATACGTTTGAATTTCGTAAGTCATAATTATTACTTGTAAAAATGTTTAAACAAAAAAACCACATTTAGTATATCTTATTTTTGAATTTCAAAACTTATAAATTTTTTACACCAAAATACTAAACAAATAATGGAAACTTACCAATTTTACTTATACGACTTTAATAATTAATCAATACTAATTTATCAGTTAATTTTGTATATTATACTGTTCTAATTAGTCATAAATGCTATTTAAAATATGATGACAATAACTTCGCTAATTTCAATCAATTTTCATTGATTGACGTCTTAATACATGCCTTCCATTTTTGCACTTCATCTATATAGATAGTTTTATCAAATCCATCTCAGTTGCTCTACACAGAATTACTTGATTGTGCAACAGCATTCCAACTAATACAAAAACTAATATTACGGTTTTTAAACCCATTTATATCTTATTGACCGAATTGAATTTTTCTATTACTATTTTACGAATATATTACTAATTACTAATAATTACTAATACTAATGAAATTAATGAAATTGAATTTGAATTGGTAAGTCAATTTGAAATATAAATAATTTAATGAGACAAAAAAATGGTAATTGTGACATCCGCCCCTTTCACTTTTATCATTTTACAACTTTAGTCCCCTTATTTCTTACATCTACATTTACAGTCTTGTATTCTGTAACATTCGTGATTTTTATTTTAATTACAACTTTAAGACCTAATATGACAAAAAAAAAAATATAACAATAAAACTATACTAATCTTTTTGTTAGTATGTATATATATTACAAAAGGGCTATGAATGATGTTCATATTTTTTTTAAAAAAAAATGGATTAATACAAAATATTTAAATTACTTATAAGTTACATTAGTAACTTTAAATGTTAATATATTTAATGAAAACATGAATGATATTAATAAAAAAGAGTTAAAGAAATGAAATAAATTGAGGATACTTGAAATATCTTTTATGTAAATATATACCCTATAAATGACTCCTATGTTTTGTGTAGTCATACAAAAAAAAATATAAATCCTTTGTACATTACCAAGCTTCAATTTATTTGACTTTGAATCATCATATTAGAAAGTCCAACAATCGCTTTGAATCTTGGTCACTTTTTCTTGCTTGGATTGAAGGTATTCATGAAACTTTGTACAAGCTTAAGATTTTCTTTATTGCATAATTGTTACTCGTCGTTAGTAAGATAATATGTTCTCTTATTATTCCAAAATAATTGTGGTTCCATTTTAAGTCGTTTTTTTTTTACTAAACCAATACACAAAGACGGTGACTTCGGAAGAGCCACCTAAAATATTTACAGTTTTGCTAGTTTTTTTAGTAAAAGTATTTGCACTTTTGTTAAACGAACCACAGATTCATATATTAACAAATTGTTTAAAATGATAGTTTGTGCAAATGAATTGTATCATATCTCAAGTATTGTAATCCTAGATCTATTTATACAAAGTTTGAGAAGTTAAAAATATTATTATTATTATTATTATTATTATTATTATTTTGGTATAAATAAAATATTAAGTTTTATATTGACACAAAACTATACTAATGTTATTTTACATACTAATGTATAAATAAATATTTGTTTGTTGTAATCACCTATTCGGAACTTTACGAGCAAGTCACTTAATTTTAGCTAATATTGTTATTTTGTTTACATAACTAATCAATTTGAATTACTATTATAAATAATTCTTTTTTAGAATTTACGTTTATACTATATCATATGAAGTTAGTATTTGTGCTTAAAACAAAATATACCATAAACACAAATCATCTCAACTCATTTTCGCAATCCTAATCTCGAATAATATCTATATATAGGTTGTCCTAATTTTGAGAAAGACATTATAACACTTTGCCAATTCCGGACCGACCGTCTTAAGGGTCACAACATTAAGGACCCATACTTAAATCAAGAACTCTAGAATCTATGCAAGCCTTAAGGTGAGTATATCTTTCCCCTTTTTCATGTTTTACACTTTTGGGGTGACTCATGTACGCTTATTACTTCATTCACTTAATCATGGTTTATTCTATATTCACAATCGCAATTCTTGTATGTGTTTTACTTGTTGATTCGCTGATAGTGTGTACTTATGACCCGAATCATTAACCGCTGGGCGGCCTAGCATAGCAATAAATAGTACTTAATTATTGTTATGTGTGAACGATTATTCATCGCCTACTATGAGCGAATACTATATATATGTGACTCTTGATTTATTGAACGAAAGGTTTGATTTTGGGTAGCATTTGTACATAGCTTGAACACTAAATTGTAGACAGTATAACACGTGAATTGCGAAACATTTTTCTACTATATGTATTCAAAACAGGGTATGCTCACCAATACATTTTTGTATTGACATATACTATTTTCGTACATGTTTCAGGTTATTATTGAGACGTTTCGTTTAAGCTTTTGGATTTATATTTAAGCTTTGATTTCATTGTAATCTAGTTAGACTTGACGCTTTAGAATCATTGTACTTTGTATTTTTTTTCCTTTCAATGTAATAAACTATTTAATTCAATGTATTCAAATTTACACTTTAGTACCATGAGCTATTGAGCAATCGTCACTACGTGACACCTCGATGTTTCCGCCATCGGTTGGGGTGTTACAGTAATAAATTTAGGTTTACTATATTTGCTTTACTATAATAACTCTCATTAAATTTATTACCATTTTTTTGTCTCCTTAAATTATTTTACGAAATTATGTCTCATTAAATTTATTAAATTTAACTCTAATTTCAGCTTACCATAATTTAATGAGACGAAATTAAGTTTAATACGAAATTATTGTTGGTAATTATGAATCAATTTAATTCGTAATTATGAATCAATTTAATTCCTATTTATGAATCAATTTAATCAATCTTTTATTATGTATGATTGATTATAAATCAATTTATAATCAATAAGTTAGACTTACCATAACTTAATGAAACGAATTTAATTTTAATACGAAATTATTTTTGGTAATTAGTAATCAATTTAATCCGTAAGATGGAACATCAATTTAATCCATAATTATATATAATTTTAATCAATTTTTTATTATGTATGATTGATTATAAATCAATTAAATCTGTAATTTCGACTTACCATAATTTATTTATCGAATTTATGTATGATTGATTATGAATCAATTTTACCATTTTTTTTTGTATTAATCATTCATTATGAATCAATTTAATCCATAATTTAAATACAATAAAGCATTCAGTTGTATATTATTCAAAATATAGAATCGATTAGGAGTAGAAATATTAACTCAATGAATATTCTAGACAACCATTTTAAACATATATCTATGTATACAAATTTTAAGAATCGATTAACAACTAAAGTTTTTTTTTAATTTTAACACTTATTATACAAATCTTTTATTCTAAAAAAGTATGTTATGAATGTGTAGTTATCTAATTGTTATGAATTGATACTTAACTAAGTATAGAGTGTAACTTGCGAAAGAAGGTTTTGTGTTTTGAAATTAGATTCTAAAATTGAATGAATTTTACACAATTATGGCATAATTGGTCATCAATTTATAGAGTAAATTAGATTTCTAAATGTAGCGAAGATTGATTGACTGATTGATTGATAAACCAATCTTTACCCAAATTTTCGCAACCATTAACTTCAATAGTTATTTAATCTCATATTTTTACGAATTCTGATTGGTGTTCATTGCAATTAATAAGATTTATTCAATTTGAAATGCGAATGTTTTTAATATAACTGATTTGAATTATTGATTACGATTTTAAGGTTATTTATTAAGATTTTTAATCTCATTTATTTATATTACTATTTTTACGAATTCTGATTGGTCTCCATTGCAATTAATAATATTTATTCATTTTTAATGTTATTTATTAAGAGTTTTAATGTTATTTATTGACATTAATAATAGTTGACCGAATTTAATGTTATTTAGTAAAAAAAATTAATCTCATTTATGTATATTTCTAATTTTACGAATTTATGTTTAAAATTATTGACCAAATTTATTTTTTTATATTATGACTTTCGTTTAATCAATTCTTATTAAAAGATAATCATCAAAATCATTTCAATAGTAATATGCTAATTTTAAGATGTCTATAATAATTTGTCGATAATTGGTAAGTCAATTTGAAACGCGGATGTTTTTATGTAACTGATTTGAATTATTGATTACGATTTTAAAGTTATTTATTAAGATTTTTAAACTCATTTATTTATATTACTATTTTTACGAATTCTGATTGGTCTTGATTGCAATTAAAAAGATTTATTCATTTTTAATGTTATTTATTGACATTAATAATAATTGCAAGAATTTAATGTTATTTAGTAAAAAAATTTAATCTCATTTATATATTATTAATTTTATGAATTTATGTTTAATATTATTGACCGAAATTAATTTTTTATATTATGACTTTCTGTAATCAGTTTTCATTAAAACATAATCATCAAAATCATTTTAATAGTAATATGCTAATTTTAAGATGTCAATAATAATTTGTCGATAAT
This sequence comes from Ambrosia trifida, assembly GCA_028751855.1. Classification (NCBI taxonomy): domain Eukaryota; kingdom Viridiplantae; phylum Streptophyta; class Magnoliopsida; order Asterales; family Asteraceae; genus Ambrosia; species Ambrosia trifida. The sequence continues at coordinate 35,725,795 of CM054126.1, forward strand.
TGGTAAGTTAATTTCAAATGCGGATGTTTTTAATGTAATTGTTTTGAATTATTGATTACAATTTTGAGGTTACTTATTAACATTTTTAATCTCATTTATTTATATTACTATTTTTACAAATTTACTTTTAATATTACTGACCCAATTTAATTTTTCTATTTTTTTTTAATATTATTGACCCAATTTAATTGATTTGAATTATTGATTACATTTTTTGAGGTTACTTATTAACATTTTTAATCTCATTTAGTATTGATTTTCACCGTGGTTTTAGCTTGATTTTTAGGTCATTGGTTATGAGTCAAACCGTCAAAACAGTTTAGGGTCTTCTGTATATATTTACCTTAAATTCTTGATGATAATACAATTATAATGCCAAATGTCTTTCTTTTCCTCACCAGATTTGTTTTTGACAAATTTCACTGTTTTGTTATTCAAATGGTTCAGGGATCCTATAAGTGGACATAAATTCTTTTTAAAGCCACAAATTTCAAATCGTCTTGCCATGTCAAATTCAATTTATAGAAGCTAAAATAATTCAGGGAGTAACATTGGAATGCGAACTTTTTTCCAAAGAATTA